>OX377622.1:131230765-131578265 GCA_947397865.1 Polietes domitor
AAAAAAACAATTTCGCGGCTAACAAGCACCTCCTCCCACGAAAAAGATTAAAGAATGTGGCGGGCATTGATGAAAGCGTAACATCATGTTGCGCATAGCACTCCCAACACAACCGCACAAAGCATTGTATTCCATGAGATTTTTGCACTTTTTTCCAGCGTTTTTTTTTTCATTTCGTTTCGTTTCACTTTTATATTTCGGCATGTTGTCTGAATAGTTTATAAGTTACAGTTGGTATTTGGTTTGTTGTTTCGCCACTTTTTATTAACAACAGCAACGAAAAAAAACATCGGCAAATAATTCCCGTCATGAAACACGAAACATGAAAGTTTTACCTTGAATTCTTTGCGTCAGCGAGCTATAACATACCATTCATGGTATGGTGGCGGCGGCGGCGACGGCGGGTTGGGATTATATCGCATTTTTTTCCTTTCTTTTGCCAGGCAACAAAAACCAACCGAATAAAAATAATCGAAACCTGGTCCTTGGGCTTGAGGCAATTTCGTGCGGTGCTTTTTTGTCTGTTCTCTTCTGTTCGCTGCTGTTGGTCTATCACAAGTAGGCGCCAATTTCCGTTTCCGCTTAATCGCAGTTTGTCATCACGTGTTCCGCAGACGTGACAGGCATGCATGTCGGTTGACTGTGTGTGTTCCCCGTATTTTCGTAATAGTTTTTGGGAAGTTTGTTACTTTTTTGCAGTTGTTGTTATTGTTAACTTTGATTTGCTATTGTGAGGTTTCTTGTTTTTTTTTTGTTTGATTAAATAAAACCGCAAAAAAGAAGTTTGGCCGATGATAATCTCTTTGCTGTGCCAAGCGAAAGCCTCAAATAAATACTTGAGGTTTACATTATACAACAGAGTCATGAGGCATGTAGTTTTACCGAGTTTTTTCGTCAGTAAAACCACTCTTTTGCCCCCCATCCACTGTAGCCAATATATGTAACCACAGATTATTTCGAAACGAAAGAGCATTCATTACAGGTGGCAGCATGTCATAACGTCCAGGGTCACATCAAATTGGGTGGATACTTTTAAAAAAGGAAAACTTCCATGGTCGTGATAAAGACAATTGATATATATATTTTTTCAGAAACATGAAACTGTTTAAATTTATTTCAACAAATTTGTTCATAATAGGAATTTTATTTGATCTATATATATTTTATATGATCTATATTTAAAAATTTGTACTTTTAAGGGAAAAACGGGACAAAAAGGGATAAAAATGGGAATCGTGAAATTCGGTGAGTATATTCCTCTGACGACGTATACTCACAGCATAAATGGATCTTTAGAAATTTTTAAATGATGGTCGAAGTTTATATGTCAGCTATATCTATATCTGAACCGATCTGGCTCACATTCGCCACAGATGTTTCTCGTTCAAATATAAGGTTTTGTGCCAAATTTGAAGAAAATCTCATAAAATATGTGGTTTCTAGAGGAGAAAAAGTAATATCGGCAGCGAAATTCGTATCGGAGCTATATCTAAATCTGAACCGATTTGGCTCACTTTTACTACATATGTTTCTAGTTGTAACATAAGGCTTTGTACCAAATTTTAAGAGAATTGGTTACAATATGTAATCTCTACAGCTCAAAAAGTTAAATGGAGAACGAAATTTGTATGGGAGCTATATCTAAATCTGAACCGATCTGGCCCAATTTTACCACAGATGTTTCTAGTAGAATTGTAAGATACTGTGGTAACGTTGAAGCTAATCTAGTCAAATGTGTGATTTCTAAAACGGAAAAAGTCAAATCGAGAGCGACATTTGTATGGGGGCTATATCTAAATCTGAACCGATTTTCTTCAAATTAAATAGGGTTCGTGATTGGGCCGCAAAACTGAATTGTGCCATTTTTTTGCTAGGATCGGTATACTTAACAATGGGTCTATCTCGCTTCCTTTTGGATGTTACAAACAAATGCACAAAGACATAATGCCCTAGTGGAGGGTATAAAAATTGCAAAGAGCGATTGGTATGGAATATAAATTAATTTTGAAGATACTTTTTACATTTTTCGAAGGAACTGAATAGCTGAGGAGTGATATGAATTTTGGATTTTTTTCAATCTTAAAAATATTATTTTTATATATTTAAAATATAAAGATGAATATTTGAAAAATTCTCAATTTGATCAATGAAACACATGATAAAATTCGAAGAAATGTTTTTTCATAAAAATCAGTTTGAACGCTCATCTATTAGAATAAATAGCAATATCTTTTCCGCTTTTTCTCATTCTTTTAAAAATTATATTTTTCACTCTTTCTGTTGATTTTTTCTCTACTTAGTTAATTTTATACAAATTATTTAAATTATATATATTTCATAAAATGCATACCCTTCGTATGAGTTTTGGAGAACGAAACAATATGCCAATAAAATCTTAATATATAAATTTTAAATTTAAATATAATAAAATTAAATTTAACCGTCTTCGCAGAAAGAAGCAAAAATAAAAACAAAAGTTTTTGGTAATGTAAATTTCATTATTATATTCTATACGAATTATTTATATTATAAATATTTTGTACAATACATAACCTGTGTATGAGTTATATACAATGAATGGCTGTGGTGTGGTACGAATTTGGTTTTTTTCTATATCCTAAAAATATTATTTTTATATATTTACAATTTAAAGATGAATATTTGAAAAATTCTCAATTTTTGATGATCAAGTTTTTTGATTATAAAATTCGGTGAAATGTTTTTTCATAATAATCTAGTTTGAACGTTTATCTATTAAAAAAACAATATCTTTTCTGCTTTTTGGTGTTGAAGAAAACCCAGGTTTGTCCATTCCTCGTCCTTCTTTGGAATTGGGCATTCCACAAACGTCACTACACCGTATTTTGCATAAAGACTTGGGTCTTAAGGCTTATAAAGTTCAGTTAACACAAGAACTCAAGCCTGCCGATCATCAACAACGTCGTGTCTTAGCTGATTGGGTATTGAGATGAATGAAAATGATGCGGAATTCCATTGAAAAATCATTTCCACCTCGGTGGCTACGTCAACAAGCAAAATTGTCGCATCTGGGGCTCGAAAACTCAAGAGTTATTGTTGAAAAGCCTCTCCATACTCACCGTGTGACTGTTTGGTGCGGTTTATGGTCCGGCGGGGTCATTGGACCTTACTTTTTCGAAAATGTGGATGGATCAACAATTACGTTAAATGGATTGCGCTATCGAGAGATGATTAATGATTTTTTATGGTCGGAGACGGCGCTACGTGTCAACGAAACTGTTCCTCTTTTACGGGAAAAGTTCCTGGACCGTGTTATCTCTCGAAGAAGTGATCACAATTGACCACCGAGATCTTGTGATTTAACACCTTGCGACTTCTTCCTTTGGGCCACGTGAAAGATAAGGTCTGCGCTAACAGCCCAGCGTCGATTGAAGACCTCAAAGATAGAATTCGTTGGGCTATCGAGGACATAGGGCAGCCACTTTGCGATTTGGTTATGGAAAATTTCATGAAAAGAATATGGTCCTGTAAGCGTGGTCGTGGTGGCCATTTGGCTGATGTTGTTTTTCATTATTAACGGCATACCTTCCTCTTTATTATGAAATAACCAACCAATAATCCGATAAAAAAATGGAATTTTTCTTTGAATACCAAAATAACACCTCTTGTTGGAAAACCCTGTATTTAAAATTTAAAGATGAATATTTGAAAAAATTTTCAATTTTTAATGATCAAGAAAAAACATCATAAAATTCGGTGAAATATTTTTTCATAACAAATTCAACGTTTATCTATCAAAAAACTATAACTTTTCCGCTTTTTTCCGATTCTTGTAAAAATATATTTTTTACTTTATGAATTACTTTTTTGACTTTTTTAAAGAAATTTTTCAAAGCAGTCCTAGTTGATATGTTCATTGAAGAGTGGTACGATTTTTGATTTTTTCTAAATCTTAAAACTATTATTTTGAATTCATATTCATATATTTAAAATTTTAAGATGACTATTTAAAAAAATAAATTTTTAGACTGATTTGAAAATACTTATATTTTCTGAATTGCTGAGGACTGGTACGCTTTTTGTTTATTATAAAGGATGATTTTTTAGATATTATCTTTTTGGCAACACTGGTTTAAACAGCTGACGCACGTTTCGTGTTTTGTTTCACTGTCAAACATCTTCAGTTTAATTTAACCATGAATCGTCTTACAAACGAACAACGCTTGCATTTGAATTTTATTAGTCATGGTCAACATTTGCATGAAATAATCTTCAAACATTAAATTATATGGACCGTACTATCGATTCAAATAAAGATTTCATGCATTTTTCTGAATTTTATGTGTTTCTTTTGAAAAACTTTCCTATAGCTTTTAAGAAATCACCCTTTATATATATATATATATATATATATATATATATATATATATATATATATATATATATATTTCTAAATCTTAAAAATATTATCTTTAATTAATTTTATATTGATGTTTTGATGATTTTAAATTGATCTTTGAAAAATTCTCAACTTTTGATTTTTCTTGCTTTTTGGTTCAAAGTGGAGAAAAGGGGATAAAATTATACCAAATTCAAAAACAATCCGGAGAAAAGGGGGATAAAAATTTTTCAAAGCATTCCTAGTTGATATGTTCATTGAAGAGTGGTACGTTTTTTTTGATTTTTTCTAAATCTTAAAAATATTATTTTTAATTCATATTTATATATTTAACATTTTAAGATGACTATTTGAGAAAAAAAAAATTGGACTGATTTGAAAATACTTATATTTGCTGAATAGCTGGGGACTGGTACGAATTATGTTTTTTTTCTAAATCTTAAAAATATTATCTTTAATTAATTTTTTATTTATTTAAAATTAAAAGATCAATTTTTGATGGTCAACAAAAAAACATCATAAAATTCGGTGAAATATTTTCTCATAATAATTTAGTTTCTAGTAGAAAAAAGCTAAATCTTCTCCAATTCTTTTTTGTTTTATGTTTTTTAAAGTGTCTAAGATTACATTAACTATTAATTCCTACAGCGATTTTTTCGATTTTTCTTGCTTTTTGAATGAAAAAAAGAAAAAGGGTGTAGAAATGGTACCCAATTCGAAAACAATCCGTCTTTCAGTCTGCCGAAAGCACTCTATCAATTAAACTTTACCGAACTGTCTACCTTCCACATCACACTGCAAATTTTGCTTGAGCATGGCGACAAGTCTGCTCGATATGCGTAAGTATAGCCGACGTAAGTTCCATTATTGTCATAATTTCACATACATAATTCCATCGGAACGTAAAGGCTGGCAAGTTTTTAATCCTCATAATCATAAAAATTGCAACATATTACAAAACTTTCTCCTCGCTAGTAAGCTGAAGTAATTCACACACACACAGATAGAACAGAAATTACCCTCATCATATATAATAAGACTTTTAAACAAACAGAAAAGTAAATTAGTTTTTCATAGTAAGTGTTCATATTTTTGCCCTTTTTTGTTTAATTATGCATTGTTAATGATAAAGGAACTACAAAACAAGAGAAAAAACTATAACATACCGGTGGATGGACTATAAAGTCGTATGAAATGTATTTAGTTTTTTTGGTAGAGGGCAGGTTAAAAGTTTTGTTTTAAAAAGTCAACGTTTATTAAAAAATACCTATATGTGTGGAATGTTGTTGTGTATTTGTTGGAAAATGCTTCAATATATCAAAAATGTTGAAAACTGTTAGTTTTAATAATAGAAATCATGATATGGTCAAATAAATAGATTTTGGGAAAATAATTGTTTTTAATTATAAGAATATAAAAGGACGATCGCAATAGAAAAGCTATCATTTAGGAGAAATCTGAAATTGATTTTTTATATTATTATATTATTTGTCCTTTAAAAAACACCTTTTCATGAAACTTGCCTTTAATCCTTTAATAACTTGCCACATTGAGCCACACATCTTGTGATGTGTGACCTAGTTAAGAGTTAGGCCATACGAAGTAATATCAACCATCTGACAGAGTCTACTCGGCCACTACAGACATGATTGTAAATTATTACTTGCCTGTACAAATCTTCCATCAAGCTATCTGTCTGTACGTACGTGCGGTCATCCATAAGCAGACATCTTCAGTTTTCTCTCCCTCCATATTAGGTTTTCTCTGATTGAAGCAAAGATTCAAATAAAATAACTACTCTAATTGCATCAATAAAAGAATGGTTTTGGAAATTTTAAATTTTATTATATTTTACAAATTTAAATTAGAATCGTCTATAAAAGAACTGATTATTTTTCTAAATTTCTGTTTTTATTGGAAAGGTTGAACTTTGTCATTTAATAATGGAACACAATATGAAACTTATATGACCACCACGACTGGCTCGGCAGCACTTCATCCGATCAACCCAATTGGACAGTACAGCCCAAAATCCAACAGTGACTTGTTGTGGATGCATTGGCTTCTCAATAATCACGTGTGGGTTCTCTGAACCATGGGGTTCATAAGGCAATTTTGCTTATTGACATAGCCAACGAGATGAAAATGAGCTTTATGAAGGCTGAACTGATGGCCCGATCTCTTCTCGGAAATTTTCCACGTAAATTTCATGCAGTTTGCGTTAAAGACTCACTACTTTGGAAGTTAGTTTTTAATATTTCCTAATTTTGTTCGAGCGTATAGCGTCCCATATTACAAATGTCAAACATAAACCTGAAAATGAAAATAAAAATTAATGTTATTCAACCATTCAAAGTCAAAGTAATCGGTAGTTTATATTTATAACTTTAAATCTATATTTACTTACTTATATTTACTTAAATTATAAATATTTAATACCATATATATAGTGCGTATGGATTTTGAAAAATTAAACATTATTACGTATACGCCAAAGAGACCAGCAAAAAATTGGAGGAAGTAAATTTTCTCCCAATTTGCATATTTCCGCATTTTACGGACTGGGTCACTGAGGTAAGATATCCCCTATGAACCCAGAAGGTCTAGGATTCGCATCGTGGCTGGGGAAAAATATATCAACAATGTTTGTTTATAAATTTTATAAATCTATTGTTCTACTAAAGTACTTTATATATTTAATTTTTTATGAATTATTAGTACTTCATAAGATCAAATAAATAAAAAAATTAAATAGTATTAATTAATTTGATACTAAATTAAATTAAAAATTTGTTTGCATTATTTGCGTTTATATTAACAAATATTTTGTTAAGTTTTCTATTGTCAATAAATGGTTTGCTTTAGTTATTCACAACTCACATCTGAGTTGGTCAGAATTCCGCAGTAGCACTCAGAAGGTCCGCTGTTCTAAATAAAGGACATTTCTCCTATAGCAGCCCCATGTTATATTCATTTCACAACTTCTGAATCACAATATTAGCATTTTTTCACTTTTTCGGATGCTCTCTTTTTGCTGGGTTAATTTATAAATTATACCTTTAAAATATAAATATTATAAAATGAATTTCAAACTGATCTTTCCGTGTAAACCAAACGAATTTAATTAATTAATTTAATTATTTAATTTAATTATATTTTGTATAAGACATTTATTTGTTTAAATTATATACCCCGCGTATGAGTAATGGAGAATAAATGATATTACGCATACGTCAAGGAGACCTTAGTAAATATAAATTATAAATTTAAAAATGATATACAATAAATTTAAATTTCCAGTAGTAGATTGATGTACCCAGTAATATATCCGCTAAGTTTGAACTATATTCACAGAAGGAACCGATTTCAATGAATTTCGCTATAAATACGAACTGTACTAAATTGTATAACAAAAGTACGTTTCATATAATTAAAGAAAGTTTCACGAAATTTAACTTTTATTTGAAGCCATTTTAAATTTTATTATATTTTGTATGAGTTATTGCATATTTTTTTTTAATTTGCACAGAAATTGAAACAATTTTAAATTATTACTATACGTCATTTTACATTATTACATACGTCAAAGAAAACCTTAGTAAATATAAATTATGAATTTAAAAATAATATACAATAAATTTAAATTTCGAATTAAAATATTTGCACTAAGTTTGAACTATATTTACAGAAAGAATTTCGATATAAATCCTAATTGTGTTGTATACCAAAAGTAACAAAGTAAACAAATCCTTTTACGTTTCATATAATTAAAGAAAGTTTAGCGCAATTTAGCTTTCATTTGAAGCCATTTAAAATTTTATTATATTTTGTATGAGTTATTTAATTATTTAAATTTGTACATACCCTACGTATGAGTTATGGAAAATGAAACGATATTACGCATACGTCACAGGGACCTTAGTATACAAATTATCAGTTATAAATTAAGAAAATTTAATATAATAAAATTAAATTGTTTCTATAACCACAAAAAATGGCAATCCATCTGTGTGTGTATGTTTTAACTTTCAACATGAACAAAAGCACACACATGAATTTTAATAAACTCTACTAATCACTTATATAAATTCCCCTTAATTCTGTGGAATACGTTGCATCTTAAGACAATATTAAAACAACACACACAAATATATTTTTGTACTTTATGAAATATAAGATGTGTTTTATTTTACAAACAAATTCAAATTATGAAATTTTTGCATTGTTGTGGGTTTGCAGAAGGCGAATTGAAGTGCGACGAACGAATAGAAAAAAATAAAGAAGTGAGAAAGTAAGTTTCAAAAATTTATTGGATTTCATTATTTTGGGTAAACACTGACATTCGTACATTTCTATGCTGTGCATACAAGCATACATATATACATACCCTGCGTATGAGTTATAGAAAATGAAAGGAACTAAATTTAATTTTATTATATTTATATTTCAAATCTATAATTTATAAGGCAGTTTTTCTTTAAGCCGGGATAACAAGTTGCGATAACAAAAACGTTAATAAAAATTTATTTTTTTTTGCTCAAAATAAAAAAATTATTTTTTCACATTGTCGCCAACTACAATATAAATATGTGTGTCAAAACAAATTTTCAAAAAAAATATTTTGTGTTGACTTTTTTGGACTTAGCCTCGATAACCATAAATTTGACTTATACTGGATAATTATCCAGGCTAAGTCCAATATTTTTAATATAAAATATTTTTTTCAAAAATTGTTTTCATACACACATTTATATTGCTGTTGGCGACAATTTAAAAAAATAAGTTTTTTTTTTTGAGTGAAATTTTAACTTTTTATTTAGGTTTTTCTTATCGCAACTTAGTTATCCAGTCTTAAAGAAAAACAGTCTTTATATATTAAGGTTTCATGCGTGATACCAATGATAAATTTAAATATAATAAAATTAAATTTTGATTAATTTCCGAATATATCAAAAACACAGAGGATATGGAATATCCATTGGCACGAATTAACTCATACGACTGGCAGTCCTAAGAGACCTAATCACAGTATTCGAAAATCAGAAAGTTTCAATCGAAATGTAGTTTTATTTAGATTAGATTCAATATACATTATCTCAATATCCTATTTGTTTTGGGTTGGGAATTTATACGTTTTCGCTATAAATAAAAAATAGTTTTTGATCGAAACTACACAATATTGAATTCCGTGATTAGCTCCCAGCTCACAATGACACAGTTTAAATGATTCGTTTGTCTCAGATGAATTCTCGTGAATTGGAGACCGGATCTTAGATTTCTTTGTTTGCTATTTGCTTAAAATTTTATAGCTTGTTATTGCCGTGTAGAATAAAACATAGCAACTGTTTGAAACTGATAACGTCTCTAAATATGTCGTGAATAGTTTCCCTCTGGCCCAAAGTGTGGCATCTTCTGCAGGGCATCGTTGGAGTTCTCGTTTTGTGATCCTGCATAATATCATGCACTTGCAGTTGCAGCCAACACAAGCCATGCATGCATGAAAATGCGACGATAGTATGATAAGGGTAGTAAAACTAAGAAAATAAAAAAATTAAAAAGAATGTTTATTTGGATTGCTAGAACCAAACTAGTGCAACATTCTTATTATATTTTATACTATTTATTTAATTTATATGCATTTCATACTATACATACCCTGCGTATGAGTTATGGAGAATGAAACCATATCACTCATACGCCAATGAGATCTTAAGATAAAAATTATAAATTTAAAATTTAAATATAATAAAATTAAATTAAGATTGATTTTTAGGAATACATCAGACAAAAATTTTCTTCAATAACGGTGAAAATCAGAGAATGTTTATTTGGATAGCTAGAGTCAGATCTCTGCTCGTCAAAAAGTGCTAGATTTTTAGGGAAAGAGGTTCAGAATCCTTCTCTAGAATCTTTGCTTGAATTTCTGCAGCTAAATCTCTTTCTGACATAGGATGTTAGATTTTTAGGGAAGTCGGTGAGAATTCTATTCCAATGCATCAAAGATATTTTATACGATTTATTTTATTATTTAAATTATATGTATTTCATATAATACATACCCTGCGTATGAGTTATGGAGAATGAAACCATATCACTCATACGCCAATGAGACCTTAACATATAAATTATAAATTTAAATTTTAAATATAATAAAATTAAATTAAGATTGATTTTTAGGAATACATCAGACAAAAATTTTCTTCAATAACGGTGAAAATCAGAGAATGTTTATTTGGATAGCTAGAGTCAAATCTCTGCTCGTCAAAAAGTGCTAGATTTTTAGGGAAAGAGGTTCAGAATCCTTCTCTAGAATCTTTGCTTGAATTTCTGCAGCTAAATCTCTTTCTGACATAGGATGTTAGATTTTTAGGGAAGTCGGTGAGAATTCTATTCCAATGCATCAAAGATATTTTATACGATTTATTTTATTATTTAAATTATATGTATTTCATATAATACATACCCTGCGTATGAGTTATGGAGAATGAAACCATATCACTCATACGCCAATGAGACCTTAACATATAAATTATAAATTTAAATTTTAAATATAATAAAATTAAATTAAGATTGATCTTTCCGAGCACATCAGACAAAGATTTCTCCCATTGAGGGGAAAATCTGAGAAAGAATATTTATTTGGATTTAAGTGCGACATTCTTTTTATATTTTATATGAATTATTTAAATAATAATATGCGTATGAGTAATGGAGAACGAAACAATATCACTCATACGCCAATAAGATCTTAACATATAAATAATAAATTTAAAAATAATAAAATTAAATTAAGATTGATTTTTGGGAATACATCAGACAAAAAAAGTCCCACATTAACGGGAGAAATCTGAGAAAGAATATTTATTTGGGTAGCTAAAGCCAAATCTGTGATCACCACATAATGCTAGATTTTAAGGGAAAGAGAGTCAGAATTTCATTATTTTCCTAGATTTTTTTTTTGATTGCTGCAGCTAAATCTCTTCTTGCCATAGGATGCTATGGCTTAACATATAAATTATATTTTTAGATTTTAAATATAATAAAATTAAATTAAGATTATTTTTTCTGAATAGATCAGACAAAGTTTTCCCATTGTGGGAAAATCTGAAAAAGAATATTTATTTGGATTTCTAGAGCCACAGAGTTCTAGATTTTTAGGGAACAGGATTAGAATTCCTTCCTCAAAAATTGCAAGATCTTTAAGGAAGTTGGTCAGAATTCCATTCATTTTCCACGATTCAATAATTGCTTAACCTGGAGATATAAATTTTTTTAAATATATATGTACCTCGACTTATTACCCAATCATCGCTCACTGTTACACATGTGTACAGCCAATTAAACTTACGTAATTTCCCAGCTTTATTGTTCTCTTTGGTTGTAGCAAAAAATGTAGAAAAAAGAAGCTGAGAAGAAAACAATTTGATCTCACACTGTTCCTTTGGCATTTCATAGTTTCCGAGATAAGGAAGAATACATAGATATATATTTCGTGGCATATGAAGAGGAAACCCGCTGCTCATGCTTTCTGTACATGGTGCTATTGCTTATGCTTGGCCTGTGCTGGTGTTTGCCAGGATTCTTCCGCAGTTCTTGAGAATAACATCCCTGTGTACTATACTATGCTGTGGTACGGTCTGGTAAGTTTTGAAAATAAGTTTTCTTCAACGAATTGTGGTAAACAGCAAATTGGATGAAAACTCAAAGGTTTCCGCATAATTGTGAAGATAATTTAAGCGGTTGAGTACTTTTGCAAAAGGAATAGGGAAAAATGAAGGCTATATATACATAACTATACAAACACTGACACACACTCGCACTTAACGTTTCTAAGTTTCCGAGGAATATCCACAGTGAAAAGAGTGATAGTAATTCTGCAATGACCAACAACTTTGGTAGAATTTGCAACCAGCATCCCTGCGAACAACACCCTTTGCACACTACACCCAAAACCACAACAATTGGAAAGTGAATGCATTCCACCAGCAACAAGATGTTGCAAAGTGAATACTCGGGAAAGAAAAGGAAGAAAATCTGCCGTAGTTATATTCACTGCCATAAATATATATTCAAAAAGATAGTGATTTTGTTCGAGCCAAATGGCAACTGGCAGGAGCCAACAAATATTTGCCATATTCGAGTATTTATGCAGCAGTGGCAGCAGCAGCAGCTGTGGCTGCCGTTGTTAACTGGGGGGAACATGAAAAACTACTCTACTCTGCCGTGAAGTTCACTTTTTCCCCTCCCCAGCTCCTTTACAAAATCAATTGAAGGTGAAGCTCATTAAGCTCATTATGGCAGAGATTTTTTTTCTCTGTGTGCTGCAATTGTTTTTCATGTGGCATTCAAAATCCTTACAATGTTGTTAACCAAAAACACAGAACACAGAAAGAAGCAGAAAGAAACAAAGAACAAAGAAAACAAATCCTCTTACGTTTGAGGTAATTACAGAAAGTTTCGGGTAATTTAAACTTTCGTCTTTAAACAATTTTCAATTTAATTACATATATATATATATATATATATATGTGTGGAATGAGTTATTTTATTATTTAAATTATAATATATTTAAGTTGGTATATACCCACTGCGTATGAGTAATAAGTAGTGGAGAATTAAATGATATTACGCATACGTCAAGGTGACCTTATTATATAGATTATAAAATTAGAAACGTAAATACAATAAAATTGAATTTTTAATAGCAGATTGATGATTATTTCCCCATGGGGTTGCTACATTTGTATTTGGATATTGTCAATCCGTCAACTCGGTGAATTATTTATTTGGGCGCTGTATTCACACCGAAAACCCGGTTTCAAGGAATTTTATACACAACGTTTGATGTACTTAAGCAAAGTTTTTGGGTATTTTGAATTGTTCCAAATGCAAAAATCGGAAAGAAACAAAACAAACAAATCCTCTTATATATGTGGTATAATTAAAGAAGGTTTCTGGTAGTTTCAACTTTCGTTTGAAACATTTTAAATTTAATTACATTTTATGTAAATTATTTAAATTATGTATATTTTAATTTGTATACACTCTACATATAAGTAACAGATACAACAACGATATTACGAATACGCCAATGAGACCTTAAAATATAAATGATAAAATTTAAGTAGTAGCAGATTGATCTGCAGCATTATATTTGTGCATACTAGGATATAGACTTAGAGATCATGTAGCTATGTCCTATGATGTCACTAGTTTGATATGATGTATGTTGGCTGTTCATCAATTCAACGAATTTCAATAAAATGTTATAAACAAAAAAAAACAAATCCTCTTACCTTTGCTGTAATTAAGCAATTTTTGGTACCGGAATTGTGCCAAATTTTATTCAGAAAGAAACCAAATAAATGAATCCTCTTTCCTTTGGTGTAATTAAAGAAAGTTTCGGGTAATTTCAACCGTCGTTTATTAAATTATTTAAATTACATATATTTTAGTTTGTATATTAGGTGTAGGATAGTACACGACTTTTCGATTTCGATATGCTAGAAGCCCCTATTTTGTGAGGTTCGGAAAAAAGTTCATGAACCTAAAAATAGGGATGGTGGGATGAGTGTCAGTGGGTGCTCATCGGGATCAAAGGTGAGGGAAAAGGGGTAAAAATACACAAGGAACTGCCGACAGAGGCAATTTGTTTAGATGGTGAGAGATAATTTTGTAAAAAATTGGTTTTTTATGGGAGTCCCCTTATGTATAATAGGAAGTCTATCAGTTTTCCCTTTAGGAGTGATGATAAAGGGCAGATAAGGGAAAATGTTGAGGAAGCAAAATTAAAGGGGGCAGTCTTACACGTCTCCCCATTAGGGACAATTGCAGGGCAGTTTTCAGCCTTTCTTTTAGAAGAGATATAAAATATAAGCAAATATGTGGGTGCCACTTTAAAGGTTGCATATGTTATGAGAAAATATTGTGGCTGAAAAAATATTGGGGGGTTGGTCATACATTTGACTCCACTAGGGTGCTCCTTGGGACAATTAGAGCGGTAAATGCAAATTTTATAAAGCGGTCTTAGGGAGTAAGTGTGTTCGGAAAAAATGTTAGGCAGGGAAAGTTAATAGAGGTTGGTTGAAAAAAATATATATTTTTAGAATTTTATGAGAGCTCATTTGAACCATGTTTATCCAGAAACAATTCGCCGACTCCCAAATCTAGAGTCTTACTTACATACTTTTGCAATGTGGCGTTAATCTATTGAGTTTAGTCTGAGATAATTATTCAAATGTCAATTTGGGGTTTGGTTATATCAACTATTTGGTTATTGCAACTGACATGGGCAGTAATTAGTTGCTACTGTATTTGTATCAAAACAAATTAAAAAAAAATATTTTGTGTTTTGACTCTTTAGGATAACCATAAATTTGTCTTACACTGGATAATTATCCAGGCAACGTCCAACATTTTTAACACAAAATTATTATTTCAAAATTTATTTTCATACTCACAATTTTAAAAGAGAATTTTTATTTTGAGTGAAATTTTCACAATTTTAAAAGAGAATTTTTTATTTTGAGTGAAATTTTAAATTTTTATTTAGGCTTTTGTTATCGCAGCTTAGTTTTCCAGTCTTAAAGAAAAACAGCACTATAATTAACTTGCTTAAGTTTATAAAGGGTGATTTTTTAAGAGCTTGATAACTTTTTTTTAAAAAAAAACGCATAAAATTTGCAAAATCTCATCGGTTCTTTATTTGAAACGTTAGATTGGTCCATGACATTTACTTTTTGAAGATAATTTCATTTAAATGTTGACCGCGGCTGCGTCTTAGGTGGTCCATCCGCTTAGTCCAATTTTGGCATTTCCACGTTTTTGAGTAACAGAGGCCCAATTGGTGCGAACGGCGACGAATCGAAAATTGGTGGTCATCATTAACACTGGCCGATACAGCTGCGATATTTTCTTCAGTTCGCACTCTACGTAAGCGTGTTGGTGGTTTAATGTCCAACAATGTAAATTTGGTGCGAAATTTAGTCACAATAGCCCGAATAGCCGCTTCAGTGGGTCGATTAAACTGACCATAAAATGGAAGCGCGCAATGAACTTTCTTAACAGAGCACGCATTTTGATAATAAAATTCAATAATTTGCAAGCGTTGTTCGTTTGTAAGACGATTCATGATGAAATGTCAAAGCATACTGAGCATCTTTCTCTTTGACACCATGTCTGAAATCCCACGTGATCTGTCAAATACTAATGCATGAAAATCCTAACCTCAAAAAAATCACTCTTTACATACCCTGCGTATGAGTAATGGAGATTGAATCGATATTACGCATACGCCACAAAGGCCGCAATATGCATGTATATTATAAATTTACAATTTAAATTCAATAAAGTTATATTTGTTCAATAAACAATATTAGGAAAATTGTGACATTATTTATTACAAATTTCCAAGCCCATTTATATGGCAATTGTTTTTAATTTGAACAATATACGTTTATATTTTTAAGACTAGGGGAATTTCAACGGATATGCCCACATAGTTATCATAACACAGTTCAAAAATTTTACATTTTCTCATTGGACTCAGTCGAATATCATACGGTGAAGAATGAAGTTGGGGAAAAATTACTTACCATTCCTGTGATTCGGTGCGGTCAGCTGTTCTAAGTTCAACATCAAATTCTTATGTAGCCATATTTTTATTTTTATACCCCTAAAACTTTGAAGTCTTTCAAAAAAGAAAAAAGAGGCGCTGCGAAATAGCCTAAAAAATTGGAAAAAATTAAATTGGGGATAATTTATTTTTTAGGTAGTAATTTCGTTTGAGCGTTATTTAATTATGAAAAAATCCCCAAATTAGCTTCATCTTATTTTTGGTTTTGGCATTACTTCATCTTTATTGGGGTTTATTTAATTTTCAAAAAATATAATAAAGGATTCCTGCAGTGCAGACCTTCGGCTGGGCTTAAAGATTTTCTATCTGGGGTATGTCCAGCCGGCTTTGGACAACGTAAAGTTAATTTGGGGGTTATTTCATTTCCTTGGGTCTTGTTTCATTGCGTGATATTTCATGTTTACTTTGTAGGGTATTTCATTATGAGATAACGTCTTTGGGATTTCCTTCATTTATAATTTGGGGTTTCTTTCATTTATTTTGGGTGTTATTTCATTGACGATTATATCATTTCTTCATTTGGGAATTATTTCGTGGGGCCGAGAAAAGATTTGCACAGTTCTTGTAACCGATTACAATATTTTTTTAAATATTAGACTAATAATATGATTTGTTGTTAAGGCTTAACTAATAAAAGTGTAGAAACTAGATTCGACATATATTTTTTGAGAAAAATTCTCATTGATAGGAAAGGATAACATTTTCAAAGGTATTATTTACAATTTTTAGATATTTCATTATGAAATAATACCCAAATTGAAAATTAAATTACTCCGAAAAAATTTTTATTTTCCACATTTTTTTTGGGATAGATTATTTTTTTTTTTTGGGAATAGCTTCACCTTTTTTTTTGGTTTTGGGCATTACTTTATCTATATTGTTTTCTTTTTAATTTTCAAATGTCAAAAGACCGCTACGCAGATTAAAGTTAATTCCTTGGGGCTTGTTTCATTGGGTCGTATATTATGTTTACTTTGGAGGTTATTTCATTATGAGATAACATCCACACCTAAGGGGTTTCTTTCGTCTATTTTGGATTTTATTTCTTTGGGGATTATTTAATTTCTTCGTTTGGTGGCTATTTCATTGGGGGTTTCACTGTTCTTATAACCGACGAAAATTATTTTGTTAAATATTGCTCATAAAGCTACAGAAACAAAATTTAAGTATTTGGTTTCAACATATATTTTTTGGGAAAAAATCTCTATGATATGAAATGATAAAATTTCAAGGACATTATTTACAATTTTCTTCCTGAGAAATTAATCTTCATTCCAAGAGATTGTTCTCTTTCATTTAAATATTTTTATAAATTTGAACTGGGATATTGTCCTGGCTCAAGACCATTTTGCGTCTATATTTAATAGAATGCAAATTTATTTACAAATGGCATGGTGACATTTATTACTTGGCTGCAGACTACCACGATCATGATTTCGACCATGTCAAAAGTCTTTTCAAGTGGCTTCGCAGCGACTTTTCAACATCAAACCCGGCCTCTATAAGGAGATGATTCTCACAAACGAACGAGAATCACAACTCACTTGCCGAATTTGCGTTTAAAAAATCGCACCAAGTAATAAAGCACACATGCCATCTTACAAGCATCTCATTGAGTTGCATATGTAAGTATGTGTATATGCAGGTATAGTTACCCAGCAATACTTCTGCCGTGCCAACGCTCATTTGTTTTAGTTTTTTCGTTTGCATTTTTTTTGGTCTGTAATCAATATTTGATTTGAACTGGGATATTGTCCTGGCTCAAGACCATTTTGCGTCTATATTTAATAGAATGCAAATTTATTTACAAAAAAAAATATTTTTATAAATTATAAATATTTTTTAGAAATTTGATCATCCTTAAAACATGAAAATCCTGTCAAAAAGGAGAAAAGTCCACCAAATGAAAATCTGAGTACATAAACCTACAGAAAACCTTTAATCTGCCAAGTCGACAGAGGAGAAGGCTTTTACTCCGCCTAGCTCCGCTTTGGACATACCCCAGTTGAGATATTTTTCTGGGCGATTTTTCTTTTTAAAATTTGTAAAGTTTGGGGCGATTTTTCATATGAAAAATTACCCATTTTTTGGACAATTTTTCAAATGGAAAAAAACTCCAAATTTGGGCGTTTTTATATAAAAAGTTATCCAATATTTTGGTATTTTTTCATATGAAAAAAAAACAAAATTTGGGCGTTTTTATATGAAAAATTATCCAAGTTTTTCACATGAAAAATTATCCATTTTTTTGGTATTTTTTCATATGGAAAAAATATGAAAAATTATCCAAGTTTTGGGCAATTTTTCACATGAAAAATTATCTAATTTTTTGGTATTTTTTCATATGAAAAAAAAAAAACAAAATTTGGGCGTTTTGATATGAAATTTCATTTTTCATATGAAAAATTACACATTTTTAGAGAGTTTTTTCATATGAAAAAGTACCAAAATTTTGCACGATTTTTCATACGAAAAATTACCCAATTTTTTGGGCGTTTTTTTCATATGATAAATTACCCAAATGTGGAGTTTTGGGCAATTTTTCATATGAAAAATTATCCAAATTTTGGGGGATTTTTCACATGAAAAATTATCTAATTTTTTGGTATTTTTTCATATGAAAAAAAAAACAAAGTTTGGGCGTTTTGATATGAAATTTCATTTTTCATATGAAAAATTACACATTTTTAGAGAGTTTTTTCATATGAAAAAGTACCCAAATTTTGCACGATTTTTCATACGAAAAATTACCCAATTTTTTGGGCGTTTTTTCATATGATAAATTACCCAAATGTGGATATTTTTTGGGCGATTATACGTTTCATTTTGGTTAATTTTTTGGGCGATTTTTATTTGAAAAATTACCCAAATTACCCAAGTATTGGGCGATTTTTCATATGAAAAATTACCCAATTTTTTGAGCGATATTTCATTTCAAAAATTACCCAAATTTTGGACGATTTTTCACATGAAAAATTATACAATTTTTTTGGCATTTTTTCATATGAAAAAAAAACCCAAAATTTGGGCGTTTTTTATATAAAAAATTATACAAGTTTTGGACGATTTTTCATATGAAAAATTACCCAATTTTCAGGGTGTTTTTTTTCATATGAAAAAGTACCCAAATTTTGAACGATTTTTCATACATATTACCCAATTTTTTGGGCGTTTTTTCACATGATAAATTATCCAAATTTGGGTATTACCCCATTTTTGGTCTATTATACGTTTCATTTTGGTTAATTTTTTTCATTTTGGAGAATGGTCCAATTCTTCATTATTTAAGGGCGATTTTTCGTGTTGTCCCTGCCAAATATGTTTTGCCTTCCTTTACTGCTCTTTTTTTTGCAAAACTTTGTAAAACCGCAACAAATGTTATTTACAAATATTCCCATCATCATGCTTTTCTAGAAGACATTCCTAATAAAGATCTTTTTTTCATCCCCCAAAAACACCTCCCGATTCTGAGTGCTTGCTTATTCCCTTATTTAATCTGCTTAATAAGCTTTATTATAATTTCCGCTCCTCTTTTGCCCCAATTATAATGTGTGGTCCAAAATTACCCACCTGTCGCCCCAACAAAAAACGAAAAAAAACACGTTGGCTCCCACCGATGCCATAAAGATTCATAATTTATTTTTAATTTCCGTAAAAACCTCAAAATTATTGTTCAAAATTGTTGGCATATTTTAAATATTTCAATTGCACTCTGGTTGTTGGTTGTTGTTCGGCATTCCGCGCTCTGCGTTTTTTTTTTCATTTTTTACAACCGCAAACAATTATTACAAGTTTTTATAGCCGTTCCCGTTGCCATTGCCTCCTTTAGTATTCTTGTATGCATTACGTTTCCCGGTAGCCCATGTTGTTGTTGATGCTGCTGCTGCTTCGGCCGCCACAATGCCACACATACAGCTTATATTGTCATTTGCTTCTTCTTGTCGTTGTGTTTTTTTTTTCGAATTACGTTGAAAACATTGCCATTGACATTGTCTTTATACACTTTCCGTTTAAGCTGAGGCTGAGGAGGATGCCATCATGCCAGGAGGTCATTGTTTATTTTCCTCTGATGAATCCCTCCCAACACAGCGCAGCGGCGTGTGAATGTTTTACAGATCCTGGATGTGTTACCGCATACATGACAACCATCATCTGCCGATGCCCCCGTTGGTAATGTTGCCTGTGCCCGTGCCGATGCCGATGCCATGGCTCGGGTGGCTGGATGTATGAGTCCTTGTTGTCTTTGTAAGCGTAAGCATGGGAATGTCTATTGTTATTGGTAGCAAAAAAACAAACAACAGCAGCACCAACGAATGTGGCAAGCTAGTGGCGCACAACAGGAGCAATGCCATCATGGGCAACATCCTCACCAATATTTGAGTGCAAAAGCTTTTTCTTGTTTGGCTATATTAATTGTAAGTATGAACCTACAGCCGCTGGCCAATGAATTATTGCGAAAACAACAAACAACTCTATGCAACAAAAAATAAAAATAAAAACCCCATAAAAAGGGAAAAAATAAGTAAATTATCTATGGATTAATCTAGATGTTATTACGCTGTTTGTAAACGGAAAATATTTTTTGAAAAACTCACCGCGTGATTCTAAGCGGATCTTTAATAGGAACACGAACGTTTTTGAAAAATGCATCAAACTTGAGAGTTAAGCGATAATATAGCACGCAATCCTAAAAGATCTAGAGACTTCGATAAAACTTCAATGGAATTTTTAAGAATCCTTTCAATTCTAGAAAGTTCAGTTTCTCCTTCTCTTTAATAAAGACATTCGGAGAATCGATGGGTAATCATTTCAAAAAATACATATAAGCTATTTGGTCGACCACCATTAAGAGAGCCTCAAGTAATGATTTAAGGCGCCACACTACTCGGTCTATCGAAACTGAAAGATTGAGATATTTCATTAGATATCCGCTATCATCATATATATCAATATATGTCAATAATGTCGCGAAGAAATTTCAGATTCAAATTCTTTCTCGAGGGTCCTATGAGTCAACAGTCCTATGAATGCTGAACAGTCGCCTGTGAAGTTTTCGTCCATATTTTCTTCCTTCAACGTAATTAAGGAAAATATGAAGTTTCATCAAAAGCGGCCACGCCCATCTCATACCGCCCAATGATATAACAACATTTTTATACAAAATTTTCTGTTTTGGTCCGAATGTCTTGAAATTTTGCATAGAGTTTAGAATTAATGAAATGAAAAAATTCATCAAAATCGGCCACTACCATAAAACTCAAAGTTGAACTTATTAAAATAAATATTAATACGCTCATATCTACTAAACTGCATATGCAATACAAATAACTTTATTAATTAAAAAACGGTGTTGCTTTTCAATAAAATGTTAGCTGTGAAAATAGCGGGCATGGCCGACTATATGATACCCTACACTTAGTCATTAGGATATCTAAAGGTCATTACATTTGAACCGAGTGATATACGATGCAGCTATAAGAGGAGAATATACCACAAATTCCATACTATGAATGGCAGCTATATACAAATCTGAAGCGATCTAACCCATGTTTAGCAAAGGTTTTCTAGTTGAAATATTAGACGCTTTCCCAAATTTTATGGAGTGTTAAATATGTGGTTTCTTGAGCGGAAAGATTCAAATCGGTAGCTATATATAATCTGAACCGATGTGACCCACTTTCGCTTAGTTGTTTCTATTTGAAACATTAGCTGATGTATCGAATTAGAAAACAATCTGTTCATATATGCTATTTCTAGAGTGGAAATATTCAATTCGGTAGCGAAATTTGTATTGGAGCTATATATACATATATATCTGAAGTCATCTGACCCATTTTCACCAGAGATGTTTTTAGTTTAAATATAAGTTGTTTTGCCAAATTTGAAGAAAATCTGTCAAAGTTTGTGGTTTCTAGAGCGGAAAGAGTCAAATCGGAGGAGACATTTGTATGGGAGCTATATATAAATCTGAACCGATCTATCCTATTTTTACCGGAGCTGTTTCTAGTGGAAATATATGGCGTCTTGCCAAATTGGAGGAAAATCTGTTGAAATATGTGGTTTATAGAGCGGAAAAAGTAAAATCGGAAGCAACATTTGTATGGGAGCTATATCTCAATCTGAACCGATTTGCTTCAAATTAAATAGCGTTCGTCCTTATCCCAAAAAACTTCGTTGTGCAAAGTTTCATTTAGTTCTAAAAACAATTGCGACCTGAACTTTTATTACAAGAATCGATGGACAGACGGACGGACGGACATCGCTAAATCGACTCAAAAAGTGATTCTAAGTCGATCGTTTCCTTTTGGGTGTTACAAACAAATGCACAAAGATATTATACCCCGTGCTGTAGGGTATACAAAGTCGTATTTTTCCACTGTTAAATTAGTCATAACTCGTGAAAAAAAATATTTGTTTTCCAAAAATACGTATACGATACAGATTGACATGGAAAGACTCATATAAACATTATTTTTTGCGTTAATAATAAATAATAATGATAATAATTTTAATGATTTTTTTAACGACAGCAAAAATTTATTTAAAAACAAGTAAGGAAAGGCTAAAGTCGGGCGGGGCCGACTATATAATACCCTAAACCACTCCCTGCGTATATACCTCGCTTTGATTACTAAACCCAGGTATTTCATGGGAGCAATTTTATGTAGTTCATTTAAATTATGCTGTTACTATAAATTCATCTTTAGTCAAATTTAATGAATATGGTAAATAATAAAGTAACTGATCCAACTTTCCAGCAGATATTCCGAGTAAAGTAAATATAACATGATCTGGAAAAATTGATTAAGATCCAATGATAAATACAGATTATACAGCGGTAATAGGATGAATCGGACGGACATTTGAAGGGGGCCTATAACAACACTTGAGGCCTGTGCCAAAATATGTGCCTAAATATTTCTCGGAAAGGACATTTGTATGGGGGTATATTGAAACTTGGAACGATGTGACCCGCTTTCACCATGTATGTTTATTGGTGAAATATAATATGTAAAGTTTGGCCAAAATAGGTTAAAGATTCGGGAGCAACATTTGTATTGGTGCTATATCTAAATCTGAACCGATCTTACCCACTTTCAGCATAGGTGTTTCTAGTTCGATTATAAAATGTTGTGCCAATTTTAAAGAAAATCGGGTATAATGTGTGGAAATTATAGCGGTGAAGGACAAATCGGGAGCGACATTTGTTTGGTGGCTATATCTAAATCTGAACCGATCTTACCCACTTTCAGCATAGGTGTTTCTAGTTCGATTATAAAATGTTGTGCCAATTTTAAAGAAAATCGGGTACAATATGTGGTCTCTAAAGCGGAAAAAGTGAAATCGGTAGCGACATTTGTATGGGGACTATATCTAAATCTGAACTGATCTAACCTGCTTTCGTCACAGATATTTATAGTTAGATCGTAAGGAGTTATGCAAAATTTTAAGAAAATCTGGTACTATATGTGCTTTATGGGGCGGAAAAAGTCAAATATGGAACGACATTTGTATGGGGGCTATATCTAAATCTGAACCGATTTCCTCCAAATTCAATACCAATTGGTCCTTGGCCAAAAAAAGTAACTTCTGCCAAATTCCACGATAATCGGACAGCAATTGCGACTTGTAGAGTGCGAACAAGCTTAGATGGACAGCAGACGGACAGACGGACGGACAGACAGACATCGTTAAATCGATTCAGCTGGTGATTCGAAGCTGATCCGCATACTTAAAGGTGGTTCTAGCTCAATTATTTCTTGGTGTTACAAAAATACGAAGTGGTGTAGGGTATAAAAAAAGATTTTTTTCCCAAATGTGAAAGTGTTATTCACAACATTTGTAGATATCATAATTACTTTTAATTGAACATGTAAATGAGAGTACAAATATTAATTAATTTTTAAGAGCGCCCCGGTAGTCGAGTTGGTAGCGTGCTCGGCTATCAGCGTGGGGGTCGTGGGTTCGATTCCCACCAGAGGCTCTGGTCTGTCGCTGCATTAACTAGCTACAATGGTCTTAGTCACCCCGGCTCAATCCCTGGACCCAAAATTAGAATATAAATTTACTTTGTATTGTAATTCATAATAAATAAATAAACATAAAAATAAAAATTAATTAATTTTTAATAAAAAATAATTAATTAATTTTAATAAAAAATAAAAAATTATCCATAACATCTTTTTTTGTGCTGATTTTATTAATAAGCATGACAATGCTCACAATTTTTTCTATTTTTTGTTGCATATTGTTACAGGTGAAAAATTCGTATGAAAATCCTCATTCATAGGGATTCATAGGCGTGGGATACCCAGAAGATCTGGGGATCCGTTAGGCTATATTAATGGATACCAATTGTTTTTTTATTTCTTCTCTTTTCTGAATATTAGGGCTTTGTTTAATATATATTCAGTTTTAATCCACTATTAGCATAAATAATAATTAAATTGGGAGTCTACAAAAAAATCCATATGTAGTACCAAAGAAAAGCCGAATCAAGGAAAGGACACGAACCCCCCTCGCGACTGCTTGCTAGCACAATTAATGACTCCCATGGTCCTACTCCTTGATAGAAATCCCAAAAACTCTGCCACCTATCGGGACTTATTTTTTAATCAAAAAGTATTATTTTTTACTGGTATTTGTACGTTACATAATTGGTGGGGTCTAAATATTTCCTTTTTCATTATTCTTATGATGAATCGGCATAGGAAACTTTGTGATCCTTACAATTTAGGTATGGGCTATGTTCAGCAATATTATTTCAAATACTACGAGGAACATTTTTGTGGTACATTTTAACCCTCTAGCTCCTCCACATAGGGTATTTTTGCTACCTTTTGGGGTTTAACGTCAAGTTTTTTTGCTGCATTTCATTTGACATTTCTCAATTTCAGACTAACTCAATTTGAACCATGGAAAGATACACAATCCAGCAACGCGTTAAAGTTATTCAGGCTTATTATGAAAATGGGTGTTCAAATCAAAATGCATATCGTGCACTTCGTGATTTTTTCGGCAAAAATTTGAGCAAACCGTGTCTGTAGGCGATGTGAAAACACCAGTGCATGCTCTTACAGCTCGTACTGCAGAAAATATTACTGCTGTTCGGGATAGTGTGGCTGAAGAGCCGTCCACCTAAACTCGTCGTCGTGTCCAACAATTGCACCTCTCACGCTCGCTGTTGAAGACTTGCATTTACACGCTTACAAGGTCAATTGCCTCAAGAACTAAAGCCTCTTGACTATTCTAGACGCCGTCAATGGTCAGAATGGTGGCAAGAAATGGCAACAGTGGATGATCAATTTTCGAAGAAAACCATCTTCAGTGATGGTGCAAATTTTCACCTCAGAGGCACTTTTTGGCCTGCTCGAACAAAATACTCTCACCGTTCATAATTCAATAGCCTCTCACTGTAGGTACGCTTGCGTGGGAAGGCATTGTCGACAACCGACATGCAAACGGCAACAGCGGCCGTAGCACCCCGGCTGGCAAACAATGAACAGTGCAGTGAATAATGTCACATATTCTGTTCTTGCCACATGCGTAACCACATTACACGCAGTAAAATGTACTCGTTTAGTTGTATCGACGAGTTGCCGTGTAGCCGTGTATAGAGCATGCAACATTCTCACGGCAATGATGCGATGGCAACGCGATTTCTGTACACGGCTGATGGTGCTGGTGGTGCTGCTGCTACTGTGGCTGTTAATGCTACACATGTGGCAAATGATGTTCGTATGTGTGACAAACACAACAAAAGAGCATAAATAATTACCACAAAACATTTTGTGTGGCTTTACAACAAAAGCAGTGTCTGCTAAATTGACAACAACAAACAGCGCCAACAACAAAATGAGAATATGTTTTTGAACATATGCGGAAGACTTCCGGTGCACGGCCTAAAAGGTTTTTTAGAGTTTTTTTTTCGTGGAGTTTGTGGCATTTCCGGGATGAAGGAAAAAACTGTAATACTTCCGACAGGCAGAAGGATAACAAGTAAAAACGGCGTTAAGTTCGGCCGGGCCGAACTTTATATACCCCCCACCCTGGATTGCATTCCACAGAGGCTGTCGATAGAAGTGCAGTAATATTACAGAAAAATATAAATTTTTTAATATAGCCAAACCAAAAAAAAAACAAAAATTGAAAAAATAATTTTATAAATACATATAATGTTTTTATTATTTCAAACCACGCTTATAAAGAAAGGCTACCAATAAGTTTGCATAGTTCAAGCCAATTCAAAAAATAAATATTATTATATTTATATTTTCAAAAAGCTTAAATACCATAAATATTAGTAGATATTTAGATATTTCCATTCTATTTTAATTCCAAAAGTGCAAATTTTGAAAATCCATTATCTCACGTACATAGTGCAAAATAACCCAAATTCATGATTCAATCAATTTTTGCGTAAAATTAAATAGAATTTGGAAAAATCTTTTTATTTTGCGTGTCTATGCAGCCAGAGGAATGTATACATGTGGTGCCTTTTTTATCCCCTTTTCCATTTTAACCCCTAAAAGTACGAATTTCGAAAAATCCGTTTGTTTTACGTGTCTGCGCAATTAGAGGGATGTACACAACGAATTTCATCATTCTGGCTGTAGTCGTTTAGTTGGTACTATTTTTATCTCTCTGTACCCATTACAGCCCTTGAAAGTACGATTTTGGAAAAACCTTTTATTTTTCGTGTATACGCAGTCAGAGGAATGTATACTACGAATTTCAAGACTCTAGCTGCAACGATTTGTTTGGTACTATTTTTATCCCCTTTTTCCATTTTAACCCCCAAAAGTCTGAATTTCGAAAAATCCGTTTGTTTTACGTGTCTACGCAATTAGAGGGATGTACACACCGAATTTTATGATTCTGGCTGTAGTCGTTTAATTGGTACTATTTTTATCCCTCTGTACCCATTGTAGCCCTTGAAAGTACGAATTTGGAAAAACCTTTTATTTTTCGTGTCTACGCAGTCACAGGAATGTATACTCCGAATTTCTTGACTTTAGCTGCTGTCATTTGGTTGGTACTATTTTTATCCCCTTTTTCCATTTTAACCCCCAAAAGTCTGAATTTCGAAAAATCCGTTTGTTTTACGTGTCTACGCAATTAGAGGGATGTACACACCGAATTTTATGATTCTGGCTGTAGTCGTTTAATTGGTACTATTTTTATCCCTCTGTACCCATTGTAGCCCTTGAAAGTACGAATTTGGAAAAACCTTTCATTTTTCGTGTCTACGCAGTCACAGGAATGTATACTCCGAATTTCTTGACTCTAGCTGCTGTCATTTGGTTGGTACTATTTTTATCCCCTTTTTCCATTTTAACCCCCAAAAGTCTGAATTTCGAAAAATCCGTTTGTTTTACGTGTCTACGCAATTAGAGGGATGTACACACCGAATTTTATGATTCTGGCTGTAGTCGTTTAATTGGTACTATTTTTATCCCTCTGTACCCATTGTAGCCCTTGAAAGTACGAATTTGGAAAAACCTTTTATTTTTCGTGTCTACGCAGCCAGATGGATGTATACTCCGAATTTCATGACTCTAGCTGCAACTATTTGGTTGGTACCATTTTTATCCCCTTTTTCCTTTTTAACCCCAAAAAGTCTGAATTTCGAAAAATCCGTTTGTTTTACGTGTCTACGCAATTAGAGGGATGTACACACCGAATTTCATCATTCTGGCTGCAGTCGTTTAGTTGGTACTATTTTTATCCCTCTGTACCCATTGTAGCCCTTGAAAGTACAAATTTCGAAAAATCAGTTTATTTTCCGTGTCTACGCAGTCAAAGAAATGTATACTGCGAATTTCATGACTCTAGCTGCGGTCATTTGGTTGGTACTATTTTTATCCCCTTTTTCTATTTTGGCCCCAAAAAGTACGAATTTCGAAAAATTAGTTTATTTTCCGTGTCTACACAGTCAGAGGAATGTATACTCCGAATTTCATGACTCTAGCTGCGGTCATTTGATTGGTACTATTTTTATCCCCTTTTTTCATTTGTACCCCAAGAAGTACGAATTTTGAAAAATCCGTGTATTTTACTTGTCTATGCAATCAGAGGAATGTATACACAGAATTTCATTATTCTAGGTACAGCCGTTTGGTTGGTACAATTTTTATCCCTCTTTGCCCATTTTATCCCTTAAAAGTTCGAATTTGGAAAAAATATTTTTATATTATGTATCTACTCAATTAGAGGAATGTACATACCGTGTTTTCTTGTTTCTAGCTGTTGTCGTTAAACATGTACCATTTTTATCCCTTTTTGTCCCATCTCATCCCCTACGAATAAAAATCACTTTATGGTTCACGTTTTTGTTATAGGGGGAAGGCGTATACCCAATATCAAGTAAGTACAAGCAGACATGTTGGAAAATCATGCTTAAATACTCTAAAATATATTAGGGTTTATTAAGGGTATTTTTAGGCCTTGTGAGGGAAAAAATTTTCCCTTTGGCCCGATTTCGCCCAGTTTGAATTCCAACCGATTTACGACTATAAAAACGCATTTATAGAAAATTTCGACTCCCTAGCTCCTTTCGTTTAGATGCTAGCGTGCTTTCAACTGATGGACAGACAGATGGACGGGCTGACATGACATAGATCGTCTTAGAATTTTATGACGATCAATAATATATACTTTATAGGGTCTCAGGTCGATATTGCAACGGAATGACAAAGTTAGTATACCTCCATCCTGGTGGTGGAGGGTATACAAATACAAAGAGAAGGAAGGATGAACCAAATGAGTGGCCGACACAGAATATAGTCAAATCGTCAGAGAATTTGGAAGGGCTTCCTAATATATATATAGGGTGAATTTTAAGAGGTTCCACTTTATCATTATTTTCAACCACGTTGGTGGGGGAAAATACCAGTATTTCAAATGTTCCGAATATAATTTGCATTACTTTGTTTTCGAGCACTCCCCTCCCCCCCCCCCCTCAACAATTTCTCTTTCTTAATTATTATTTGCTAATACAACTTCCCAGCACAATTAATTCTCCCTTTTCTGGCAAATGAAATTAAAACTTTGACATCCTTCCCTCCTCCCCCCCCCCAAAATAAGAGAACTAAACAGAATACCGAGAAAACATTTCAATATTTTAAATCTTCAAAAAACGTTTCTGCTGCAGTTTCCAGTTTCACAGCAATTGCATCATTACGAATGACTTGACTGGCAAAAACCATAGCAGATGGATGGATGACTGGATGGCTGGATGCAAAACAGTACCAGCATAACTCTATTACAACGTTTACCACCCCGCAGCAACCCTTCCCGCGCTCACTCAATTTGGGTCAAAATGTTGTGCTGTAATTTGATTACACTTTGTATTTGATTCCAGTTTATGTGACGCTTCGCTGCATTTAAAGCGCATCGTTTTCGCATTTTGTGTCAGCGAGCGTGCCGTGCCGAGCAATGCAGTGCAGTGGTCCACCTTTACCCAGTGCCAACTCCACCACCAATGCAACAAAGTCCTAAATTCATGTTCTGGCTTCGCGGGAGGAATGATGTGTCTGTTGCTGTTGCATTTCGTTATTATTGTTGCCCGGGGCTGCGGGGACAATTCTCTGTTGCTGCAGGACTTTGTGTGAGCGGTGCGGTGGGTGCATCGGAATTCGCGAGGTGCTGCGTTTACGCTTCACTTAATTTATCATCGAACGTTACGTAGAGAATTTAGTCAGGGTACAAGTAGTGGATCGAGCCGCATCGTGTCGGCACTCCATGAAAATGGTTGTTCCACATTCGAATCATAATCTGTATTACATTCCTCGGTGTTCGATGAGCAGTGTAAAAGTCCATGGTACCACCATAAACTTCTTCTGCTCTAGCTCCTCCACATAGGGTCCATTTTTGGTCCCTTTTGCGAAAAAAAACAAAAAAAAAATTCTATAAGCCCTTGAATACACCAAAAATAAATATCAGAAATAAGACAAAACTTAAAATTCATTTTGAGGTTAATATAGGGTCCGCCAAATAACTTTTTTTTTGAAAATGCTATAAAAAAACTACTGAATATTTTCTCAAATTTATTTTTTTATTTGAAAGTACAATCCTTCCGGTTAATAATGGAAAATAATTCCATTCAAATGGCTGCCTCGGCTTCCCACAAATAATAGTCCTACGGTTGAATAGTTGAAAAAAAAACGTTAGATGGCGGACCCTATATTTTTATTTATTTCAATATTTAATACAATTTAAATTATAATAAACGTATACAATAAGGGCAAGTAGGACTAGTAAGGACTAGCAACTAAGGCTATCGGCCCGGGTTAATTTCTTAATCGACATAGGAAACCTTGTGATCCCTACACTTTAAGTATAGGATGTGTTCAGCAATATTACTTAAAAGACTACGAGGAACAGTTTTGTGGAACATTTTAACCCTCTAGCTCCTCAATAGAAGGGTCTTTTGGGTCCTTTTTTGCAAAAGGGTAAAAAGTACCCCTAAAACAGGGATTCAAAATTTTCGACAAAAATATTTGCCATAAAATGCAATTCTATTCTCTGAAAACACCAAAACCCCAAAACTTAACTTAAATACCAGAAATAAGTCAAAACTTTAAATTCACGATTAGGGTTAATATCGTACTTTTTCCGATTTGTTGCTAAACTCTCCCACAAAACGGAAGTTTAGGGCGGTGGTGTGAATGAAAAAAGTATTCTACGTCAAATTTCACTGAATTCCACCGAACAGTAGGAAGTTGTAGATAATCATATTTTTTCTGCTCACTTTTACGTCTGAAGCATTAAAACTAGATCTTGAAACAATTTTGTTCCTAAGATTGTAAGGTTTCGTGAAAGGAAACAGCTCGAAGGTTTTATAAAATACTTTTCACTCTTTATTTAGAAGGCACCGTCGCTTATAACTACAAATGATCGTTTCTATTGTTCTATGTGAATTTATATTCCAGAGCAACTGATCTGCCTTTTATACACAAATTTAGATAGAAATAATCTAGTAGCTCACAATATTGAACAAGTAAAGTAAATATCAACATGTGGCATAATGAATGTTAACAGGTTGTATGAACATAAATATCAACAAGTGCTTCGAAATTATACATTCATACATGTCTGTCGAATAAAATAGTAACAGAACTAATAATTTGTTTCAATCTCTTCACTTTATTTATCATCGAATGTTACGTCAGTTATTGGATCAAACCGAATCGTGTCTTCACTTCATGAAGTCGCTTCACGGGCATTAGATTCCAGAGTATCCGACTTAAAGTCCAATGATCTTCTTCTGCACACTTTCACGTTTGAAGGATTGAGATTAGATCTCCAATATCTAATATCAATATTTCGATAATGTCGTGAAGTGATCGCTTCCCCAGGGCACTATATTTATTCCTGTGAAGCATAGGGCGATTATACTGGACCTAATGAAAGATTTTTAGTTTCATTCCACCGTTAGTGTAAACGAGACAACTCTACCCATGATTGCTCCTTCCACTCGTGACATGGTCTTCATCTTCTGCGGCTTTCTTACGGATTCCATTCGATGGTTTGTCTCGCTATATCTGCCGGCTGTTTGTGCAAAGTGTGGTCCATCTAATTCCACTTGCGTCGTCAGATCATAGCTTGAGTTGATAGTTGATGGGTTTCAGACCAAAGCATATAGCCGAGGAGCCTAGGCCCTGGGTTTATTAGAACTATAGTAGCCTATGAAATTTTCGACCGTCTCTCGCCGCTGTACCAGCTTCGGTAGTTATCGTTAAACTGTAGCTTACTTCGTCCCGTATGGTACCCAATTGGCCAGTGATCTGCCATAAATGCGACCACTCTTCAGAAGTAACTTCTCTTATTGCTTAGACGCTGAGAAGAGATATGTTATATTCGGGCCAGGTATGTGACTCTTTAACGCTGGACATAAGAGATGGTTGACTATCTCTTCTTCCTCTTCGTTAACGCAGCTATGGCAGTAATGATTGAATTGAATCTTAAATTCAATGATTTGTATGATTTCCAGATTGTCAATAACCCGTCAGCACTGCGATCACTGTTGATTGTCGTTTCTGTGGTTTCTGAGAAGCTGAGAAGGGTACGGCTAGATTTGTCTGAATATTTTACAAGGGTCCAAGTTCTTCAACTCAAAATTTTATCGGCCTGGCTAGTTCATGAAGATGCCACTTTTAAAAGATCCTATCGGAGTTGCAACTGAATCTGTAAAGCCTGACCAGTCACTAGGAAGAGATCGCAGAATTGTAGCTTCATTCGTCGAGCTTGGCTTCCTATTGACCAGTGGCACATGACCCATCAGCACTGTCATCACTTTTGATTTGTCTCTTCTATTGTTGAGATGGGATGCTGAGAAGGGATCTGGTACATTTATTATTATATTCGCAAGGACTTCAATCCAAGTGAAATTATGAAGATTCCACTTTCAACATATCCTATCGATGTTGCGACTGATTCCGTAACGCTGTAAAGCTATGCAATCGTGCTCAGCAGCACGATGGGCACTTCTCTCAGGACACTTAGCCTAAGATATGACTTGGATAAGTTCAGGACATGCGGGAAGGACAACAAAACTATTCATTTGTCATTGTCCCGCACTTTCGAGGCCCTTCACCTCGAGGTAAAGAGTCCTTCACCTCGTGGAGGCACATAATGGAAGTTCTTAATCGGTACAGAATTCCTAAAACAGGGAAAATTGCTCACTCTATTTTACCACATCAGTTTTTATTTAGAGCGCACAACAGGCCGACTTACATGCCTATGTGTATGTCCATGGGTATCAGTATCCTTCAAGCATTCCAGTTGACGTGACTCCTCTTTTTATACGCTCCACTTATTCACTTTGTCATTCCGTTTGTAACACCTTGAAATATTCATCGGAGACTCCATAGGGTAAAATACTAAGACGATCTAGCCATGTCCTTCTGTCTGTTGAAAGCTCATTTCGTTCGACGACTAGAGTCGAATTATTACTTTATGCTTGTAGCGACCGACACTGTAACGAGAGTGCTTAAAGTAGATCCAATCCTTGTCAGCTCATCTGCTCGTTCGATCCCATAGAATTCACAATGTGCAGGGATACATGGATGGAGAACTCAGTCTGGACATCTCCTCAATGCACTGACCCACAAGTGTAGATATTAAGCGCTTCGATCTTATAGACAAAAGAGCAGCCTGATTGTCTACACAGATTCTTAAGCGATCCGATGTGGGTAAAAAGGAAAGTTTACTCCATAAAGAGAGTGCCTAAACTAGATCCAATCCTCGTCGATGCCACAAAAGTCTCTATACCCAGAAATCCAAGGACATTATGAATATCCCCGCACTGACCTACGAGAGTAGATTTTAGAGACAAATGACTGCTTGGCTATCTGCTTAGATTGCTAAGCTACCAGTGGTCCCTAAAGAGGAGAGTTTACTGTATGCTTCCTTAATTGCGGAGACTTTGCAGCACAGCAGTCAGATGGTAGTATATAGTAGACCAGCTTTTACCGAGAAGACAACGGAAAGAACTCCACAATCCACATCCGTATACTTCAGTCTCATATTCGTCGAATGAGTACCCCCCTCCCCCCATCCCATATACTGTTTTCTCGATTCACTGTAGCTCATGAATAATTTGGAAAAAAAAGAGAAGAGTTTACTGAGGCGGAGACTTCCCTCGCTCTTTACATATACTTTTTTCTCGATTCACTCTAGCTCATGAATAATTTGGCAACAAAGAGAAGAGTTTACTGTGGCGGAGACTTCCCTCGCTACAGCAGTCAGAAATTCGGAGTGAGCATTCTAGAGCAACTTTTATCGAGAATATTCCGGAAACAACTCCACAATCCCTGTCGGAGCCATCCCTATACCTCAGGCTCACATTTGCCAAATGAGTCTCCCCCGAATACCTTTTTTCGCTTCACTATAGCTCATAAGTTATTGCGCAACAAAATTTCCCCAAAATGAAGTTATTCTGTGCAATATAGGGAGTCCATGGTTAACTAACTGTGAATTGACATCGATAACCACATGTACGGTCATAGCTCCTACAATGACTTCAAGAGCTCCTAGTAATGAAAAAATGCACTTTAATATACAGTTCTAAACCATCAGAAAGTACCCCAACAGTAAACCTTCCATTACTTGCCACACAAAGCAACCAAGGAGATCAATGTAAGTTTTTGGCTGCAGAAAAAAAACTCCCCCCCCCCCCACTTATTTGGCTATATCCTTTGACACAATAAGAAAGTTTGAACCCCTTTCAACCCTTTCAGTTGGTTTACTTAAAACCTTCCATGCATCAACACTGTGTACTACTGTAATGGTTATCCATCCATCCAACCATCCATCTCTCCATTCATGGAGTAGGGTGGTGTGCATGGATCAAAAGTTCCTATAAATTTGTAATTAATTACTGCTAGTTTTTTATTGTTTAAAAAACGCACTCGTTTCTACACCCTTGGCATGTGCGCATGCCACCCACCATTCACGGTGAGTGGTTAACTGAATTTCTCAGAAACAGAACTTTCTCCCCCACCGTTCAAATATAAAATGGGTACAGACCCTCCAGCACACAAAATGTATTGCACATCACCGATATTATTTTATTGTGGGGCACATGAACGTTCGAATGAATGAATATTTGCAATGAAAACTGAAGTTGTAAAATAAAAAACAAAAACGGGATTACATGAAATGAATTGTATGGCTTTAAAGTTTTATTTATTTAATTCACTTGCATATTCGTATGGGAGTTACGTTACGTTGTTTGCTGGCAGCTTAGCTTTAAATAAATGCTTCATCACTCGATGACCTGATTTCGGCTTCGATTTGTGGCTTCGTTGGCAGGATGTTGGATGGATGGTTTTCGACCGCCATCCACTCAAGTGTAACGGCACCTCGAAGAGTTCTCATGTTAACGCGGATTTTTTTCGTGAAATCCCAGCAAAGAAAATAGCAATTATTTCACACGCCAAGATCCCATTGATTTAAGGAATGTGCAAAATCGCACCAGGGGAAAAAAGTTCCCTACCACTGGACTGAAAATACCCCCATACTTTTTGAAAATTTCCACTTTATATATTAACTTGAAATATGGTACGATTTTTCTTTTCATAACATGTACGAGCACCGCCAAGAGATTTCTGCAAAATTCGTTATTTTAGCGATGAAATAGGGAAAAAGGGACAAAAATGGTACGAATCGCACGAAAACATCGCTCTAATTGCGTAGACATGTGGAATAAATGGATTTTTCAAAATTCGTACTCTTAAGGGATAAAATGGGAAATGAGGGATAAAAATGGTACCAACCAAAAGGCTGGAATCATGAAAGACGTAGTTCGCATCTCTCTAATTGCGAAGATATGTAAAACAAAGGTATTTTCGAAATACGTACCTTTAAGGGATAAAATGGTAAAAGAGGGATAAAAATGGTGCCAAAGGGAAAATCAGGGTGTATATCCTTCTAAGTGGGAAAATAAATTAATTTTTTGAGCTAGAATCATGAAATATGTGAAAAATAAAAGGACTTTACCAAATTCGTACTTCTAGAGTTAAAATGTAAATAAGGGATCAAAATCGTACCCACCAAACGTCTATATCTGAAATCATAGAATTCACTGAGTAGGCTACTCCGATTCCAACAAAACGTGTGCCCTAAAAATGTTGGACTTTGGATTTGGACAGCATTCGTCATATTTAAAATAATGTAATATTTTTATTTGTATACCCTCCACCTCCAGGTTGGGGGTAACTAACTTTGTCATTCCGTTTGTAACACCTTGAAATATCGACCTGAGACCCTATAAAGTATATATATTATTGATCGTCATAAAATTCTAAGACGATCTAACCATGTCCGTCCGTCTGTCCATCTAAACGAAAGGAGCTAGGACGTTCAAATTTTCCATAAATGCGTCTTATAGTCGTAGATCGGTTGGAATTGAAACTGGATAAAATCGGGCTAAAGGGAAAAAATTCCCCCCCACAAGGACTAAAAGTACCCATAATATTCCCTAATATTTTAGAGTATTTAAGCACATTTTTTCAATATGTCTGCTTTTACTTACTTGATATTGGATATGCGCATTCCCCCTATAACAAAAACGTGCACCATAAAGTGATTTTTATTCGTAGGGAGAAAATGGGGCAAAAGGGGATAAAAATGGTACCTATCGAACGATAACAGCTATGGACACGAAATTCGGTGTGTACATTCTTCTAATTGAGTGGATACAAAATATAAAAGTATTTTTTCCAAGTTCGTACTTTTAAGAGGTAAAATGGGAATAGAGGGATAAAAATGGTGCCAACCAAACGGCTGCTCCAAAAATAATGAAATTCGGTGTATACATTCCACTGATTGCGTAGACGCGTAAAATAAGCGAATTTTTCGATATTAGTACTTTTTTGGCTTAAAATGGATAAAGGGGATAAAAATAGTACCAACCAAATCGTTGCAGCTAGAGTCATGAAATTCGATGTGTGCATTCCTCTGACTGCGTACTCACGAAAAATAAAAGTTTTTTCCAAATTCGTACTTTCAAGGGATACAATGGGTACAGAGAGATAAAAATAGTACCAACTAAACAACTACAGCTTGAATGATTAAATTCGGTGTGTACATCCCGCTAATTGTGTAGACACGTAATATAAAGAGATTTTAGAAAGTCGTACTCTTAAGGGGGTAAAATAGCAAAAAGGGGATTAAAATGGTACCAACCAAATGGTTGCAGCTAGAATCATGGAATTCGGTGTATATATTCCTCTGAGTGCATAAATACGCAAAATACAAATATTTTTCCAATTTTGTATTTTTTTTTTGAATCATGAAGTTATGTTATCTTGCACTTTGTACGTGAGACACAATAGATTTTCAAAATTTGCAATTTAGGAATTAAAATAGAATGGAAATACAACCTGTAGTGTTTAAGGTTTTTTGAAGATTTCTATCTTATATTTACTTTTTGAATTGACTTGAAGTATTATTTCGATATATATATATATATATATATATATATATATTAGCGACGTATTGGTATCCTTGCCTTATAAGCTTGGTTTGAAATAATAAAAATTTTATAGTTATTAATAAAATTATTTTTTTAATATTTTTATTTGTTTTGGTTTGGCTATATTGAAAACATTTACATTTTCCTATATCCATGGTGGAGGGTATATAAAGTTCGGCCCGGCCGAATTTAGCGCCGTTTTTACATGTTTTTTTATAATTTTTTTCATGCCACCAAAACAACGTATTAATTTGTTTTTCAATTTTGTGACGCCTGTTACTAATCCTGTATTTACTCTCCAAAAATTAAAATTAAAAACAAAAAAAAAAATATAGGGTCCGAAAAATAACTTTTTTTTTTGAAAATGCTAAAAAAACTACTGAATATTTTCTCAAATTTCTTTATTTATTTGAAAGCACAATCCTTCCTTCTAATAATGGAAAATAATTTCATTCAAATGGCTGCTGAGGGCACTCCACAAATAATAGTCCAACGGTTGAGTAGTTAAAAAAAAACGTTAGATGGCGGACCCTATATAAAAAATCCATAAAAATTTCGTTTGCATTTTTTTGGTCTGTAATCAATATTTGATTTGAACTGGGATATTGTCCTGGCTCAAGACCAAATATTGATTACAGACCAAAAAATGCAAACGAAAAAACTAAAACAAATGAGCGTTGGCACGGCAGAAGTATTGCTGGGTAACTATACCTGCATATACACATACTTACATATGCAACTCAATGAGGTGCTTGTCAGATGGCATGTGCGCTTTATTACTTGGTGCGATTTTTTAAACGCAAATTCGGCAAGTGAGTTGTGCTTCTCGTTCGTTTGTGAGAAACATCTCCTTATAGAGGCCGGGTTTGATGTTGAAAAATCGCTGCGAAGCCACTTGAAAAGACTTTTGACATGGTCGAAATCATGATCGTAGTAATCTGCAGCCAAGTAATAAATGTCACCATGCCATTTGTAAATAAATTTGCATTCTATTAAATATAGAAGCAAAATGGTCTTGAGCCAGGACAATATCCCAGTTCAATCCATAAAAATGTTAATATTTTGTGTTTTTTATTACGCAACAAAGAATAAGTCCTAAAAATTTCGGATTTTATTATTTAAGTATTTAATAAATCACTGTTTATACGCCAAAAATACGAATTGTAAGAACAAATTTAAAAAGGTTAAAAAAATAAATAAATAAGAAATTAAAAAAATATAAAACTATCCATGAACAAATTTTAATATTTTTTGTGTTTTTATTACACTATGAAACAAAAAAGTCCTAAAAATGTTGGACTTTAGAATTTGGAATGTATTTGCCATATTTAAAATAAAATATATTTTGTTTTGATTTTTTTAGACATTTTTAATATTTTAATTTTTTATATATTTTAATTTTTTTAATTACAATTTTAAGGAAATAAAAAATAAATAAAAGATTAAAAAAATAAAATAATCTATAAAAAAATTTAAATTTTTTCAAAGAAAATAAAAAATATACATAAAAAAATTTAACATTTTTGTATTTTGATTAAACAATTCAACAAAAAATAAGTCCTAAAAATGTTGGACTTTAGTATTTGGAATGCGTTTAAAATAAAATATATTTTGTTTTGATTTTTTATATATTTTTAATATTTTAATTTGTTTATATATTTTATTTTTTTAATTAGAAGTTTAAGGAAATAAAAATAAAAAAGAAGTAAAAGATAAAAAATTAAAAATCCATAAAAAAATTAAAAATTTTTAATGTTTTCAAAGAAAACAAAATAAAAAATATTCATAAAAAATTTATAATTTTCTGTATTTTTATTCCACAATGCAACAAAAAAAGTCCTAAAAATGTTGGACTTTAGTGTTTGGAATGTATTTGCCATATTTAAAATAAAATATATTTTGTTTTGATTTTTTTATACATTTTTAATATTTTATTTTTTTATATATTTTATTTTTTTATATATTTTATTTTTTTAAATTAGAATTTTAAGGAAATAAAAATAAAAAATAAAAAATCCATAAAAAAAAAATTTAAATGTTTCCAAAGAAAAAAAGAAAATAAAAAATATCCATAAACAAATTTAACATTTTTTGTATTTTTATTACACAATGCAACAAAAAATAAGTCCTAAAAATTTTGGACTTTAGTATTTGGAATGTATTTAAAATAAAATATATATTGTTTTGATTTTGTATACATTTTTAATATTTTATTTTTTTTATATATTTTATTTTTTTTATATATTTTATTTTTTTTTAATTAGAAGTTTAAAGAAATAAAAATAAAAAATAAATAAAAAAATTTTAAAAATGTAAAAAAAAGAAAAAAAGTAGCCATAAAAAATTTAACATTTTTTGTATTTTTATTACACAATGCAACAAAAAATAAGTCCTAAAAATGTTGGACTTAGTATGTGGACTGCAATTGCCATTTTTAAAATCAAATATATTTTCTTTTTATTTTTTATACATTTTTAATATTTTAATTTTTTTATGTATTTTATTTTTATAATTAGAATTTTAAGGAAATAAAAATAAAAAATAAACAAAAGATTAGAAATAAAAAAATCCATAAAAAATTTTTAAAAATTTTAAAAATTTTTTACATTTTTAAATTTTAAAAGAAAAAAAACATATCCATAAAAAATTTAACATTTTTTGTATTTTTATTACACAATGCAACAAAAAATAAGTCCTAAAAATGTTGGACTTTAGTATTTGGAATGTATATTGTTTTGATTTTGTATACATTTTTTATATTTTAATTTTCATGTATTTTATTTTTTTAATTAGAATTTCAAGGAAATAAAATATAAATAAAAGATGAAAAAAATAAAAAAAATCCATAAAAAAAATTTTAAAAAAGAAAAAAAATATATCCATAAAAAATTTGACATTTTTTGTATTTATATTAAACAATGCAACAAAAAATAAATCCTGAGAATGTAGGATTTTAGTATTTGGAATGTATTTAAAATAAAATATATATTGTTTTCATTTTGTATACATTTTTAATATTTTATTCTTTTTATGTATTTTGTTCTTTTAATTAAAAATAAAAAATAAATAAAAGATTAAAAAAATCCATAAGAAATTTTTAAAAATTTTAAAAATGTTTAACATTTTTTGTATTTTTATTACATCATGCAACAAAAAATAAGTCCTAAAAATATTGGACTTTAGCATCTGGACTGTATTTGCCATTTTTAAAATAAAATATATTTTGTTTTTATTTTTTTAATATTTTAATTTTTTATATTTTTTAATTTGATGACAATTTGTAATTAATCTCGGCTTACACTCCAATAATTAGAATTTTAAGAAAAAAAATAATAATTAAAAATAAAAAAATCCATAAAAATCCAAAACGATTTTTTTTATTTTATAACAATTGTTACTTGTCACTGTTTACACTCAAAAAAAAAGTAAAAAAAAATATCCATAAAAATTTTAATATTTGTTCCTGTTCAGGACACAAACTGTTAGCTGAGATGGTTGTGGTCCGACTCTGTTTTGATCATACGAATAATTTTCAGCATTTTAAAGATATACGAAAGCACCAAGGACTTTAAGGAAAAAGTTCACTCAATTCAAGGACTTGTTCCATGATTGGAAATAATTAAATTTTATTTCTCAATGTGGTTAATGTATTGTAATGACTAATTATTTTTTAGCACACTAACCACAAGGCCGTGTACTTATGAATGTGTTTATTTTATTTATCCCCATCGTTCCTTTGAGGAGCATAGAGCCACTACGTAAGGCCGTGTTCGTAAGTCCCAAGTAAAAATACTTGTTGGCATAGTTATTCCTATTTCAACATACACAAACGTATAATTGGCTGTTTGTTTCGATGACTTTTAAGATTTCATTAATTTGCCTCTTTTCTGTACAATTTGCTCTTTGCTGCAAGCTTTCGCAACCACCTTTAAGTGGTAATTTTTAATTAACCAAAATAATGTTAAGTAGAGGTATTTATGAAAGCGAAAAAAATATGTATTAAAGTACCACAACTTTGAGGAAATTTAATTTTGAAACCTCTCTTCCCCACACATACACACCGCAGGCCAGCTTAAAAAAATATGTGGAATGGTGATGGTGACTGCGCTCAGCTTGATAAAGTTTGGCGTCATAACAACATTAACAAGTTCCTCCTACCAGGCCAACTACAACGCTCAAGGAAAAAAAGTGTATAAATAAAAAAATAAAATTAAAAAAATCTATAAAATAAATAAATAAATATTTAAAATAAATAATAAAGGAAAAATCTGTAAATAAAAAATAAACTAAAAATATATAAAAAACTATAAAATAAATAAATAAATCTATAAGTAAATAATATAATAAATAATATCAAAGGAAATATCACAAGGAAAACTTTTTGGACTTATGAACTATTGAGTCCAGATAACAAGGATCTCAAAACCTCTAAGGGAGCACTAAAATATGGAAATACATATTTTAGTGCTCCCTTATTATTTGTGGCCAAATAAAATCAAATCTTCCAAGTCCTCATTTAAAAATCCTTTAACTAACTTCTCTTCTCCCGGTGTACTCCTAATATACCTTCAGCCACGTTTATTGTCCACCTCCCACACACATACACCCAACTTGGTCTTCTTCCATATCTGCCTTTAGTGGTGGTGGAACTGCAGTAAATATTTGTATTCTTTACTTATGATTCCAAGTTCCCCCCCACACTCAGTTACAAAATAGCCTCTGTGTCTAGACATCGAGAAAACTCAACGAGAGAGAAAAAAGGTGAGATAATATTAAAAACTTTACTTTCAGTCCGCAGTCCGTAGTCCTTGTTGTTTCCGTGCACTTGTTTGTTCTCATATTTATTTACCAACTCATAATTTTTCAAATGTTTTTCTTTCAGCGAATGAGAGAAAAAAATACTAGAAAATCGTGGAAACTAGTAAAGTTTAAACAAAATAAAGTAATAAATAAATGGAGAGCAGCCAAAGCATTATTTAGAGATGACGATAATGTTGGCAATGATGGTGATGGTGATGCTGCTGCTGAACCAAAGCATAAGTTCAAGTTTAACAGATAACAGGGAATATTTGGATGGAGGAAAGGGTAAAAAGGGCTGGTGAAAAGAAGTAAAGAGGGATGGAAGGAAGGGCAGAAGAGAAATAGCAAAAATATATGTGTATATGAGGTATTGTGAAATTTTAATTCTATGGATACGATTGTTTTATTATCATTGTTTTGTCATTTCATGTTTAACATATTTAAATATATTTAAATATATATTAAATAAATATATATAGGGTGGGCCATGTAACATTTCATATTAGAATCTGCTATAAAAAAGTACTGATTATTTTTTTCAAATTTCTGGTTTTATTGGAAAGGTTGAACTTTGTCATTTAATAATGGAACACAATATCATTCATATCTACCTCGACTGGATCGGCAGTCGGACTCATCCGATCAACCCAATTTTTCAGTACAGCTCAAAATCCACAACAAACAGTGACTCGTTGTGGATGCATTGGCTTCTCAATAGTCACATGTGGGTTCTCTAAACCCCATATGCGGCAATTTTGTTTTTTGACAAAGCCACCGAGATGAAAATGAACTTCATGAAGACTGAACTGAATTCTGATCTCTTCTCGAAAAATGTCTCCTTAAATTTCTTGCAGTTTGCGCTAAAGACTCACTACTTTGGAAGTAAGTTTTTTATATTTCCCAATTTTGTTCGAGCGTATAGCATCCCATTTTGCAAATGTCAAATATATACCTGAAAATAAAAATAAAAATGAATGTTATTCTACCTTTCAAAGTCAAAGTAATTGGTAGTTCAAATTTAATAATGGCCTACACTATATTTCCAAATTTAAATTCTATGGATACTACTGTTTTATTTTTATTGTTTTGCTAAACTTGTCATTCTGTTCTGTTCAAAATATGTAATTATAGATAGGCCATTCTATAAAGTATATAAAATTATACGACGATTTAGTCATATCTGTCCGTATATTGAAAGCACGGTAGCAACTAATAGAAAGGTGCTAAGAAGTTAAAGTATTCCTAGTATATGTACGTCAAATAGTTGTAGATCGATTGAAATTGCAAATGGGAGAAATGGGTCCACAAGGAAAAAATATTTAGATTTTTTTAAACACATTTTTTTAATTTTATTTTTTCACCACATTTTTTTATGATTTCTGCTTTGTCTGGTAAGTTCAATATTCTTATAAAGTAAATTCATGCAGAACAGAACTGTGAACTCACCTCCCCTCTTTGAAATATAAAGTGGGTAGACTCTCCAGCACCCAAAATGTATTGCACATTATCGATATTATTTTATTATGGAGAATTGAATGTTTGCCATGAAAACTGAAGTTGTAAAATACAACTGGATTACATGAAATAAAAACTGTATGGCTTTAACGTTTTATTAATTAAATAAATTAACTTGTGTATTCGCTTTGAATAAATTCAACACTCGATGATCTGATTCCGGCTTCGATTTGTGGCGTCGCTGACAGGCTGGGTGGATTTCGATGTCATATTCTCAAGTGCGAAGGCTACGACACCTCGAAATGTTTTCATAAAAATCCGTTTAATCTATTCTACCTACGGCAGCAACAGATATATATATATATATATATATATATATATATATATATATATATATATATATATATATATATATATATATATATATATTTTTTTTTTTTTTTTTTTCAATAAAATTAAAATGATTACTCATTTTCTCAAAATTATGTTTTGAGCATTCAAATTAAATTAAATTCATTCTTTTAAAATTATTCATACACTTAGAGAGCGAAATGGATTAAAAAGAGATAAAAATTGTACCAATCAAACGACTACATACAAAAAGCATGAAATTCTGCATGTAGACACATAAAATAAAGGGATTTGCCCAGATATGCACTTTTAAGAGGAAAAGGGATAAAATTCGAAGCCATAAAATTCCTCTGACTGTATAGACCCACAATATAAATAAATTTTTTAAAGGGAAAAAATTCAAATGAGTATAAAAAAATGGTACCAATCTGTACCAGGCTGTAGCTAGAACAAGTAAGGAAAGGCTAAAGTCGGGCGTTGCCGACTATATGATACACTCCACCTTTTGTCCGAATACAATTCTATTCGGTAACAAATTGAAAACTAGAAGGATTTTTGTATGTGTCATAATCATAGACTGACCCAATTTGCCAAATTGAGAAGAATAAAGGGTGATTTTTTAAGAGCTTGATAACTTTTTTTTTAAAAAAACGCATAAAATTTGCAAAATCTCATCGGTTCTTTATTTGAAACGTTAGATTGGTCCATGACATTTACTTTTTGAAGATAATTTCATTTAAATGTTGACCGCGGCTGCGTCTTAGGTGGTCCATCCGCTTAGTCCAATTTTGGCATTTCCACGTTTTTGAGTAACAGAGACCCAATTGGTGCGAACGGCGACGAATCGAAAATTGGTGGTCATCATTAACACTGGCCGATACAGCTGCGATATTTTCTTCAGTTCGCACTCTACGTAAGCGTGTTGGTGGTTTAATGTCCAACAATGTAAATTTGGTGCGAAATTTAGTCACAATAGCCCGAATAGCCGCTTCAGTGGGTCGATTAAACTGACCATAAAATGGAAGCGCGCAATGAACTTTCTTAACAGAGCACGCATTTTGATAATAAAATTCAATAATTTGCAAGCGTTGTTCGTTTGTAAGACGATTCATGATGAAATGTCAAAGCATACTGAGCATCTTTCTCTTTGACACCATGTCTGAAATCCCACGTGATCTGTCAAATACTAATGCATGAAAATCCTAACCTCAAAAAAATCACTCTTTATATGGTTTCATTTTGATGGATACTTTAAGCAATTATTGATTAATTGCTTACATAAATTGCTTATTTATAAATTCCGCTGTCTATGACTTTAAGCTCGCTTAAATCAATTCATCAGCTATAACCCCACCGTAGCCCTCCTTCCACTGTCCTCTGTCCCCTGTGACCATTGTTATTGGTGACAATAGCGTTAATGTTGAAATAAAAATCCTTTTGAGAATTGATAAAAATCCTTTAGAATCATAAAAATAAACAGCACTACTCCAGTACAAAGCACAAAGCATTCAAGCATACAGTTCATTTGCTCAGCTCGTTCGTTCGTTCATTCGCTTCATACATTCAGACATTCATTCAGTCATTCATTCATTCTTACTGCCTGCCTATCCGCCCGCCCGGCATTCAACCATTTTCCACTCTATTTCTATTGGACTTTTATGTGTCCATGGCCGTTGCCGTTGTTGGTTGTTTGTCCTGTGTTCGTATCCTAGTCACTATCTGCTGCTATCAGACATTGTATCTGTGTGTGTATGTGTGTGTGTGAAGTTATACGAGTTGGAGTGTTTGTTGGTTGCTGGATGTTATACTCAAATGACATTTTATTTATAAAAACTGTGATAATTTTAAACGATGGACTGGGGAATTCAGCGAAAGTGTTGTTGGCTGGTCAACCATTTAGTCCAGCAGACTGCCTGGAATACCCAAATGATAAACAACAACAACATAAACAAAAACAACGAACGAACGCGCTCTTGTGCTTGACATGCGACAGTCGGCCGGCTGGTCGTTTATGGCTCAAAACTAAAATGAAGCTTCATTCATTCAGACTTTCGGCCAACCATCAACCACTGGAGCGAGCTTCCTCTAACCATTCGCGTTGGCATCACCATTCTCGAAAGTCATACAATGTTCCATTATGTCAATATTGTTGACGTTATTCACTCTCTCCCCCATTCAAAACAAAAAAAAAATATCGACAACAGCAACAAAGAGATGAGGGAAATAAAAAAGAATTAAAATAAAACTGGACGACAATGACGACAATTAACGATAAAAGGCTAAATTGATGTGTTGTTATAATCTAAGAATAGGATGGGAAAGAGGATGCGAATGGCAACGGATACATTTGCAAAAATAAAATATTGCTGTTTTAAAAATATACCCAGCGTGCAAGTGAAATGAAGTTAATCCTTTTTAAAGTTTAGTTAAAGTTAGAAAATAGTTATTTTAAAAATTTCTGGGGGAAACTAAATTGAAAAGAGAGTTTATTTAATAATTTATTTTTATGCTTTTGCGGGTCATATTAAATTTTTAATATAATAATAAAACTAATCTTATTAAATGTTAAAAATTCTGTTTCTTTGTTTAGAAAATGATAATCCAAACAAACTGTTCTTAAATAGAGGAAGATTTTCTAAAATTCCACCCTAATTAAATTATTAGATTTTCTCCTCCACGTCCTCCTCCTTCACACGGGGAAACATTTGCAGCTCGTTTTAATAAGATTTAATAAATTCTAAAAAAGCCTATTATTTGAAAGAAAAACACACACACAAAACATTAACAAGAAAAAGCTTTTTAGTGCTTTTTATTATTTCTCGCCATGGAAATCTTAATTTCACATTCGGTCCAAAAGCATTCTTTTACCACAACAAAGTCATAAAGCCTAATTTTATGTGGCTGTTGTGCCTTTGTCATTGTTGCCACCACTGATGCAGAGTTATGGAACAGTTAATGGAGAGAGGTGGCTCGTCCATGTTCGCCCTCAGTTAGGCTACGTTATTGTGTTTAGGTTTATGGATGGTGTGTAATGTTTTATTTGGTTTTTCTTTGCGAGGGCATCAGGAAGCCTGCTTCCACAACAATGACACTTATTTAATAGGACTATAACAGCCCCAAAAGATTGCTGTGTTCCAAGAGCGGCCACGGCAGCAGCAACAACTAAAAACTCAAATAAAAACCGAAAAGTTTTTATAATAAAGTTATTTGTTTGGCTCCAAACACCAAGGCATTAATGCGGGACAAATTCGGGAAGGATGGCTAGGAGGAACAATAAACATAGTTATCCTAAAAATATAACATGTTGTTGTAACCAACAAGAAAATGTATTAAAATATTAAAATCATACAACAGAGAGGTAGGCCAAAGGAGGATCACACAGATACAGAAAACTTCAGACTACAGACTACAGACTACAGACTACAGACTACAGACTACAGACTACAGACTACAGACTACAGACTACAGACTACAGACTACAGACTACAGACTACAGACTACAGACTACAGACTACAGACTACAGACTACAGACTACAGACTACAGACTACAGACTACAGACTACAGACTACAGACTACAGACTACAGACTACAGACTACAGACTACAGACTACAGACTACAGACTACAGACTACAGACTACAGACTACAGACTACAGACTACAGACTACAGACTACAGACTACAGACTACAGACTACAGACTACAGACTACAGACTACAGACTACAGACTACAGACTACAGACTACAGACTACAGACTACAGACTACAGACTACAGACTACAGACTACAGACTACAGACTACAGACTACAGACTACAGACTACAGACTACAGACTACAGACTACAGACTACAGACTACAGACTACAGACTACAGACTACAGACTACAGACTACAGACTACAGACTACAGACTACAGACTACAGACTACAGACTACAGACTACAGACTACAGACTACAGACTACAGACTACAGACTACAGACTACAGACTACAGACTACAGACTACAGACTACAGACTACAGACTACAGACTACAGACTACAGACTACAGACTACAGACTACAGACTACAGACTACAGACTACAGACTACAGACTACAGACTACAGACTACAGACTACAGACTACAGACTACAGACTACAGACTACAGACTACAGACTACAGACTACAGACTACAGACTACAGACTACAGACTACAGACTACAGACTACAGACTACAGACTACAGACTACAGACTACAGACTACAGACTACAGACTACAGACTACAGACTACAGACTACAGACTACAGACTACAGACTACAGACTACAGACTACAGACTACAGACTACAGACTACAGACTACAGACTACAGACTACAGACTACAGACTACAGACTACAGACTACAGACTACAGACTACAGACTACAGACTACAGACTACAGACTACAGACTACAGACTACAGACTACAGACTACAGACTACAGACTACAGACTACAGACTACAGACTACAGACTACAGACTACAGACTACAGACTACAGACTACAGACTACAGACTACAGACTACAGACTACAGACTACAGACTACAGACTACAGACTACAGACTACAGACTACAGACTACAGACTACAGACTACAGACTACAGACTACAGACTACAGACTACAGACTACAGACTACAGACTACAGACTACAGACTACAGACTACAGACTACAGACTACAGACTACAGACTACAGACTACAGACTACAGACTACAGACTACAGACTACAGACTACAGACTACAGACTACAGACTACAGACTACAGACTACAGACTACAGACTACAGACTACAGACTACAGACTACAGACTACAGACTACAGACTACAGACTACAGACTACAGACTACAGACTACAGACTACAGACTACAGACTACAGATTACAGACTACAGACTACAGACTACAGACTACAGACTACAGACTACAGACTACAGACTACAGACTACAGATTACAGACTACAGACTACAGACTACAGACTACAGACTACAGACTACAGACTACAGACTACAGACTACAGACTACAGACTACAGACTACAGACTACAGACTACAGACTACAGACTACAGACTACAGACTACAGACTACAGACTACAGACTACAGACTACAGACTACAGACTACAGACTACAGACTACAGACTACAGACTACAGACTACAGACTACAGACTACAGACTACAGACTACAGACTACAGACTACAGACTACAGACTACAGATTACAGACTACAGACTACAGACTACAGACTACAGACTAAAGACTACAGACTACAGACTACAGACTACAGACTACATACTACAGACTACAGACTACAGACTACAGACTACAGACTACAGATTACAGACTACAGACTACAGACTACAGACTACAGACTACAGACTACAGACTACAGACTACAGACTACAGACTACAGACTACAGACAACAGACTACAGACTACAGACTACAGACTACAGACTACAGACTACAGACTACAGACTACAGACTACAGACTACAGACTACAGACTACAGACTACAGACTACAGACTACAGACTACAGACTACAGACTACAGACTACAGACTACAGACTACAGACTACAGACTACAGACTACAGACTACAGACTACAGACTACAGACTACAGACTAAAGACTACAGACTACAGACTACAGACTACAGACTACAGACTACAGACTACAGACTACAGACTACAGACTACAGACTACATACTACAGACTACAGACTACAGATTACAGATTACAGACTACAGACTACAGACTACAGACTACGGACTACAGACTACAGTCTACAGACTACGGACTACAGACTACAGTCTACAGACTACAGACTACTTTATTTAGTATTTAGTATTTAGTATTTAGTATTTAGTATTTAGTATTTAGTATTTAGTATTTAGTATTTAGTATTTAGTATTTAGTATTTAGTATTTAGTATTTAGTATTTAGTATTTAGTATTTAGTATTTAGTATTTAGTATTTAGTATTTAGTATTTAGTATTTAGTATTTAGTATTTAGTATTTAGTATTTAGTATTTAGTATTTAGTATTTAGTATTTAGTATTTAGTATTTAGTATTTAGTATTTAGTATTTAGTATTTAGTATTTAGTATTTAGTATTTAGTATTTAGTATTTAGTATTTAGTATTTAGTATTTAGTATTTAGTATTTAGTATTTAGTATTTAGTATTTAGTATTTAGTATTTAGTATTTAGTATTTAGTATTTAGTATTTAGTATTTAGTATTTAGTATTTAGTATTTAGTATTTAGTATTTAGTATTTAGTATTTAGTATTTAGTATTTAGTATTTAGTATTTAGTATTTAGTATTTAGTATTTAGTATTTAGTATTTAGTATTTAGTATTTAGTATTTAGTATTTAGTATTTAGTATTTAGTATTTAGTATTTAGTATTTAGTATTTAGTATTTAGTATTTAGTATTTAGTATTTAGTATTTAGTATTTAGTATTTAGTATTTAGTATTTAGTATTTAGTATTTAGTATTTAGTATTTAGTATTTAGTATTTAGTATTTAGTATTTAGTATTTAGTATTTAGTATTTAGTATTTAGTATTTAGTATTTAGTATTTAGTATTTAGTATTTAGTATTTAGTATTTAGTATTTAGTATTTAGTATTTAGTATTTAGTATTTAGTATTTAGTATTTAGTATTTAGTATTTAGTATTTAGTATTTAGTATTTAGTATTTAGTATTTAGTATTTAGTATTTAGTATTTAGTATTTAGTATTTAGTATTTAGTATTTAGTATTTAGTATTTAGTATTTAGTATTTAGTATTTAGTATTTAGTATTTAGTATTTAGTATTTAGTATTTAGTATTTAGTATTTAGTATTTAGTATTTAGTATTTAGTATTTAGTATTTAGTATTTAGTATTTAGTATTTAGTATTTAGTATTTAGTATTTAGTATTTAGTATTTAGTATTTAGTATTTAGTATTTAGTATTTAGTATTTAGTATTTAGTATTTAGTATTTAGTATTTAGTATTTAGTATTTAGTATTTAGTATTTAGTATTTAGTATTTAGTATTTAGTATTTAGTATTTAGTATTTAGTATTTAGTATTTAGTATTTAGTATTTAGTATTTAGTATTTAGTATTTAGTATTTAGTATTTAGTATTTAGTATTTAGTATTTAGTATTTAGTATTTAGTATTTAGTATTTAGTATTTAGTATTTAGTATTTAGTATTTAGTATTTAGTATTTAGTATTTAGTATTTAGTATTTAGTATTTAGTATTTAGTATTTAGTATTTAGTATTTAGTATTTAGTATTTAGTATTTAGTATTTAGTATTTAGTATTTAGTATTTAGTATTTAGTATTTAGTATTTAGTATTTAGTATTTAGTATTTAGTATTTAGTATTTAGTATTTAGTATTTAGTATTTAGTATTTAGTATTTAGTATTTAGTATTTAGTATTTAGTATTTAGTATTTAGTATTTAGTATTTAGTATTTAGTATTTAGTATTTAGTATTTAGTATTTAGTATTTAGTATTTAGTATTTAGTATTTAGTATTTAGTATTTAGTATTTAGTATTTAGTATTTAGTATTTAGTATTTAGTATTTAGTATTTAGTATTTAGTATTTAGTATTTAGTATTTAGTATTTAGTATTTAGTATTTAGTATTTAGTATTTAGTATTTAGTATTTAGTATTTAGTATTTAGTATTTAGTATTTAGTATTTAGTATTTAGTATTTAGTATTTAGTATTTAGTATTTAGTATTTAGTATTTAGTATTTAGTATTTAGTATTTAGTATTTAGTATTTAGTATTTAGTATTTAGTATTTAGTATTTAGTATTTAGTATTTAGTATTTAGTATTTAGTATTTAGTATTTAGTATTTAGTATTTAGTATTTAGTATTTAGTATTTAGTATTTAGTATTTAGTATTTAGTATTTAGTATTTAGTATTTAGTATTTAGTATTTAGTATTTAGTATTTAGTATTTAGTATTTAGTATTTAGTATTTAGTATTTAGTATTTAGTATTTAGTATTTAGTATTTAGTATTTAGTATTTAGTATTTAGTATTTAGTATTTAGTATTTAGTATTTAGTATTTAGTATTTAGTATTTAGTATTTAGTATTTAGTATTTAGTATTTAGTATTTAGTATTTAGTATTTAGTATTTAGTATTTAGTATTTAGTATTTAGTATTTAGTATTTAGTATTTAGTATTTAGTATTTAGTATTTAGTATTTAGTATTTAGTATTTAGTATTTAGTATTTAGTATTTAGTATTTAGTATTTAGTATTTAGTATTTAGTATTTAGTATTTAGTATTTAGTATTTAGTATTTAGTATTTAGTATTTAGTATTTAGTATTTAGTATTTAGTATTTAGTATTTAGTATTTAGTATTTAGTATTTAGTATTTAGTATTTAGTATTTAGTATTTAGTATTTAGTATTTAGTATTTAGTATTTAGTATTTAGTATTTAGTATTTAGTATTTAGTATTTAGTATTTAGTATTTAGTATTTAGTATTTAGTATTTAGTATTTAGTATTTAGTATTTAGTATTTAGTATTTAGTATTTAGTATTTAGTATTTAGTATTTAGTATTTAGTATTTAGTATTTAGTATTTAGTATTTAGTATTTAGTATTTAGTATTTAGTATTTAGTATTTAGTATTTAGTATTTAGTATTTAGTATTTAGTATTTAGTATTTAGTATTTAGTATTTAGTATTTAGTATTTAGTATTTAGTATTTAGTATTTAGTATTTAGTATTTAGTATTTAGTATTTAGTATTTAGTATTTAGTATTTAGTATTTAGTATTTAGTATTTAGTATTTAGTATTTAGTATTTAGTATTTAGTATTTAGTATTTAGTATTTAGTATTTAGTATTTAGTATTTAGTATTTAGTATTTAGTATTTAGTATTTAGTATTTAGTATTTAGTATTTAGTATTTAGTATTTAGTATTTAGTATTTAGTATTTAGTATTTAGTATTTAGTATTTAGTATTTAGTATTTAGTATTTAGTATTTAGTATTTAGTATTTAGTATTTAGTATTTAGTATTTAGTATTTAGTATTTAGTATTTAGTATTTAGTATTTAGTATTTAGTATTTAGTATTTAGTATTTAGTATTTAGTATTTAGTATTTAGTATTTAGTATTTAGTATTTAGTATTTAGTATTTAGTATTTAGTATTTAGTATTTAGTATTTAGTATTTAGTATTTAGTATTTAGTATTTAGTATTTAGTATTTAGTATTTAGTATTTAGTATTTAGTATTTAGTATTTAGTATTTAGTATTTAGTATTTAGTATTTAGTATTTAGTATTTAGTATTTAGTATTTAGTATTTAGTATTTAGTATTTAGTATTTAGTATTTAGTATTTAGTATTTAGTATTTAGTATTTAGTATTTAGTATTTAGTATTTAGTATTTAGTATTTAGTATTTAGTATTTAGTATTTAGTATTTAGTATTTAGTATTTAGTATTTAGTATTTAGTATTTAGTATTTAGTATTTAGTATTTAGTATTTAGTATTTAGTATTTAGTATTTAGTATTTAGTATTTAGTATTTAGTATTTAGTATTTAGTATTTAGTATTTAGTATTTAGTATTTAGTATTTAGTATTTAGTATTTAGTATTTAGTATTTAGTATTTAGTATTTAGTATTTAGTATTTAGTATTTAGTATTTAGTATTTAGTATTTAGTATTTAGTATTTAGTATTTAGTATTTAGTATTTAGTATTTAGTATTTAGTATTTAGTATTTAGTATTTAGTATTTAGTATTTAGTATTTAGTATTTAGTATTTAGTATTTAGTATTTAGTATTTAGTATTTAGTATTTAGTATTTAGTATTTAGTATTTAGTATTTAGTATTTAGTATTTAGTATTTAGTATTTAGTATTTAGTATTTAGTATTTAGTATTTAGTATTTAGTATTTAGTATTTAGTATTTAGTATTTAGTATTTAGTATTTAGTATTTAGTATTTAGTATTTAGTATTTAGTATTTAGTATTTAGTATTTAGTATTTAGTATTTAGTATTTAGTATTTAGTATTTAGTATTTAGTATTTAGTATTTAGTATTTAGTATTTAGTATTTAGTATTTAGTATTTAGTATTTATAATAATTTAGTATTTATAATAAATAAATTGAGGCGAATCCTTTATAACTTTTCTAACCCTTTTTCGGGTAATCGAAAAGCCACATCCTTGTACTAAACCTTTTTATATTCCGTAATAAAAATTCCCGGCGAAATAAAATATACATACGCATACGTATATTATTACATTCATATGTGTGTGTGAGTGTTCTTTGGTTGATGTCCGGAGTCTCCAGAGTCATTTTTATGTTTGTTTGCACACAAAACCCGACAAAAAAGTCATCATAACTTTTTGCCTCCCGATGCCCATACCCTGGCCGAACAAATATCCCTGGAACCTTGACAGCGTTTCACAAACGGCCAGCACAATTTGACAGTTGCTCTGTGCTTTGAGCTCCGTGTGTGCAAGTGGCAGTGAGGTGGGGGTTACGGAAATTGTTTGTGTAAAACAAAAGTTTCCGTAACGACGTCTATCTATGATATGTTTAAACAGAAAAGAAAACCGAAATAAAACAAACAATCCGAAACGAATATGAGGGGTAATAAAATTAAACCTTTCGCTGGGGAGTGGGAGGCCACCACCCACCCACTTCAAGGTAGCATCACCCGCCCGTATCTTGACAGGCATTGTTTTTTTTTTGTTTTTTATTTGAGTTCAAAAATTCTAAACCGATAATTTAACTCGTTTTTTTCGTTCTCGGTTAAAGTAAAAAGTTCTTTGACATGGCAGTAATAACGATATTATGTGGAAAGTTTTACTGTCATTCCCCCACGGAGGACAAAACAAATTGGACTTGGCGGAAAGTTGTTGGCCTTTTATTTTATGGAGGTGATAAAAGTTATATGGCTTGTTTAGTTTAGTCGTTGAATGGGCAAAAAGTTGCCACTAAATGGTGCATGCTATGCTTTGCAAATAATTGCAGATATATTTAAAATTCAATAAAAACGGCCATTAACTTTAAACCCGGTTCATATGTTTTCAATTAAAAAGCCATGTCACAAAAGAGCAAAAAAAAAACAAAAACAATAATGGCAACGACGTTGAAGTGCAATAACTTCACATATGGATATATAATAATTGTAAAATGTAATACTGCTCGCTACAGATGGCATTGAAGGCTTGAAAAAGAAAATGTTAGAATACGTATTAAAATTTTGGCCAAATTTTGGCTTTTGGATTATGAAATAAATAGTTAAATAAAAAATAAAAATATTGTTAAAGGATTGATAGTGTTTGGTGTGACCTGGTCAATTTATCCTTTCCTTATCTGTTTCGTATAAAATCAACCACCACTATTATCATTTATATTGGAAGAAATTTGCAATGAAAATAGCCTTACGAGCTTTAGAGCTCGAAACTTGTAAAATGGAGCGATCCATCTGAGGTTAAAATCATGATGTTTTAAATTTTTTATAATTTTTATAGAAACTTTCTTTGTTGTTTATTCACATATATCCTCAGCATTAATGAGAAAAAATCGCCCCTGAATAAATACACCGATATTCTCATCGTAGGGCTCCCAACCGTAAAACCAACTGCAGTAATTACTATTAGCACCACTACGAGTACTATAGCCAGAGAGTAAAAAACAAGCATCATATCAATTGTATTGTAGGTAGGTATTGTGGGAGAACACATAAACAAAGCTGGACAAACTACAACTACTGCCACAAAATTAAAAATAACGTTTATAACAATAGGAAAATGAAAATGAAAACGAAAATGAAACTAAATGAAACAAATACCAAATGATGCGATAACAACACCAGAGCCGGTGTGTACTAGATGAACTCTGGCGAAACAGTGGCTAGAAAGCAAATCAAAGCTTTGCACAATATTTTTGGAAACAAACGAAAAAAATATTCGCGCTATTTAAAATACCACAATTCCTTAAAATGGGGAAAATAAATCCCAAAAATGATTGTTTTTTTTCGAAAAATGACCGTCAATCCTTCATATCAATGGTGGATCTGAAAAAATAGTAGATGTTTGCTTTGCGCTTGTAGAATTAATTACAAAAAATACACATTTTGTGTCCGAGACCTAAAAAAAAACACACAAAAAATTTTAACTGATATTTTTTAATTTTTTACAATTTTCATTGAAGGTATCTATAATATTCCCGCTTACAAAAAGGTACATACTTACATGTATACACAGATTTTCATCAAAATTTCATCAAATAATATGAAGACTATTGATATGAAATCGATTGCGATTTTTCTGGACAATACAACAATATGCAATTAAATTAAAAAGTAGATTGGAGATCGATCTACTTTCATTGGGCTGAAAAAAATTGAGACTTTACAGTGAAAAAATTATCGTTTTTCAAACAAATTTATTTGTAATACTTTTTGAATTTCGCTCATAATCAATCAAAAACTCAAATCAACTCAATCAAACTGGATTTTTGTGATGTTCAGCCCTTTTGCATTTCTGGTGATGCTTTTTCGTAGAAAAGTTAGCTATTAAAAACTAAAACCAAAATATTTTTTTTTCATTTTTTTCTATTTTTTGGGTTTTTTAGTGCCATTGATTTTTTTTTCGAAAAAAAAAAATAATCAATTTTTTCTCAATTTAGAGGAGATTTTTCCAAAACCACTGTTTCTATGTTAAAGTGAAATTCTCGTCATTTGAACATATAATCGGGTGTTATCGCACTTATATTTCCAAAATGAGAGTACAAAGAATAAAGGTACTTTGTAAATTTAGATTTTTTTTAATTTATCCATAAAATTCTTTAAAATCCTTTTCTATATTCGAAAGCCAAAATACACCATAACATATATATAATATTGTTTTATAGTAATTGGTCATATTCGAATGAACTGGCTCACACTGTCCCATTTCACGGACAAAAATCAGAAAACTGACTTGCTTCGAATTTAATTTTTTGATATCGTTTTAAAGGTACAACTAAGAAAAATTCGCAAAGATTTTTTATAGAAATAGATTTTTAGGGTTCCAGAGAGTGGGCGATTTGTACGAAAAAAATTTTTTTAAGTTTCATTCCTGAGTAGTTGAAGTTAAAAACACATTTTTAGGAGGACTTAAATATTCTTATACTTCCCGAATAGCTCAGGAGTGGTATGAATTTTAATTTTTGTATAAATTTTAAAAATATAATTTTTAATTTATTTTATATATTTATACTCTTAAAGATGAATATTGAAAAATTCCCATTTTTTGATGGTCACGAAAAAAATATAATATTCAGTGAAATGTTTTCTTCATAATTTAATGTGAGCTTAAATCTACTAGAAGAAGAAGAAACCTTTTATATTTTTAAATTGTCTAAAGTTATTTTTCTAATCTTTAATCAATTATGAATTACTTTTTACCAATTTTTACATTACTATTTAATATAAAACTACTTTAAGAATTTCCAACTAAAATATGTTCTACTATTACAACCAAAAATGGTTTACAAGAAGACTGTATATTTTTTTAATTCAGTCAATCGCTCATGCGTCTGAGCGAATTATTGCAGTTATTCATTTTTGGATTCTTTTGAAATTATTTACAGTAGTATTTTTTAATATACGAAAAAGTATATCATTAAAAGCCATATTTTTCCACCAATCTTAATGGAATATCACTTTTGGTGCTCTAACTATTTGTTGCAAAAATTGGTCAGATCGTCTTAGATTTTTAAATATATTTAAAATTTTAAATTAAAATTGGTTACAAAAAATACTGATTATTTTTTTCAAATTTCTGGTTTTATTGGGTTCTCTGAACCCATATACGGCAATTTTGCTTATTGACATAGCCACCGAGATGAAAATGAGCTTCAACTGAAAACCCGAAAGTTGTCCACTTAAATTTCTTACAGTTTGCGTTAAAGACTCATTACTTTGGAAGCAAGTTTTTAATATTTATCGATTTTGACCGAGCGTGTAGCGTCCCATTTTGCAAACATAGACCTGAAAATAAAAATGAATGTTATTCTACCTTTGAAAGTCAAAGTAATCGGTAATTCAAATTTAAAATGTTACATGGCCGTATACTAGATCGTATCCTACAAGAAATCTATTAATTAATCTATTAATTAATAAAATATTATGCTATCTAATTAGTAAAGGGGGGTTTTCGCGCTATTTATAAAAATAAAGAATCATAACTTTTATAAAAAAATCTTCTGCGTCTACAAAGAGTGTCATAACTTCTTCTATATATCTATGGACAGATCTTTTACATCTTTTTCTGCGCTAGAATGTTATCTATTAAAAATGTAACAAAATATGATTTTCTAATTTTCTTCTATTTGTATGACTCTTTTGGTATCAGAAAAAATATTGTTTTTCGAAAACAAATAATTTTTTGGATACTGTTTCTATGTGAAAGTGAAATTCGAAACATTCCCTTTAAGCGGGTGATATCGGGCCTATATTTCCAATATGTGAACACAAATATTGTGGTACCTCCGACAAAAGTTGTTATTTCAGTAAAAAATTAGAAAAAAATATCTATATAATATTATGTTTTAATATGGTTTTCGAGTTCAGAAAGCAAAATATATTTTACACTTCGGAAAAAAAATTTGTTGCATATTGTTATTAACCGACAATAATAAATTATAATCCATTTGAACTTGAATGTAAAAAATAATAAAGGCGGTTAAATTTTAAGCGCCGATGTTGATTTTGAATAAAACACAAATTATTTAGGAAATTGTTATCATTTCTTTTTATTATGATAATATTGGTATGTCTCAATAATGTATGGAACAAAATAACGGCTACACCTCCATCCCTTGGTCCAAATTTTCGATGACGCTGAGGCATAATTGAGGTTCTATGCCGTCAATGTGGAGAATTATCTCATCCTTTAGCTCTTGAATTGTTGCTAGTACACCTTTTCTTTCAAATAAACCCAAAGAAAGAAGACCAACAGTGTCAAATCACATGGTCTTGGCGCCCAATTGACAGCCACCACGTGAGATAACACGGCCATTGAATTTGTGGCGCAAAAGAGCGAGCCATTGTTTCGTTAGCTGGGTGGCAAGTGGCACCGTCCTGTTGAAACCACATATCGTCCACATCCATATCTTACAATTCAGGCTATAAAAAGTTCGTTATCATCTCACGATATCATCATCTCCGCACCAAACAGTCACTCTTTGTGGGTGCATTGGTTTTTCGACAATCACTCTTGGATTATCATTCGCCCAAATGCGGCAATTCAGCTTATTGACGAATCCACAGAGGTGAAAATGTGCCTCATCACTGAAGATGATTTTCTTCGAAGTGCACGATATGTATTTTGATTTGAACGCCCATTTTCATAATAAGCCTGAATAGCTTTAACGCGTTGCCCGATAGTGTATCTTTCCATGGTTCAAATGGAGTTAGTCTGAAATTGAGAAATGTCAAATGAAATGCAGAAAAAACATCGGCCCTCACAATTTAATCACCCTTTATTAATGAAAACTTCAACTCGGAGTTTTTAAAATACAGATTTAGTTTTTTTCATTTTTTCTTTAACTAATAGTACGTTTACACAACAACATTATATATATATATTATAGATTTAAAACTTCCCCTAAAAATAAAACAGTTTGATTCGAGAAATTCCGACCCACCCGTGAAATTGGCAGTTCATGTACATAAAATTTGTCTCATCCTTCCCACTGTGACAGAGTAGCAACCGAACAGTTATACATTTAATAGTTTTTCATTAACACAAGTACAAATGCTCGTATACACTTGAATGTATATTGATATCCATTTTCACACACACACACCGCCACGCACACACTTACACATGTTCCATATTTGGTTACATGGAAAGAAAACAAGAACTATTTAAAAACTAATTTTACAACAAAATATAAACCATAGATGCTGCTGCTGTTAATGCTGCCTGCTATAGATACAACGACAACAACTACAACATCGAAGCCACTTGCAATTGTACACGAAAGGCCACCTACCATCGAACAACACAGCTGTTGTTCGCATTGATCCAATGCGAATATATATGTGAGCAAGTTCCAAACACATGTACACAAGTAGGGATATGTGCGTTAGAATGTGTGTGTGTGAGTGTGTTTATATGTAGGTTATAAGCTCCCAGTATTTCAACATTACCAGCAGCACTGGTAGATAGGGAGGGGGCGAGATTGAGACTAGGAGTAGGAGAGAGAAACAAGAAAGGATTAAAACTAAATGTTCATTGTAAAACATGTTTACTACTACTACACCAACAACAACAGCAACAACTACGGCAACAATTACTAGTTTTTAATACTGAGTGAGCAACGACAACAACAGGAAGAGTAGGAGCGGGAGGAGCAGCAGCAGCCGCACTTGCAATTACCCATTACAAACATTTCTTTTTAAAGTTTTGTATTTACAGAGTTTTTATTGCCCCATTTTTATAACCACCAGCACAGCAGCCATCACCACCAACACCACCACCATCTACTTCCCTTTGACATCATGTTCGAGGTGTGGTTTTCTAAGGAAAACACATTTGAAATGTGGTTCATTTAGAAGAAATTGTATTTGAGGTATATTTAGTTAATGTCTGACCACAATTGGAAACAATATCGAGTAGGTACTAAATCGCACATGTAATTAATTACGCTATTCTCTAATCAGGATATACTATGGAAAACCTTAATTCGAATATACTGATGGAAGTAATAAACTAGTCCGCTTATATCTTCAATGAAAGGTACTTATGGTGAGAATACTTGAATCATACTACAAAAAATAAAAATTGTGTGTCTCAGACCTAAATAAATATATTTTTTGTATGAATTGAGGTATATTGATTGAAGTGAAATCAACTGAAATAATATTTTTTGTATAGCGGTTTAGGAACAGAACCCTAAAAATGAAAAATAATTGAAATATTCTGTGTTTTGGTAAATTTCAATTGCGATCTGGTCGTCAGACTGTTCGTTTGTTGAAAGCACATTATCAGATATGTATCTAATAGTTGCAGATCGGTTGGGATTAAAAATGGGCGAAATCGGTCCACAAGGACCCATATATTTAGAGTAATTTTTTAAATTTCCTAAAATAACGTTAACGCAAACCAAAAAGTTATGTTCACGAAATTTATATTTTAAAGAGGTAAAAGTCGCTAAGAGGGATAAAAATGGTATCAGTCCAACGGCAAAAGCTAGAAACATGAAATTCGGTTTCTACATCCCTTGTAGTCTTGGGAAATTACGGCATTTTGTGTGTAAATTCCTCTGAATGCGTTGACATTTAAAGAGAAACTGGGCGAAAGGGGATACTAATGGTACCACTAAAAAATATCGAAATTCGGTATATACCTCGCTCTGATTGCATAGACGCGGAAAATAAGAAGATCTTTTGATATTCGTACTTTTAGAGTCAAGATGTGGAATAGGTATAAAATTAGTATCAATCAAATGCCTACAGCTATATTTATAAAATTCGCTGTGTACATTCATTGAAATGCATAAACACATAAATGAGTAGACAACGTAATTGGAGTTTTCGAAATTTATATATTTATGGGTAAAACAAAGCGAAAGGGTTAAAAATGGTATCAAGCAAATGACTGCAGTGACAATTGTGAAATTCGTTGTTTACATTCATCTTACACAGAAAAAATTATCAACAAATTTTAAGTAATTAAATTCCATTGTTGATATTCCATTTGAAACTCAACTATATGTTTTATTAAATGAACTAAATACTTTGTTAATATGACAAATACACACATTTATTTTCAATAAATCTAGTCAACAACACGCGTTGTTAAAAACACAATTTGGAAAGAGAATGAGAGAACTGATGAAATTGTTACGTTTCTTGTGTGCAAAAAAACGAAGTATACTTCGCGAACACATGCTTAGCAAATAAAAAAACATAAACATGAGCAATGATGTCAACCACACGTTATATCATAGAGAATTTTCTAAGATAATTGCAGCTCAACTTAAAATATTGCTTTTCAGTCCTTTTTTACATTGTTATAATATGACAATGTAATATTGTTTATTAATATTGCATTTATGCAACAAATAGTACAAAAAACTAATGTTTAATAGCAATTATCTTTGTTAGTAAACTAGTGAAATCAAATTACCGTTTTTATATAAAGTTTGTTGTTCACCAAAAACGTTATAGTTAGCAACACTTTTAACAGAGCGAAAAAGGGAAAGAACATTCCAGAAACTGACTAGAATATTCAGTCATTGTTTTGCCGCTGCGCTGTGTGTGTATTATTATAAACAAAAGTTCAAGTGCAGTGAAAAACCTTTTTTTTAATCAAAAATGGTAAATTATATTAATTGTTTTATATGCGACAAATTGTTCTTTTGTCCGAATATATTTTTTAACCATTTTAAAGAATGTCGGTCGGTAGAAGTCTGCAAACAATATCAGTGTAGATTCAGTGAATGTTTCCAAAAATTTTCTAGCAAAAGCTCTTTCAAAAGGCATGTGTTGAGACACTTCAAAGTGAGTGATGATTCTATGGAAATTGAGTCTCCTTGCTGTTCAACAAAAATTGTTTTCCACGAAAGTGTTATGGAGGGAAGTAATTGTGAAAGTAATCAAAATGAGACTACGGGTATACAACATATTGAAGGATACGATACAGACGTACATAATGTTGATGGTGTTTTGTACAATGAACAATTAAATAATTTATACAATTCTGCCAACAAATTTATAATAAAATTACATTCGTTCAACAACTTATCCAAATCGGATGTACAAAAGATTAGAGAAAATGTTGAAAACTGTATAATTACACCAATATTGGAATTTCTTAAGACAGCGTTATCACAGGAATCTAACTATAAAAATGATAGTTGTCCAGGGACAGAAACAATTTTTCGTGACGTTAAGCATTTATTCCAAGATGTTCAAACGAATTATAAATTGGAAAAGTGTATGAAAAATATGAACCTAATTGAAAACTCACAAACTTTTCAAATAGATAGTTCCCAAAAATCGAGTGGCACATTAATGCCTATAGAGTTTCAATTTAAAAAAATATTCGAAAATAATGACTTTCTTTCCGATGTTTTACATCATATGGATAAAACAAAAAATGATAAAAAAAAGATTAATTTTATACAAGGTGATTTGTGGTTTCAAAAAACAAGACTTTACCCACAAAAAGTAGTCATTCCTTATTTCATTTATGTAGATGACTTTGGAATAAATAACCCCATTGGCTCTAAAGCAACTCGACAAGCAATATGTAACGTATATTACAGTTTTCCGTGTATCCCCGGCAAATCTTCAAAATTGGATTCAATATTCTTAGCTTGTACTGTAAAATCTTCTGATGTTAAGACCTACGGTAGTAACCAATGTTTTTTGCCATTGGTAAATGTTTTAAAAAAAATTGAGGTCGAAGGAATTGAAATTAAAACGCCCACTGGCACAAAAACAATACACTTTATCATGGGATTGATTCTAGGTGATAATCTTGGATTGAATACAATACTCAACTTTTCAAAGTCTTTTTCTGCAAATTATTATTGCCGATTTTGTCGAATGAAAAAAGATGTAGCTCAAAAATGTTGTATCGAAAATTTCAATTTAATGAGAAATCGTATAAGTTATAGAGAGGCCCTTAATGCTGACGTATTCCCAGAAACTGGCATAGTATCGAATAGCGTTTTTAATAATATACCTTCATTTCATGCAACAGAAAATTTTTGCGTTGATGTTATGCATGATATATATGAAGGTATTTGTCATTACATTCTGAGTGAATCGATACTTTATTTCATTAAAACAATGAATTATTTTGATTTAGGGTGTCTAAACCATCGATTAAAAACATTTTCTTATGTTAATCATGACAAAGGTAGCGAAAAGTGTCAATTAACAATAAAAGAATTGGAAAGCCGAAGATTAAAATTGTCTGCAAAACAAATGATGGCGTTTTGCCACTATTTGCCACTTCTTCTAGGCGATCTGGTTCCATTTGGGGACACTGTATGGATATTTATTTTAAAATTTTTGGAATTAATTGACGATTTGTTATGTTACGAAATGTCTGATGAATTATTGGGCCAACTAACGAGAAAAATCGAAACAATAAATAATGACTACCAAAATCTCTTTAAAAATAATCTCACACCGAAATTTCATTTTCTTATTCACTATCCCACCATTATTAAAAAATCCGGACCATTGAGAAATTTGTGGAGCTTTAAGTACGAAGCAAAGCATAAAGAATTTAAAATATATTCTCACGTAATAACATCCAGAAAAAATATCCCAAAAACGTTTTCCTTCAAACAACAAATACGATTCGCTAATTCTCTTTTGCAACCGAAATCACTTACAAATGTTATATTTAAAAATCCTGTTATCGATATAAAAGCAAAAGAATTGCTTTGTAGGAAATTAAAAATTGAAGCCAATAATGTTACATTGTATAGTACAGCGGACATCTACGGCTATAGTTATAAATCAAAATTGTTCATTGCTAATTTTACTCAGGACATTAATTTATTTAGCATTAGATGTATTGCTGAAACAAACACCGATATAATTTTATTATGCTGTCAAAAAGTTTTGGCAGAATACAATACACATTATTCAGCATTCGAAGTTAAAGCACTCACTGAACTCTATCATGTTATGCATATAAACGACATTCTTGGGCCTCCGGTTGACATGGTTAAAACTAATTCAGGAAAACAATTTGTCAAATTAAAAGAATTCTATCATAGTGTGTATTAAAAAATTATATAATTTTTATAAACTGAAAGGAATTTAAAATGAACCAGACAGATGAAAATATAGATTTGTATTGGCTACTAACGGAATGGAAACTACCTCATTTATACGAGTATTTATGTGGTAAGTAGTGACATTTTACTTTTATATCAATGATTTTTGTTATTATATGTTTTTTCAATGTTTTTTAGAGCAATGTATAACTGTTGGCGTATTGAAGTTTCTTAATGAAAACCACATACACAAACTATTTCAAAGTTTACCAGTGGGAGAACAAGCTGTATTCGAACATAATCTTAATATTTGGAAATCTGATATTGGTTCAGAAACTGTTCCAGAAAATAGTTTGAAATCCCAATGTTCAATTGAATCTCAATCTACACAAAATGAATCTCAATCTACACAAAAAATTCCGTCTCTGATGACAATATTACAAGATACTCATATTGGCAAACAAATTTTAAAATATTATGACGACAAACAATTGTTTCATGAAGAACAGCGAGTATTATTAGTCAATACTATAGCTAAGTATTTATAAGTAAAAGGATATAACTGCACAATGAGTGATTGTTCGAATTTTGAAAAACAAATATGCTCATCATTTCCATCGGAACAACTGGTAAGTATTTATAGATTTTTGTTACGTTACATTCCACATTATTTTAATCACCTGACCTAAAATGAAGAAATATTTGTTTTTGTTTGGTAAATTTACTAATAGTTAATAACAGATATTAAAATTGCTTTCGCATTTTCCATGTAATAACAGTTCCAAAAAAACTTATTTGCTGGCCCGAAAACATAAAATTAAAAATATAAAAAACGGAAAAAATTATGGCTACAAAGGCTGCGAATAAAATGGATTTTTTTTTCGAAAAATTATTTTCTGCTGGCACGAAAAAACAAATAAAAATAGAAACAAAAAAAGAAACAAAATTTTATTTTGTAATAGCTTATATTCTTACGAAGGAAACAATGTGTATATGTAAAAGATCTATGGATAAACGTAGAAGTTATTACACTCTTGGTAGACGCAAAAGATTTTTAATAAACTTATAATTTTTTACATTTTATTTAATTGGCGAGAAACTCCTTTACAAATTATGTCCCGTCATACAGATGGTGTATGAGTTATATTAATTAAGAATAATATTACTCATACGCTCAGTTATACCTCTGGACAGGAATTATCTTAAAATCAACTTAATCGATCCGAATGCTTTCAAATAGTTTCTTTTTGATATTTATTTATTGAAAATATCTTATTTCATATGGTATTTTCTATTATTTAAAATTTAATAAATGATAAAATATTAGGCAAAATTGCTTAGAGAACAAAATTTTAATTCACGACCATATCTACACTAAAATAAAAATAGGAAGTACTTCTGTAGGAACCTCATCATAAACACGCCCCAAGATGCCAATAATACTTTTAAGAATAGGGTGGGTCATTAAAAATTTAAAATTTGAACTGCCGATTACTTTAACTTTGAAAGATAGAATAAAAAGAAAAATTATCGTGTTTTCAGATGAAGCTCATTTTCAGCTCGGTGGCTATATCAATAAGCAAAATTCAGATAACCCACACGTGACTATTGAGAAGCCAATGCATCCACAACGAGTCACTGTTTGGTGTGGATTTTGGGCTAGCGGCATCATTGGGGCATGTACTGAAAAATTGGGTTGATCGGATGAGGCCGAGCCAGTCGTGGTAGTCATATGAATGATATTGTGTTCCATTATTAAATGACAAAGTTCAAGCTTTCCAATAAAACCAGAAATTTGAACAAATAATCTGTACTTTTTTTAGCCGATTCTAATTTAATATTTTAAATGACCCACCCTATATGTAAAAGATCTATGGCTAAATGTAGAAGTTATTACACTCTTGGTAGATGCAAAAGATTTTTTTAATAAAATCATTTTTTACATTTTATTTGAATGGCGGGAAATCCAAAATCAGATAATAGAAAGTGTTTTTCATAACTGGCATATTATCGAAGAAAACAAGGCCTATTTGCAGAAAATCTATGAATCAATGTAAAAGCTCTGGCCCGTCATATGGATGACGTATGAGTTATATTAATTAAGGATAATATTACTCATACGCTCGGTTATAGCTCTGGCCAGGAAAGAACCTAAAATCATCTTAATCGATCCGAATACTTTTAAATGGTATCTATTTGATATCGATATTTACTGAAAATATGTTATATGATTTTTTATTTATTTAAATTTATATAAAATTTAATAGAAGAACAAAAATTGAAAAAATACTTAGCGACCTCGGAACAATAACTCTAAGTCGCTGCTATATCTAAACCAAAATAGTACCGCGTAAATAATATTTCTATAGGAACCACATCTTAGTTATGTCCCATGATTTCAATAATACTTTTCTGAAAGTGCCCAAAATACATTTCGTCAAAATGACATCAAAAAATCGTAAATCGAGTATTACATTCGATTATGGTACATTTGGCTAACATACACAATCTGACAAAATTTTAAACTCCTTCATTTGAAAATAACGATTTTATAGCGCATATCTACAAATATTTTCTTTCAATAGTAGCGATATTTTGACTCCTAAGAATACATTTTCATTTTAATATTTTCAAATAACTGAACTACATAATCTCTGAGAAAAATTTAGAAATCCAAAAATATAGAATTTATACGAATAATACGAACGTTTTTTACTTCTCCTGAAAACTTGGGTTTCGTCATTTGGCATTTCAGCTGACAATATAATTCTTTCTAGCCTCTTTTTTATCATACCCACCTCGTTTGATATTGAAAACAAGTTAAGTACAACATTGGAAACATTTAAACATTTCATACGTTTGTAAGTTTTAAGTTTCATTTTCGTTTGTTTCCAAAGAAACATACTTAAATACATACATATTCTTATGACTATATATACTCCTATATGCATATGTACACTAAGGGGGAGTGAAAAACTAACTTCCACGAAGCTGGAACAGCGAGGAAATCTAATCCGTTGCATTTTTTCAAGAAAATTTTTTTTTGATTTAAATTATAAATGTTTTACATATTTAAACTAAAAAATAAACAAACAGGTCAAATATATAATAAATATAAAAATGTTTCATCGCGGCAATAAATGTCATAATTACTTAGAAATATAAGTTGTCAACACAACCGAGCTGGACTGTCTCTCACCCTCGGCTAACACAAGTCAACCATGAATTTTTTATGCTTGCCTTCACCCTCCGTCCATATACTTCAACAATATACATTAAGATGGATCTGAAATCTAGAAATATTTTAATTTTTCCTTTAAACAAACACTGTGCTTGAAATCGAACACAGTGATTGGAAATAGTTTTTTGGAATTAATTCTGCTACTTCTGTTCCATTTGACGTAGCTCCATGAAATTTCACACAGGTATTTTCGATTTCATCTGACCTTTCTTTAGTCTCAAAAGATTTTGAATGCTCTCCAATTTAAGAGTAATATTACAATTTTTAGAAAGTTCTAGTCAGCACCTAAAACTGTTTTATTATCTTCTTTAGTTCAAGCTGGATTTCTCGAACATAAGAATATACCGAATGTTCAAGATAAGGAAGTCATACTGATGGCGTATGAGTTATATTAATTATGATGATATTACTCATACGCTCAGTTATAGATGTGGTTAGGAAAGATTTTAAAATCAACTTAATCGATCAGAATCCTTTAAAATAATTTGTTTTTGATCTTTATTTTTGCAGTAAGAAAATACGAGTATATGTTATTTAATATGATATTTTATTTGTTTAAATTTATTTCACAAAATTGGGAAAAATTGCTTAACGAACGTTAATTTAAATTAATTGGCGAATTTCGCCAAAAAGGTTATAGAAATCTTTCGCTTATTGAAAATAAACTTGTAATGGAATATATAAAAAGAAATCATATTCACAAATGCAGATAATTTTTACGGAAAAAACACTCAAAGCACCGATTTCAAAAGTTAAAATTGAGTTTTAATCCAAATGAAGGTATCCAAAACGTCGTATTAATGGAATTTATTTTCACCGCTTTTGGAACGATGGGATTTTAAGATAAGGTTTCAGTGCTCGATACAGAGTTCGTAAATGTAAAAATTTTGCTACAACTGGGTCTCAAACAGGCTACCACTTATAGAAAAATTCCGTGAAAAACCAACGAGAACGTTTTTGCTATTTCAATATATTATGTCATATCTTTTGTTCTGTAAAAGATATTGACACAATTTCTTTGCAGGAGAATTGTTGGTTTTTAGCGCAAAAAAGTTAAAAATGTATTCCTTTCTATGTGAATTTATGTAATATTCAGCTGTGCATCTCATTCGTTTGTGCGAATCATTTACTTAAAGAGACGGGCTTTCACAGTCCAGAAATCATGATAGTGGTAGTGTGCAGCCAAATAAATAAAAAGATTGTTGATTGTTTTTAAACCTTGTCTTAATAAACGACTAAAAAAATTATCATTCTGAAGATTTTTCACTTAAAAAGGCAACCAAGGCAATTTATAACTTTCAAAGTCAATGGAATATTTTTAATATGGTTTTTAACTGTATATATGTATGTATATGCACATCGAGTTACCAATCATAATAATATAATTTTTATATGCCAACATTTATATTAAGGATTTAATGTGATAACCTCAAAACCTCCTCACTTAAATTCTGGTTGATTTTGCAAAGAAAAATAGAAAAATAAATTGTAAGAAATAAAATCATTTCACCACTTCCAAACACACACAGTCTCTGAAAAAGACATATAAGAATACTACTTTAAAGTTTCAAAAAAATAATCAATGTAATAATTTCGAAAATCAAATTAAAAGAAATAAAATTATAAAACCTTCAAAATAAATATAAATATATAGTTTAATAGTAATTGAAAATGCCCTCAAAACAAGGTATAGTGCATTAAAATCACTCAAGTATTTCAGGAGTTACAGGTGATTGAATGAACACACCTTTTTGGAAAAAAGTTAAATTGGTCATAACTCTTGAAACAAAATTTCCACTTTTTCCAAAAATATTTTTCCAAATATTTTTTCAATCGCTGCTGTCGAGGTCAAAAATCGTAGCGCTTGACATGGAATAACTCATATCCTTTTTTCTCAGCAAAAAGCTTTTCAGTAGTTTCTGAGATATCGTCCAAAAAGTAGAAGTACTCCTATGATTCTATTTTTTTAATATTATTTTATTTTCACGCCGAAATATATTGAAATAATTTTTTTTTTAATTTTTCCTGGTCATAAACGATAATTTTATTGCAAAATATTAAGGGTATGTTTCTGAAACTTATTTTCGATTGTCTTGAATTCTATAAGACGTAGATAAGAAATATTTTAGCTACGAGCTCTTTGTATTAACAACGAGTTATAGACTCCTGTGGCTTTAAGATTTATCGTAATAATTGAGTGATTTTGATTTACAGAAACAGGTCCTATGTTAGTCAACATTATTTTAAAAATTGTAAAAATATGGCAACTCTATCACTTTGATATTAAGCTTATTTTGAGGGAGAACTAGTCACATATTTTGTTTTTTTTTTTTTTTGATAGATATTGAGATTTTTTTCAGAACAATTGATATTTTTTTCGAATAAATAACAATTTCTAAAATTATTTTGTTATAATTAAAAACAATAATGAAAATTACTTTTAAATAATTAAAAAAACAACAATATTTTTTTTGTTAATATAATAATAGATTTTTTTGATAATTAAAAGAAGTAATGTAAAATATTTTTTGAAATTTTCTTGTTGTTTTTTAATCAATTTTTGTGCGATATTTCAGCGAGAAAGTAAAATTTGTAGTCATCATAATTACCAATAATTTCACGTATAACCGGGCATCATCGGACTTATACTCCCAAAATGATAGTTTAAATATTAAAGGTACCTACCAAGGGAAGTGTAATTGGAATTTTTGTAAAAAAAATAATAATGTAAAAATGTAAAAATTGTTTATGTTGATTTTATGGATCAGTATGTCACGCGATAAATTAATTTTAGTTGTGGGACACAAAATTATTATTTTTTGTGGGATAGTGTTATAATTTTTCCACTTTTAAAATTGTAATCACTATGAAGTATAAAATACTTGTCGACCTATAAATTTTTTTCGCTCCCCTCTAATGTACACCTAGACATTTTCTATATATGTATGTTAGTACGTTCGTAGTTCTCCGGTTTTAAGTTCTGACCTGTATGGGTCCATAAAGTAAGTTAATGACTGCAAAGAAATCTCTATCGTAATAATCATAAAAATTCCCCAGTGTGTTCGTTATATGAGATATAAATGTATAAACGAATGTATTCCGTAACATGTGTGAGTGTGTGTGTGTGCACATGTGTGTCTCTATCCTTTTACACATGACTTCAACTTAAATGAATATAAGATAACAATAATTGTTGTTATTTTCCCATTTCTAATGTTACATTTTAATGTTGACAATTAGATAATTTTTGTTGTTGTGCTGGGACGAAGAATCAGCTCTTTACGAAAACACTTAAAAAAATAGGACATTTTATACTTTTTGTTGTTGTATTACACCTTTAAGCCTCACTGAACAACAGTAATAATAAAGTTGCACAATTGTTTTTGTGTTTTCAATTCTCTTTCTGGGAGGGGGGAGGGTGTGGAAATACAATTTTGCACATTTATGGCAAATAAAACCGAAATCACAGTATGTTGTTTTTATGATTCTATAAATTTCCACATCGTAAATGGCACAAAAATAAAATAAAAAAAACAAAAGACAAACTTTGTGTGTTCGGATTATTTTATATTTCAACTCATACATACATATACGTATGTATCAATTTTACAAACATTTTAAGAGCTACTATAATGTTGCTTTCCATATAAATAGATTAGAAAAATAGGTTTAAATAGAAAATTACATGTATCATTAAATCAGAGTGTGTGTGTGATGTGTGTTGTGTTGTGATTGCTGTGGTCAATGCCCAAATTGCCTCTATAATCGGACAAAGAGTTTTTGTGCGGTTAAAAAGGGTTCGTCCATTAAAATAATCCCACTTTCTCCCAATTTGCATAGCAAATTGTGTGATTTGTATTAAAAGGGCAACCAAGGCAATTTATAACTTTCAAAGTTAATGAAATATTTTAGTGTGGTTTTTAACTGTATGAATGTGTGTATGTACATCGAGTTACCAATCACAATAATATAATTTTTATATGCCAGCATTTATATTAAGGATTTAATGTGATAACCTCAGAAGCACCCTGCTCAAGAAGAGATTTTAAATAAAATGATTTTAAATAAACTAAAGTCGGACGGAACCGACTACATGTATTATATTGCGTTCGCCTCCAGTTGAGGCTATATTTAATTGAAAACACTATTAACATTCTTTTAAATAACTTTTACTTAACGACACGGTACCAATTTTGTAAACAGAACTGCAGGTTCAGGTACAAGTACGAAACAACATTAAAAGGAATACAATTAGAATGTTACCGCCATCTACATGTCAGTCCTGTTCTACTGTCATTCAGACTTCTGTTTACATGGATCATATGATCGATCGTAAAACCTCCTCCACTGTCAAACCCATTACTAGTTTTTATTGCAAAATCTGGAGAAGTAAAAATGTAACTGTGCCAAATTATATCTGTCTTCGAGACCCATATGTCTGAGGAATAAGTGAAAACATGGAGTAATGTGATCTATTTTCACTTTTAAATATTTCTATGCGAAATGTAATTGGTATAACTCCAAATTAGAAAAAAAAATATTTTCAAGTGTAATTCAAAAGACACCATTTGAAATTCAAAAATTCCATTTGAAATTCAAAAAATATCAATTGAAATTCCAAAATTCCATTTGAAATTCAAAAAATATCAATTGGAATTCAAAACTCATCGTCATTTGTAATTTTGGCACGAGAACCTTTACAATTTAGATAACAGAATATTTTATTTTATTTTATAATAACTATAGATTTTTTTACAAATTAGATAACACAATAGTTTCTTTATATTAGGTTGCAAATATTTATAGGAATTCATTTATTCACCACTTTTCCTAATGAGAAATATTTAAACTGAAATTGTATTAACTTTCATATACAATGAAATTGTAGAACTATTCACAAAATTGCACAGAATAACAAAAAAGAAATCAATACGTTTTCAAAGTTTTCAATCATTTGTACTACAGGGTGTATAAGTGATATTAATAGCAACTGCAGTTGGTATCGCGTGGCGTATGAGTGATATTTATTTGATAGGGTTTCAGTTATTCGTTCATAACTTTTACATTTATCCATGGATTTTCTTCAAATAGGCCTTGTTTTCTTCGTTAAGATTCTAGATATTTAAAAATTTTATAAAGTAATCTCTTATATTATAAGGAAAAGTATTTTGTTCGCGCTCTTTAAACAAAAAATTAACCAACGACTGTCATAACTTCTACAAAAATCCAGAGATCATTTACATATAGACTTTGTTAGAATTTTAGCTATTGAAAAATTAAACATAATAATTTTTTCCTTTTTTTTATTTTGTTGTTTTTTTTTTGTGAAGGAATGAGTATGAATGTGAGCGTCATTTATTTCATAGGGTTCCTGTTGTTGGGTCCTTAACTTCTACATTTATCCATAGATTTTCTTCAAATAGGCCTTGGTGTATTCGTTAAAGTCCCAGCTATTTTTAAAAAAGCACAATATATTTTGCTATCGTTTTTGTAAAAAAATTGTTTCACGCTATTTAAACAAAAATATAAAAAACCATGCTTTTTTATTATTTGGTATACAACGACTGTCATAACTTCTAAACAACTCCACAGATCCATAGGTCATTTACATATAGACTTTCATTTGTTTGTTAGAATTTTAGCTATTGAAAAATTAAACATAATAATTTGTTTCCTATTTATTATTTTGTTTTTTTGTTTGAGAATGAGTATGAATATGAGCGTCATTTATTTGATCGGTTTTAAGTTATTGGGTCATAACTTCTACATTTATCCATGGATTTTCATCAAATAGCCCTTTTCTTCGTTAAGATCCCAGCTATTATTTTTAATATAGAACAACATATTCTCTTTTTGCAAATTAAAATTAGAAATTCAATATTAAATTAAATTTGTAAAAAATGTTTCCATTTGAAATTCAAAAAATATCATTTGAAATTCAAAACTCGTCTGCAAATTTGGATATTCTGCAGTTTTGAAAACAGATCTAATAAAATGATAAGCAACTAATAATTATAATGATGTAAAATGTCGGTAATTTCATATAACCTTCACCAGCTCAGAGAGCACCTGCATATAATTTATAAGGACTTGCATTTTACTTAGGGTCGGATTATTTGCGTGGGAAGTACAACAAATCAAAACTATTTTACAGGTATAAAGTGATTGTAAAACCATTTCCAATATTAAATTGTTACTGATCAGTTTTATTTTAACCAAAGCTTATGCCAATTTGTGTGAGAGGTCTTGCAATATTGCTCATATTGCAGGTGTATATACCGTCAATGAAACAAATTTCTCAATGGGTAATGTTCTTATTTTTTATCCTCACTCCACAGACTTTCTATCTATCAATCTAAATGGGGGTAAATCAGTTTTCTAAACAGCAGAACATTAACATTTACAGAAATAAATAAATGCTACCCAACCCAATGTATATTTTGCTTAAATAATTTAGTTTACCCTTTTTGAATTGCAAATGAAATAATTTTTGAATTACAAATGGAAAAACTTTTGAATTTCAAATGGAATAATTTTTGAATTTCAAATGGTGTCTTCTGAATTACTTATGATTTGTTTTGAATTGCAAAAGACGAGTTTTGAATTACAAGCGATGGATTTTGAATTATAATTTTTTTTTTGAGTTTTGAATTACAAATGAAGAGTTTTGAATTTCAAATGATATCTTTTGAATTTCAAATGATGTCTTTTAAATTACAAATGACGATATTTGAATTTCAATTGACATTTTTTGAATTTCAAATGGAATTATTGAATTTCAAGTGATATTTTTTGAATTGCAAATGGAATTTTTGAATTTCAACTGGTGTCTTTTGAATTACAATTGAAAAAGGTGTAGAGAGTAAAAAGTGAAATCGGTAGTAACATTTGTAAGGGGACAGTATTAAAACTTGAACCGATTTCATTTCAAAATCAAAAACTCTGATGTACCAAGATTCGTTGAGATCGGACAAAAATTGCGACCTGTACTTTGATTATAAAGGGTCCGCCAAATAACTTTTTTTTTTGAAAATGCTAAAAAAAACTTCTGAGTATTTTCTCAAATTTTTTTTTATTTAAAAGTACAATCCTTCCGGTTAATAATGGAAAATAATTTCATTCAAATGGCTGCCTCGGACACCCCACAAATAATAGTCCAACGGTTGAATAGTTGAAAAAAAAAACGTTAGATGACGGACCCTATAGTATATTATTCCATGAGAAATCAAACAGAAATTTTCGAAAGTCTTCCGATTTTGTAGGTTTGGTATTACAAGATATTATATTAGACGACATTTTTTTTTTTTTGAAAAATGTTTTGTTTTGTTTTGCATATTTTTCAGTGAAGACTTTTGTTTTGTTGCATATTAAAAAATAATTGTTGCATATTTTCAAATATTGATATTTATTTTTTTTTTTTCAAAAAATATTGAAATTATTTATTTATTTTTTTTTTTGGTAAAATAATTTTTTTTTTGCAAAAAAAGGTTAAATTTATTTTTTCGAAAAAAGAAATTATTTTTTTCAAAAAAAAAATATTTTTTCAAAAAAAAAAATAAATTTATTTTTTCAAAAAAAAAAAATTAAAATTTATTTTTTAAAAAAATCTGTATTTTTTTTCGATGTTTTTTCTCAGCTAACATCTGTGCTCTAAATACTCTGCACAATTCATAGTAGTATTATTTAGTAAAATATATTTATTATTTTCCATGGGTCATGTAACATTTTGAGCTTGGCTCGGTAACGCTCATCGTTGACGGTAACGGCGGCACCTTGCCAATTTTCGAAGAAAAAATGGCCCAATGATGCCACCAGCCCAGAATCCAAACCACACCATTGGCTTCTCAATATTCACGTGTGGGTTCTCTGATCGCCATATGCGGCAATTTTACTTATTGACATATACATCGAGATGAAACTGAGCTTCATCTGAAAACACAATTTTTCGCTAAAATTCTTCATCTCCTGCTAAACAATCTTCAGCCCATTGGTCGCAGCGCAAACGTATCGGACGCGTCCCATTTTGCAAATGTCAAACATAAACCTAAAAATAAAAATGAATGTTCAAATTTAAAATTGTAATTGACAATGAAATTTATTTATTTATTTTTAAATACCATATTAAATAAAGGTATTACTAAATAAAGATGGGTGCGATTGAATATATCTCTTGAACTGGAGGAGATAATAAAACCAAAATAAACTATAGTACTAACTAACAATTTCCCAAAAATATTATCTAAATCAGATAAGAAAACTCTTGATTTGATTAGTACAGAAATTTATTTAATACCCGAGCTGGCCAAGGTTATCGTAACTCAACACTGAGGCTAGAAGGACCAAGAAAGGCCAGATAAAATCTAAAACATGTCATCTATGGTTGTTCATTTCATGGTTCATTTCATGGAGCTGTGGCAAACGCAACAGCAGTTACAGAATTATTACCAAAATATATCGATTTCAAACCACTGTGTGGTGGTGGGTATCACATTCCCTGTGAGCGCTGTCTTTCCTTACTTGTTGCTATTGCCAAACGCCATTAAATCATTAAATTGTGATTGAAATTGGCCACAGAATTAAAATTCAATGAATGTAATTTTGACATGTAAATTTAGAATATTCCAATTTCGGATTAGCACAATACTTCAATTCTTTCAATTGAAATAGAAATGTACTTTATATGGTAATTCAAAATAAACAAATTATACAAATAATTCGCACACAAATGAAGCACATGTAATTTGCTTATTTTTAGGTGTTGCCAATATTAATTTCCAAGGATAAATCACTTGTGGGAGTTATAAAAAGGTCTTTAGAAACCTATTTGAGGCCTATTTGTGTCCTGCATCCTGTACTCCACTTGAATTTTAAATCCCATTACAATGTTTTATCTTTTTTCCCGAAAAAAAAAACGAAAAAGAAACAAAGTCTTTTAAACAAAGAACCGTATCCGGTAATATGTCAACTTGCATTAATTTGTATTCTTTTGTTGATGTCGGTTGGTGTCGGCCGCTATTATAGCTTTAAAAGTTCGCGGAAAAAATCTTTTTAATCAGCTTTTCTTTAATTTCCACTTTTTCAATGTTTCACTGTTTGTTCGCTGAAGTAAGTATAAACTCATTAAATGTAAATATAATTACGAACAACACCATCACCGGGTAGCTATACACAGGACCTATTTACATAGTATATATACATACGTAATATACGAAAGAGGAGGGGGCACCCTAAGGAAGTTCACTGCCGAGGTAATGTGAAGGGAACTTGAAGAAAGAAGGGTCGTTTGGTTTATATTTGAGGATATTGTTTTTTATATTTTTTAATTCAAATATTTTACTTTGAGAATATTGGAGTTATTGGAGCAATATTTCTTTATTCCTTATTTTCCGATCGAGTTCATAGTGCAAAACTTCTCCTCAACCCCCTCGTTCTACGGCCTATCACACTATAAATAAATTCCCAACAAATTTTTAATGCCACGCGGGTATCGATGCGGGTGACAATGGCAGCGGCCGTAGTGGCACTGTCGCCTATTTTGACAATTAAGCCGGAATATACGCCGCCGTCTCCGCCATCGTTACCGCCATCGATGTGATTCGTCACATCAGTAGCATAACAATGGCAACGGCGGAGCCGTGTGTACACAATCATTACCGGAAACAAAATCACAGCCTATTATGGGTGGCCGGCGTGGGTGCACATGGCTTTGGCCGCCCGCCATGTACTTTACCTACCGTTTAAAGCCATTGTTGCTGCTCACGGGTGAATGCCAATTTTAATTCAATTTATTTGTGATGACGGTTTTTATTTTGGACCCCAGCTACGTCTTCCGCATGCAGCCTCCAGCCACCAACCCACATCGTTGTCATCATCATCGTCGTCGTTGCCATTATTTGGTGGAGAACAATACGTTTGCGTACTTATTTCGGAAAATGGGTAAATATTTTACGTGCTTAACATTTGTGAAAACGTGCTGATTGCACAGAATGTCGGTGTCATTAGACTGGGTGCCGGAGCAGTGTGTGCTCTCCTATTGAACTGAATATGGTTACGCGGTAGGTTTAGAGGAGATCGAAAAAATATGAGGCATTCGAATGTCGATAACTTTCAATTAAATTAATTATATATGTATAATATAACAGAGAGAGGGAGTAGAGTAGAAGTCTCTCTTTGGCTCTGTTAAATTATGTTTGACAACAGTTCTTTAACATTGAAGAGAGACTTTTTATTTTTCCAAATTTTTAATAATCTAATTCGATTTACTACAATCCAAATTATGTAATAAATTCTTCTACTATTTAGTAATACAAAGAAATATTACCATTTTTATCAATTAAATAAATATCTTAAATATTTCACATAACATCGCTGTTATATGTATATACTCTTTATAGAAGAGAGGGTAGACTTACTGAGAGCCGACATTTTTCTCTTCCCTTGCTAGATTTTGAGAAGGATTTTTTATATGTTTCAAAAGAAGAAAAACTTTTCCAGTATATCAAATCAAAACTTCCCTACAAACATTTGGATGACATATCTCGATGAAGAAATTGCGGTAGTATATTCCATTTATCGTTTTGAAGAAAATAATATATATATATATATAAAAAAAAATAAATAAATTATATATAAATTATATATTGTCATATCTTCCTTTTTTAATCTTAGAGAAATATTGGCGTTATTGATATTGTTAAGTACTGCAAAATAATCTGGAACGCTATAATACTCCAACATGTTGAAAATATGCTGCAAGAATAATGAAGTTTTAAATTAATTAGATAGCAAGATTTCAAGTTCGGGCTAAGAAATATCGCCCATTAAAATATGAACAACAAGTAAAAACGGCGTTAAGTTCGGCCAGGCCGAACTTTATATGCCCTCCACCATGGATTGCATTCCACAGAGGCTGTCGATTTTCGTAGAAGTGCAATAATATTACAGGAAAATATAATTTTTTTCATATAGCCATATATTTTCATATAGCCAAACCAAAACAAATACAACTATTGAAAAAATAATTTTGTAAATAATTATAATATTTTTATTATTTCAAACCACGCTTATAAGGCAAGGCTACCAATACGTTTACATATCGAAATAATACTTCAAGTCAATTCAAAAAATAAATAAATTTATATTTTCAAAAAGCTTAAATTCCATAAATATTGGTAGATAGTGGGTGCAACAGTTGGTTGTATTTCCATTCTATTTTAATTCCAAAAGTACAAATATTGAAAATCCATTATCTCACTGTGCAAAGTAACCTAACTTCATGATTCAACAAATTTTTGTATGTATAACCGAATTCCATGATTCTAGCTACAACCATTTGGTTGGTACCATTTTTATCCCCTTTTTCCTATTTTACCCCCTTAAGAGTACGACTTTCTAAAATCTCTTTATTTTACGTGTCTACGCAATTAGAGGGACGTAAACACCACATTTCGTCATTCGTTCATTTGGTACAATTTTTATCCCTCTGTACCCATTGTATCCCTTGAAAGTACAAATTTAGAAAATAAAACATTTATTTTTCGTGTCTACGCAGTCTAAGGTATGTATACTCCGAACTTCATGACTCTAGCTGCAGCCATTTGATTGGTACTATTTTTATCCCCTTTTTCCATTTTAACCCCAAAAAGTACGGATTTCGAAAAATCTCTTTATTTTACGTGTCTACACAATCAGAGGAATGTATACACCGAATTTCATGACTCTAGGTGCAGCCGTTTGGTTGGTACCATTTTTATCCCTCTATTCACATTTTACCCCTTTAAAGTACGAATTTTGAAAAATACTTTTATATTATTTTTATTTATTTATTATGAATTACAATACAAAGTAAATTTATATTCTAATTTTGGCCATTGTAGCTAGCTATTGCAGCGACAGACCAGAGCCTCTGGTGGGAATCGAACCCACAACCGCCACGCTGATAGCCGAGCACACTACCAGCTCGACTACCGGGGCTCTCACTTTTATATTATGTATCTACTCAATTAAAGGAACGTACACACCAAATTTCGTGTTTCTAGCTGTTGTCGTTTGATAGGTACTATTTTTAACACTTTTTGCCCCATTTCACCCCCTACGAATAAAAAGCACTTTATGGTGCGCCTTTTTGTTATAGAGACAATGTGCATACCAAATATCAAGTAAGTACAAGCAGACATAATGAAAAAATATGCCTAAATGCTCTAAAATATTAGGGGTTATTATGGGTATTTTTAGTCCTTGTGAGGGAAAAATTTTTCCCTTTGGGCCGATTTCGCCCAGTTACAATCCCAACCGATCTACAGCTATAAGATGCATTTATGGAGAATTTTGACGTCCTAGCTCCTTTCGTTTAGATGCTAGCGTACTTTCAACAGACGGACAGTTGGACGGACGGACATGGCTAGATCGTCTTAGAATTTTATGACGATCAACAATATATATACTTTATATGGTCTCAGGTCGATATTTCAAGGTGTTACAAACGGAAGGACAAAGTTAGTATACCCCCATCCTGGTGGAGGGTATAAAAATATTTGGGTTCAACAAAGTTGTGGACGTTCCAGAATAAAATGAATCTTTGGTTAGTTCACTGTCCATTCTTCCCATTAATTATTTATATAAAATATTTTTAATTTCGACAGCAATCACGTTTATAATTGTTTTATGGAGCGTCCATCGAAAGTATTTTTTGTTTATGAAATAATTAAAAAAAATGTTTCTTTACAATTTGAATTTTTTGAAAAACTAGATGAAATTGGTTTAAAATTAGAAAAAAATGTATTTCATACCACAAACATTTTACAATTTTTTTAAAATTGCCTTATGAAAAATATAATTTATTTTCGATCCATCCTAGTGTCTACAATTTATTATTTTCTGAAAATCGGGAAATGCAGCTTTTTTTGTCATATAGAATAGTACATATTTGGAAAATTTCATCGAAATCTGGAACAAAAGATAATATTTGTGTGATCGCTTCACATGAAATTACTCAAGTTTAATATTTGTACTCTCATTTTGGAAATATAAGTCCGATTTACATTCTAACGAAAAAACAATTTATATATGTAAAAGATATAAGGATAAATTTAGAAATTATGACCCTATTTGAAAAAATTAAAAAATCACAATTTGTTTAATAGCGCAAAAACCCCTTTACAAATTGGATAACAGCATATTTTTATTTTATAATAGCTGACTTCTTAACAACAAAATTTCAATAATTTCACTAAAATCTATGAGAAATTTAGATGTAATGACCCTTAGTTTCAGAATAAGTTGGCTTCTCTTGTGAAAGTTTTAATGAAAAGTTTTAATGAAATATATTGATTAGGTATGAACATTTTATTATTTTTTTATTCGTTTGTACAATATTGGAATTTCAATCTTAGGAAATTGAACATATTATTTATTTTATTGCATCCAGTCTATCTAGTCTGTCTATTTTTTATTTCACAGTCTTGTGTGTGCGAAGTAAAATAAAAAATTGCTCAAATATAAAAATAAACTTATCCATAATCACGTTTAACCATTTAATCGAGATTAGAGGACCACTATTATCACGGTTCAAAATTGTATCTTCGAAAGTATACGTTTAGGGGCAAAAGCGTCATACTTTGAGGGATAAAATTCCATTTTCCTCCCAGAATGCCTCATATCTCTTTGTGCTTGTATTTGTGCGTGTGTACACGCAGTATGATAGCTTGCTATTCTCTCCTGTATAAATGCTCAAAACCGCATACGTTGCGTTGCAACGTTTACCTTTAAAATCAGTACGTTTCCATGGGTTTTGTGTGCGCGGCGGCGATGCCATTGAATTTTTTTCCCCGACCCACCATCATGGCATTATTGGTTGGCGCACTGCTAGTGCTTGTATTTTACAAATAAACAACATCAATTGATTTCAATTTTGGAAATTAAAACATTTGCAAAAATATTTTGTTTTTAGAAAACCGAAATTAGACTTTTCATTAGCGATGTTGTAGAATGACCACAACATTTTGTGCGCTAAAGTGCCGGTGAATTTTAGGTTAGTGAAGAGTTTTGGGAAATGGGAATGGAAAAAACTCTAATTATATTTCCTACCTACCGATCGACCTGATTCCAGTTTGGTCCGAATCGGTTGGGATTGAAAGAGGGCGACATCGGCCCAGGGTGAACATTTCCTTAACAAGGACTGAAAATACCCCCTAATATTTAGATTATTTAAGCAAATTTTTTGAAAAATTCTGCTTTTTATACACTTGAAATTTGTTGTGGATATTCCTGTTCTAAAGTGAAAACACCAAGAAGTACAAAAAGATTTATCGGGGTACATGTGGAAAAAGGGAATAAATATGGTACCAATGATACGACAACAGCTAGAAACATGAAATTCGTTGTGTACATCCCAATAATTACGTAGACACGTAAAATAGAAGTTTTTTTTTCAAAAAGCTTAATTTTAAGGGATACAATTGGAAAAGAGGGATAAAAATAGTACCAACCAAATCGCTGAAGTTAAAATCGTGAAATTCGGTGTATGCATTCATCTGAATGTGTAGACGCGAAACATAAAGGAATTTTCGAAATTTTTACTTTTAGACAGAAAATGGGATAAAAAAGGTACCAACCAAACGGCTGCCGATAGAATTGTGAAATTCGGTGTGTACATTGCTCTGACTATGTAAATGCGAAAAATAAATATATATTTCGATATTCTTACCATTAGAACCAAAATGGGATACCGTTGGTAAAGAGGGATAAGAATAGTGCCAACCAAACCGCTGAAGTTAAAATCATGAAATTCGGTGTATGCATTCATCTGACTATGTAGACGCGAAACATAAAGGAATTTTTCGAAATTTTTACTTTTAGACAGAAAATGGGATAAAAAGGGTACCAACCAAACGGCTGCCGATAGAATTGTGAAATTCTGTGTGTTCCATGCTCTGACTGTGTAGATGCGAAAAATAAATATATATCTCGATATTCGTACCTTTAGGACCAAAAGGGGATACAGTTGGAAAAGAAGGATAAAAATAGTGCCAACCAAACCGCTAAAGTTGTAATCGTGAAATTCGGTGTGTGAAATTCGGTGTATGCATTCATCCGACTGTATAGATGCGAAAAATAAATATATATTTCGATATTCGTACCTTTAGGACCACAACGGGGTACCAAGCAAACGGCTGTAGCTAAAAATCATGAAATTCAGTGTGTCAAAAAGTGGATTTTTTTCAAATTTGTCCTTTTAGGGCCAAAATAAGAAAGGAATAAAACTGATACAAAGCAAACGGCTGTGGATAGAAACACGGAATAAGGTGTGTACATACCTCTGCTTAGGCGAAATATAACACTGTCCGACAGTCAATATTACACTTGAACCAAATGATATACATCTGAATCTATAGTTGAAATAGAGTTAATTGACGTTTTTAGTGTTCCATTTTTTCATTTTCTCATCATGTTGCACCTTAAAAGGATACAATTTTTCAAAGCTTATTTTTAATACTTATTCGCACCCTATGATACCGGTTTAAATGACAAATCCAAGAAGGGAGTATGTGCTAAAAATACTTTTAACTTCAAGCTTCTATCTGTATTAGTTTAGTATTAACAATCATTTAAAGTTTTGTCTCTCAAAAAAAAAAAAAAAAACAAGATATGATAAACTAGAAAAACTGAGGGTAAACTTGATATATATGTAAATGCTGAATTAATACAGACAGAAGCATGATATTTGAAGTATTTTTAACAGATATTCTACTCTTTAATTTGACACCAATATTGTTATCATAGGGTGCGTATAAGTATACAAAATAATTTTTGGAAAAAAATTATCCTTTAGAACTTTGTAGTCGTGTGAAGGGACAACAGGATGAGGACATGAAAAACTAAAAACGCCAAGTACAGTTTCATACGTATATCATCCGGTTCAAGTGTAACAACATTTTTTAAAAATTGTCTTACAGTGTTATTAAATGACAAAGTTCAACCTTTCCAATGAAACCAGAAATTTGGAAAAATAGTCAGTATTTTTTATAGCCGATTCTAATTTAAAGTTTGAAATGACCCACTCTATATATTATAAGTCTGCTTATATATTTATTTGATGTTTTCCTTGGTTACCCTATAGCTGACTCGCCCTATGGAGAAATAATTTTACTGATCCTAGGCCTCGCACAACTCTTCACATTTCTCATGGAGTATTTTTCTGCAAAAAATCCCCCCCATTAAAAACTGCCCTTCTTTTATTTGTTTTGCAATATTTCAACAAATTATTTGATTTAATTGTTTTTTTTTTTTGCTCTCTCCTACTCTGGCTAATAACAAGCAAACAAATAAACAAAGAATTTGTATTTATACAAAATTTTGCATTTGCACATGGAAGAGTAAATAAATTCTTAATGGAAAAACTTTCATAATTTTCCATGAAATTGGCTGGTTGTCAGTGCCATAGCCGCTGCCGTATCCTTGTTGATACGGCTACTGTTGGTGCTCGTGCTGCTGCTGTTATTGTATTTTCTGAATAAACAGTTTAATTTGTTGAACAAATAAAGGAGAGTTATAAACGTTGCTATTTACAAATGCGTTACCGTTTAATTTTGTATCCAAAGCTTTTATCCTTTTTTACCATCAGCGAAACCTCCATCAGAAGCGAACAGAACACCCACTGACATTTGCCACACAAACCTAGCCTTGCCACCACTTCCACCACCAGTCCTTCCTTCCTTCCTTCCATAAATGTCATTTATGCTTTCAAGTTTCTTTACGCTTAGTCTGCTTCCCGAGTGTGCGGAGTGCGCGAAGTGGAGTCCTGGGTTCGTCCAAGCCAGGGAATTAAAATACTCGTACTTTCATTCTGTGTGACGTTTCGCTACCTTTTTAGCTACTTAATGAAAATGTAAATATTTAATCAATATAATAACAAAAACGGATTATCATCATCATCATCGTCGTCGTCATCATCCCGGGCTACCCTTAACGTTGAACAGCGCACGGTGTTCGCTTAAGCCATCACAAGTGCTGGTGACAACCAGCCAGGTAGAATTTATGGAGTTTATGGAAGAAGAAAAATTCATACAACAAGGACAGAAGGCAGATGGTATTTTATATACACCCTTTACTCCCGGTCAGTCAGGTTGGTGGTACTATAACTCACCGACCGATCAGTTAATACTGTCATAATGGCAATGGAATATAACAGAGAATTAGAGAAAGTTAGCAAATATTTGTATACAGACGGGTAGTATTTCCAGGATCTAAATTTATTGTTATACTTTCTAAAAGGATGGACAGATACACAAACGCTCGATGGACAGATGGACAAGAAATTGGACAAGATGAATATGCAGACAAGCGGAAATCCTGGCAGATGGAAAGATGGCAGACCTATTTGGCGCCGAAATTTATTGCTACAGTTTGTAAAATTCAATACTCTGAAGGGTGGACAGATAGGCCAGGTTTAAGATGATCAAATGGAAAGAAGAATACTAATTGGAGATGATGGCGAAGGACAAAAATATAGACATACATAAAGGCAGAATTCTATAAGGATCCAGATAGAAATACTTCTCAGATTTCCCATATATCTTTTTTCATATTGTTACAAACTGTCTGACAGTGCCAGTATACCCCCAATCGGTCGTGTAGGGCACACAAATGAGAGCGTAACATAAAACGTTTCATTACAAAGTAAAGAGTGGTAATATGAGCATGATGATGATGAGGATGTTGCTGATGCCGACGTTGATATTGAAGACAGTGGTTGTGGTGACAGCAGCAGTGACAATCACCCTACAGTGTGCGTAAACGCATCATTAGTTATAAGCACATCTGTATAGGGTAATTCCAACAGAAAACGACCCAAAAACCATAGGTTTGGATTTTCATCCCGTTCGATTTTGAAGAAATTTGGTGCATACATTCTACTAGTGGTTGCGGGTAATACCGTTTACCGTGGCTCAAAGTAGTGTGTGGTTTACGTTTTACCGTGGTCCAAAATTGGTTATCTCGGTGTTTTTTTTCGGAAGAGATGGCTTCTTTATCGATATCATAACTTTGGATCGCGTTATCAGATCTTAACGATATTAATATCATCTGAAAGATTTTCACCTCCTCATTCCGAACCTGTATGAAAATATGAATGTCCCTGTGATTCAAGGACTCCAAAAATTTAAAAATAATTTTAATCCTTGAATATCCTGAAAAATATATCTTTAATTTTCTTTATTTTGTTTTGTATTTTAGCTTAAGTTATTCTCTACAAAATATCAAAAAGTCTGAGTGGGGTGGCCATAGGTTAAAAAATTACAACTCTCTTCCAAAAAACCTCCGCGATAGCCAACTTTGGACTACTGTAAAACTACCGTAAGCAGTACATTGCCCGCCAAATTTCATCAAAATCGATGATGGTCGAAGTCCATGTTGGGTCGAAATCTTGTGGAATTGCCATTAGTATATGTTGGTACATGGGTACTTTTTAAAGACTAACTGCTAAATCAGATATTATTTTGCTTTTTTTTTTGTGGACACATTTCCGGCAAATTAACTCCGATTGTTATAAAATTTAGCATGAGGATAAGGGAAATTTACTCATCTTTTTATCTGCGTACCTACTTTTCAGAAGTTAAAGTGAAGAAAATGACTAAATTGCGTTTTGGAACTAAAAAATCTGAATTTTTGCACTAAATGTATCCTACCTTCCAAGGGTGCAATTTCGTGCAGGCAAAAATTACCCTACAAAAACGGGGAAACTTTCAACCTTTCCAAATATGTATATATTTCGTTAAAAGCTTTCGAAGGAAAAAAGTTGTGTTGATTCAAAATCAGAAATTTGTTCAAAATGGATATTTTTTACAATATTCATTACAAACAAACTATATTTGGCACAAACATAGTTTTGGCGTCATAATAAAGCGAAGACACCACAATTCACAATCCACAATTCCTAATAAAAAACAATTTAGTGCAAAACCTCTTAAAATGTGTAAGAAACAGTTCGACAAATTCAATTCAAAAAAAGAAATTACGTTTTTTCAATTTTCAAAATCCGAAAACCGTGAAAATCTGTAATACAAAAAAAGTAAAAAAATTTTCTTCGCATTATGAACAAATACGTTAAAATATGTTAAAAACACATAAAAACCAAAAAAAATAAAAATTTTAATTTTTTTTTTTTAGTTTTTTCGTTTGCATTTTTTTTTGGTCTGTAATCAATATTTGATTTGAACTGGGATATTGTCCTGGCTCAAGACCATTTTGCTTCTATATTTAATAGAATGCAAATTTATTTACAAATGGCATGGTGACATTTATTACTTGGCTGCAGACTACCACGATCATGATTTCGACCATGTCAAAAGTCTTTTCAAGTGGCTTCGCAGCGACTTTTCAACATCAAAAAAAAGAATCGAAAAATACAAAAAGTGGTCAACTTTGGGCCGATTTCTAAAATATATGCGATTGCCCGATTTTTAATGTTAATATCACAAAATACTCCTTGAGTTATTAACAGTTAATTTTGGTTTATTACAGAACTCAAAAATATCTACTAGAACAAAAGTTATTGATTTTTGGCCGATGGATTTCGATACTGAACTAATGTGCGGCATTAGTTAAAGATTTTTTTAATCCTGATTAGGGATAACCCTTTTAGGGCAAATAGCTTTATTTTGAGCGTCTACAAAGCGAATTCCATGATTCCAGCTTCAGCCATTGGTACAATTTTTATCCCTTAACCCCAAAAAGTACAATTCTTGTAAAAATCTTTTTTAAGCTATAAGTAGGTGTTTTCCATTTTTGGAATTCCCGGGAAACCTGGATTTTTTTAACCATTTTCCGGCAGTTCCCGCTGAATATAAAAATATAGAAATTATAGCTGCAGAAATTACATATGTCAGAATTCTTAAAATTGGGAGGGCGGATGTGCAGGGTTTCATGACAACGTCCAAAATCTCTAAATATTTGTCAAGATTAAAACAAAATACAGATATTAGGGATGTTTTTCTTTGAACCGGTATAACAAGCTGCGATAACAAAAACGTTAATAAAAAGTTCATTTTTTACTCCAAATAAAAAATAATTTTCTCGCATTGTCGCCAACTACAACTTTTTTAACGTGACTTACGCTGGATAATTATCCAGGCTAAGACCAAAAATTTTAACATAAAATTATTTATTGAAAATTTGAAATATTTTTATTTCGAATGAAATAGCCATGTCCGTCCGTCCGTCTGTCCGTCTGTTGAAAGCACGCTAACATCTAAACGAAAGGAGCTAGAACGTTCCAATTTTCCATAAATGCGTCTTATAGACGTAGATCGGTTGGGATTGAAATGGGGCGAAATCGGCCCAAAGGGAAAAATGTTTCCCTCACAAGCACTAAAAATACCCATAATAATCCCTAATATTTTAGCGTATTTAAGCATGTGTTTTGAATATGTCTGTTTATATTTGCTTGATATTTGGTATGCGCATTCCCCTTATAGCAAAAAAGTGCACCATAAAGTGATTCTTATTTGTAAGGGGTGAAATGGGGCAAAAAAGGGATAAAAATGGTACATATTAAACGACAACAGCTAGAAACACGATGTGTACATTCCTCTAATTGAGTAGATACATAATATAAAAATATTTTTTCCAAATTCGTACGTTTAAGGGGTAAAATAGGAATAGAGGGATAAAAATGGTACCAACAAACGGCTGTACCTAGAATAATGAAATTCGGTGTATACATTCCTCAGATTGCATAGACAAGTAAAATACACGGATTTTTTCAAAATTAGTACTTTTTGGGGTTAAAATAGAAAAAGGCGATAAGAATAGTACCAAGCAAATGACCGCAGCTAGAATCATGAAATTCCGAGTATACAATCCTTTGACTACGTAGACATGAAAAATAGTAGGTTTTTTCCAAATTCGTACTTTCAAGGGATACAATGGGTACGGAGGGATAAAAATGGTACCAACCAAACGGCTACACCTGGAATAATGAAATTCGGTGTATACATTGCCCTGATTGCGTAGACACTTAAAATAAAAAGATTTTTCGAAATTCGTACTTTTTGGGGTTAAAATGAAAAAAGGAGATACAAATAGTATCAACCAAATGACTGCAGCTAGAGTAATGAAATTCGGAGTATACATTCCTCTGACTGTGTGGACACAGAAAATAAACTGATTTTTCGAAATTCGTACTTTTTGGGGTCAAAATAGAAAAAGGGGATAACAATAGTACCAATCAAATGACCGCAGCTAGAATCATGAAATTCGGAGTATACATTCCATTGACTACGTAGACATGGGATACAATAGGTACAGAGGGATAAAAATAGTACCAACTAAACGACTACAGCTAGAATGATGAAATTCTAATTGCGTAGAAACGGCAATGGGGTAAAAATGGTACCGATCAAATGGGCGCAGGAATTTGGAATCATGGAATTCGGTGTATACATTCCTCTGACTGCATAGCCACGCAAAATAAAAAGTTTTTTCCAAATTCGTATTTTTTCTTTTGGTTGAATCATGAAGTTAGGTTATTTTGCACTTTACTTTGATAATGGATTTTCAAAATTTGTACTTTTGGAATTAAAATAGAATGGAAATACAACCAACTGTAGCACCCACTATCTACCGATATTTATGGTATTTAAGCTTTTTGAAAATATGAATATAAGAATATTTATTTTTTGATTTGAAATAAATAATGGTTTAAATAATTAAAATATTATATTTATTTACAAAATTATTATAAAATTTAATACTTGTATTTGTTTCGGTTTGGCTATATTAAAAAATTTATATTTTCCTGTAATATTACTGCACTTCTACGAAAACCGACAACCTCTGTGGAATGCACTCAATGGTGGAGTATATATAAAATTCGGCCCGGCCGAACTTAACGCCCCTTTTTACTTGTTGAAAATATAAATATAAGAATATTTATTATTTGAATTGACTTGAAGTATTATTTCGTATTGGTAACCTTGCCTTATAAGCGTGATTTGAAATAATCAAAATATTATATTTATTTATAAAATTATTTTTTAAATATTTGTATTTGATTTGATTTGGATATATTAAAAAAAATATATTTTCCTGTAATATTACTGCACCTCTACGAAAATTAAATGGAATGCAATCGATGGTTGAGGGTATATAAAGTTCGGCCCGGCCGAACTTAACGCCATTTTTACTTGTTACTTGTTAATATTGTTTTTATCCAGTAAACTCAATAAAGTGCAAAAAGAAAATAAACTATATATTTTTTTGTTGAAAATTTAAAGTGGAGATCGCTGTGTTTTTTAAGCAATTTTTGGTATCTTTAAATGAACCGTCAATATAACCTAGAATATCAGATCTGTGCGACCGATCTCTGCTCTTTATATTAGTATTCGCTGTAGTCCTTGACCAAGGATGCCAACAATTCGTATTAAACCCAAATGAAATCGCTCGCACATAAACCTTTCGCTATTCGTCTATTTCATATTTTCCACTGACTGTCTCTGTGTGTGTGTGTATGAGCGAGTATGTGTGTATTTGTGTTTCAGTGGAAAATTGTTTGTTTTTCCCCAGCAGTATAACAGTTTGGGTTTCCGTGTGGCTGTGGCCTTGTCCGCAACTTTGTCGCTGGCTGTGCGTTCGTTGTCGAGCGTTGATATATCTGTACTCGAATGAGTGTATGTGTGTGTGCTAAAGTTTCCGCATCCTGTATTCCTGTATTTGTACTACAGTCAGGTTGTGTGTGTCCGTGTGTATCTTTGTTCATATTATCTGTTTGGTTATAGACGACAACTATTTTGCTGTCCCCCTACCCCCCCCCCCCCCACCTTTCCACCCCTTCCACATTCATTTACTGACTTACTTAATTTAATTAATTTTAGCGCTTAAGGGGGGTTATAGCCAGCAAAGCGTTCGCTTTTTCCATTGCAATCCGCTGGACAACAAGTTTAATTTGTTTATTGAAAAAAAAGCGAAAGAAAAACACGGGACTTGGCAAACGGCAAATAGCAAATAGTAATCATAGAATAAATAAAACAAATTACTGCTCAAGGGTTGGTTGTGATTAATTTTATGATGATCATATTTCCGATTAAATTTGGTTTGGTTTTGGTCCTTTCTTTGACACCAAATTCATCAAATATCATTAATTTCGTTATTTTTTTTTCATTGTTATAAACTCTGAGTGCGTGTTGAGCATAAAGTCTCTGGTTACACGTTCTATTTTTTTAAGTTTATTTTTTATATCTTTTTTTTGTTTGTTGTTGAGCAGAGACGAAAAGAACGTGCCTGGAATGTGTGAACCGTGATATATTCCATAAATGACATTTATTCATGTGACATATGTCACTCATATTTTTATTGTTTGACATCAAACTGTCAATTATTTTTTGCAATGCAGCAATGTGTGTGTGTGTGCGTGTGCATGTGTATGTTCAGTGTTCACATATACTTACACATGTAAGACCCACATAATATTTCTTTGACATTCTTTGATATTGAATGTGATTTTAAGAAGTTTCTTGGAAATTTAAAAAAAATATTCCATATTTAGAGAGTTCATAATAATTAAGAGAGAGAAGAGGAGAAACAAAAATATTTATGACGTATTATATGGTTCATTCCTTGTCAAACCTGACACGAAAATTCTACGTAATTATGATTTTTCTGAAAATCTCAGAAAAGTTGTTTCATTAAAAAATATTTTGTAAATCTTAAAATTTTATTTTCAGAATTATGGGAATTGGAAAAAATAAAATCCTGTTATCAAGCATATATCCAAGTCATTGTATTTCGCAATTAGTTGCAGCGTTTTTAAATTATAAATTTATAACTCGTTTGAAAGGTTTTCAGGAATACATCAATTTTTCTTAAATAATGTATGACCACTCCAGTTATGTGTTATAAACATTTCATTATTTTTATACCCTCCACCTCCAGGATGGGGGTATACTAACTTTGTTATTCCGTTTGTAACACCTTGAAATATCGACCTGAGACCCTATAAAGTATATATATCCTTGATCGTCATAAAATTTTAAGACGATCTAGCGATGTCAGTCCGACCGTCTGTTGAAAGCACGCTAGCATCTAAACGAAAGGAGCCAGGACGTCCAAATTTTCCATAAGTGTGCCTTATAGTCGCAGATCGGTTGGGATTGAAACGGGGTGAAATCGGCCCAAAGGGAAAATTTTTTCCCTCGCAAGGACTAAAAATACCTCCAATATTTTAGAGTATTTTTTTCAATATCTCTGCTTGTACTTACTTGATATTGGGTATGTGCTTTTCCCCTGTAACAGAAACGTGCACCATAAAGTGTTTCTCATTCGTAGGAGGTGATATGGGGCAAAAAGGGATAAAAATGGTACCTATCAAACTACAGCACCTAGAAACACAAAATTTGGTATGTACGTTCCTCTAATTGTGTAGATACATAATATAAAAGAATTTTTTCCAAATTCGTACTTTTAAGCGATAAAATGGGAATAAAGGGATAAAAATGGTACCAACCAAACGGCTGTACCTAGAATACATGGTGCATACATTCCTCTGATTGCGTAGACACATAAAATAAACAGATTTTTCGAAATTCGAACTTTTAGGGAATAAAATGGAAAAAGGGGATAAAAATAGTACCAACTAAATGACCGCAGCTAGAGTCATGAATTCGGAGTATACATTCCTCTGGCTGCGTAGACACATATAATAAACGGATTTTTCGAAATTCGAACTTTTAGGGAATAAAATTGAAAAAGGGGATAAAAATAGTACCAACTAAATGACCGCAGCTAGAGTCATGAATTCAGACACAAAAAATAAAAATTTTTTTTCCAAATTCGTACTGTTATAAGGGAATATAGAGATAAAAATGGTACCAAACTAACAGTTGCAACTAGAATAATGAAATTCGGTGATTGCATAGACACGCAAAATAAATTATATTATATTTCTAAATTAGTACTTTTAGGGAGCAAAATGGAAAAAGGGGATAAAAATAGTACCAACCACATGGCCGCAATTAGAATCATGGAATTCGTTGTATCCATTCTGCATAGACTCGCAAAATAAAAAATTCCAAATTCGTACTTTTAAGGGATACAATGGGAACAGAGGGATAAAAATGGTACCAACTAAACGGCTACAGTTAGAATGATGAAATTTGGTGTGTATATCCCTCTAATTACGTAGACACACAAACTAAAGAGATTTTCGAAAGTCGTACTTTTAAGAGGATAAAATGGGAAAAAGGGGATAAAAATAGTACCAACCCAAAGGCCGCAGTTAGAATCATGGAATTCGGTGTATACATTCCTCTGACTGCATGATGGGTTGAATGAAGTTAGGTTAAAGGAGTTAATGGATTTTCCCAATTTGTAATTTTGGAATTAAAATATTTAGGGTATTTTAGTTTTTTTTGAAGATTTCTGTCTTATATTTACTTTTTGAATTGACTTGAAGTATTATTTCGATATATATAGTATAAACATATTGGTAGCCTTGCCTTATAAGCGTGGTTTAAAATAAATATTTTTTTATTTATTTATAAAATTATTTTTTCAATATTTTTATTTGTTTTGGGTTGGCTATATTAAAAAAACATTTAACATAACATTTTCCAGTAATATACTGCACTTCTACGAAAATCGGCAGCCACTGTAGAATGCAATTCATGGTGGAGGGTATATAAAGTTCGGCCCGGCCGAACTTAACTCCGATTTTACTTGTTCTCATTCGTATGATGAATCGATATAGGAAACCTTGTGATCCTTATATTTTAAATAATTGTGTTCACCAATATTACATAAAACACCACGTGAAATATTTTTGTGGAACTTTTTAACCCTCTAGCTCCTCCACATAGGGGTCTTTTTTGTCTCTTTTGTGAAAAAGTGTAAAAAGCACCCCTAAAACAGCGGTTTAACGGGTCAAAATGTTCTACAAAAATATTTGCCATAAAATTCTACTACAAATCTCTGAATGGACCAAAACTATAACCTCGTCTCAAATGCCAGAAATACGATAAAACAAAAAAATCATTTTAGGGTTAATTTCCTACTTTTTTCGAATTGTTGCTAAAGTGTCCCCCAAAATCTTATGATCCTTAAATTTTAAGTATAACATACGTTCAGCAATATTACTTACAACACTACGAGGACTATTTTTGTGGAACATTTGAACCCTCTAACTTCTCGACATATGGGTCTTTTTGGTCCCTTTTGTGAAAAAGGGTAAAAAACACCCCTAAAACAGGGATTTAATGGTTCAAATTATTCCATAAAAATTCTCCATAAAATTCTACTATAAGTCTCTAAATACACTAAAACTCAAAAGTCAACTTAAATGCCAGAAATACAACAAAACTTAAAAAATAAAATAAATTTTAGGGTTAATTTCCTACTTTTTCGAAATGGTGTAAACTGTCCCACAAAACCTTATGAATCTTACATTTTACGTATAGAATGTATTCAGCAATATTACTTAGAACACTACGAGGAATATGTTTGTAGAACATTTTAACCCTCCAGCTCCTTTACAGGGGGGTCCTTTTGGTCCCTTTAGTTAAAAAGGGTAAAAAGCACCCCTAAAGCAGGGATATGACGTGTCGAAAACTTATACAAAAATATTTGTCATGAAATTCTACTATAGGTCCCTGAATAAAGCAAACAAAACTCAACTTAAGTGCTAGAAATACGACAAAACTTAAAATTAATTTTAGGGTTAATTTCGTACTTTTTTCGAATTGGTGCTAAACTTTCGCAAAAAACTTTATGATCCTTACATTTTATGTACAGGATGTGTTCAGCAATATTACTTAGAACACTACGAGGAACATTTTTGTGGAACATTTTAACACTCTAACTTCTCGACATAGGGGTCTTTTTGGTTCCTTTTGTGAAAAAGGGTAAAAATCACCCTTAAAACAGGTATTTAACGATTCAAAATGTTGTACAAAAATACTCGCCATAAAATTCTACTATAAGTCTCTAAATACACTAAAACTCAAAAGTCAACTTAAATGTCAAGAAATATGACAAAACATAAAATTCATTTTAGGGTTAATTTTTTCCACATTGGTACTAAACTGCCCTACAAAACCTCGTGATCCTTACATTTTAAGTATACAATATGTTCAGCAATATTACTTAAAACACTACGAGGAACATTTTTTAAACCTCTAACTCAACTTAAATGCCAGAAATACAACAAAACTTAAAATTCATTTTAGGATTAATTTCCTACTTTTTCGAAATGGTGTAAACTGTCCCACAAAACCTTATGATCCTTATATTTGACGTATAAAATGTATTCAGCAATATTACTTAGAACACTACTGGGCAAATTTTTGTGGATTATTTTAACCCTCCAGCTCCTTTACAGCGGGGTCCTTTTGGTCCCTTTTGTTAAAAAGGGTAAAAAGCACTCCTAAAGCTGGGATATGACGTGTCGAAATCTTATAAATATTTGTCATGAAATTCTACTATAGGTCCCTGAATAAAACAAGCAAAACTCAAATTAAGTGCTCGAAAAGCGACAAAACTTAAAATCCTTTTTAGGGTTAATTTCGTACTTTTATCGAATTGGTGCTAAACTTTCGCAAAAATCTTTATGATCCTTACATTTTAAGTACAGGATGTGTTCAGCAATATTACTTAGAACACTATAAGGAATATTTTTGTAGAACATTTTAACCCTCTAGCACCTCCACATAAGGGTCTTTTTGGTCCCTTTTGGGAAAAAGGATAAAAAGCACCCCTATAGCAGGGATCTAAAGTTTCGAAATGTTCTACAGAAATATTTGCCCTGAAATTCTATTATAAGTCTCTGAATACACCAAAACTCAAAACTCATCTCAAATGCCAGAAATACGACAAAACTTAAAATGCACGATTAGGGTTAATTTTGCATCTTTTCGAATTCGAGCTAAACTGTCCCACAAAACTGAATCTGAGGGGGTGGTGTAAATGGAAAAAATATTCTACATAAAATTTCACTATAAGTCACCGAACAAAAGAAAGTTGTAGATATAATAGATATAAATAAAATATCACTAACAAGTTGGGGTATTTAAGCAAGCAATTATTTATATAATTTTCTTCGTTTAGCTCTTGGTAATTCTATGGAACCATATCTCAGCTAGGAGAGAATGAATACTTTTGACTTTATAGGGCCAAATCAATTTGCCTCAATAGGCAAACATATTTGATGAAATCATCCACCTTGTTCATCGGATTATGTTTTGCCATCTGATGCTCGAATTAATAGATATGTGAAAAATATGAAAAAAATAATTTTTAGATTTTCAATTTTTTTTTGGTTTTTTAAATTTTCTCGTTGTATATTGGAGCAGTAGGGGAACGTTGTTGTAAATAACTTGTTTAATGCTCTTCCAAACGTTTGGTTTTAAGGTAGGGTACCTTCAAATTTGATCCTTGTCCATAATCCTGTCGAACAAATAAAACAACAACTTGCATATGCTTTTAACCAAAACCGAGAGTCATGTTTATTACCATCTCTCTCACACTATTCCTTTTTTGTGGTTAAATTAAATTCATAACAATTTATTTTCTCAACACAGAATAAAAATTTACATGAAGATTGATATACTTGAACACAACACTAACATTCAACCAAAGTATTTTACACATTTCCACACCACAAGTGAAGAGACTGCAGAGAGCCAAGTAATGACAGTGGCAGCGGTCATCTGTGGTTGTGTGATGGCTCGTTGCCTTGGAGCAGCAGCAGCACAATTCATTGTCAAGGTACTGCCGGGCCCAAGTGGCTGTTATTATGTGTCAGCCATTGCCAGCCAACTCCCAACGATGTCCAGATGTCCGACTATCTCCACGACATGATAAAGCATAAAAATTATTTTTTAAATAAACATTCTAACCGCAGGAAAACGGGGGAAAGATTCCTCATATTTCCCAGCTTGGTCACAATAGCAAAAAATAAGAAAAACGAAATGAAATGAAAACATAACAAGCATTTCTTTTTTTGTGCTGCTGATGACGATGATGATAGTTTCACATATCTTGTGTTAAGATGCAAAATAACAATTGCCCGGAAGGGGCAGACTAAAAAAAGGCAGATACAACAAACTGCAGGCATGGAAATGATGAAAACTAACAGCCCGTGGGGGGAAATAGAAGCTCATCATGCGGCAACAACAAACACTCTACAACACTTGGGCAAAATAACGAAACCAAGCTTATTTCTTTGCAACAAACACAACAGGAAGTACATACACAGTAAATAGTTGTTTCCGTTTGAGTATCCATGTATGCTGAAGTCATACAGAAGAATATTAGGGTGGGTTGTTAAAAAATCTCGAAAATTTTCCAACGCCGAATTATATTCCAACAAAAATAATTAAAACAATTTTTTAAAAAATTTTCTTAACTTTCCAACTGTCCCAAGTTTTGGTTGAGGATTTTAAGGAAAAAATACTATCTGAAAACCCTTGGAAGTGTTGAGAGTCCAAAAAATCTAAGACAGGAATAAGAATTTATATTTAAAGTTATCTCAAGGGTATACTAATTCAGAAAAAGTTGCTGCGTTTACAAAAATAATTAAAACAATTTTTAAAGAAAGTTCTTAACTTTCCAACTGTCCCAAGTTTGAGGATTTTAAGGAAAAAATACTGCCTGAAACCCCTTGGAAGTGTTGAGAGACCAAAAAATCTAAGACAGCAATAAGAATTTATATTTAAATTAATTTCAAGGGTATATTAATTCAGAAAAAGTTGCTGCGTTTACTCTGAGAAGGTCATAATTGTATAACACAAATTTATATTTAAAGGGTCTATTAATTTAGAAAAAAATCCCGGGATTATTCTAAGATAGAAATAAATAAATTAAATTTAAAAATTTTCATGGGTCTATGAATTCAGAAAAATTGCTGCGGCTATTCTAAGACAGAAATAAAAATTTATATTTAAAATACTTTCAAGCGTATATTACTTGAGTAAAATATTGCTCTGGCTATTCTAAGACAGGAATAAACGAATTAAATTCAAATTCTTTAATGGGTCTATTAATTCAGGAAAAAATGGTGCGGTTATTCTGAGACATGAATTAACAAATTATATTAAAACTTCTATGGGTCTATTAATTCAGGAATAAAAATTTATATTTAAAATGCATTTATGAAAATTGCAACATAAAACAAGTAAAGAAAGGGTGGGGCCGACTATATGATACACTCCACTTTCTATCGGAATACAATTCAATTCAGTAAAAAAGTGAAAACTGGAAAAAATGTTGTATGTTTCCTAATCACAGGTCCAATTTGTCAAATCGAGAATAATATTTGTTTCGGGGCTATATCCAAACATGGAATGAAGTGACTAACTTTCACAATAAGTTCTTCCAGTTGAAGTATAACGTGTAAAGCTCAATTTTAAGAAATTCTTTGTAAATACGCGGTTTCTGGGGGAACGAAATTTGTATGAGAGCTATATGTAAATCTGAACCGATGTGACCCATTTCCACAATAGGTGTTCATAACTGAAATATAAGATATTTTGCAAGATTTGAAGAAGATCTGTTAAAATATGTGTTTTCTAGAGCAGAAAAAGTCAAATCGGGAGCAAAATTTGAATGGGACCTATATATAAATCTGAACCGATCTGACTTATTTTCACCACAGGTGTTCCTAGTTTAAATATAAGATGTTTTGCGAATTTTGAAGAAAATATGTTAAAATATGTGGATTATAGAGCGGAAAAATTCAAATTGGGAACGAAATTTGTATGGGAGCTATATATAAATCTGAACCGATCTAACACATTTTTACCACAGGTGTTTCCAGTTGAAAAATAAGGTGTTTTGCGAATTTTGAAGAAAATCTGTTAAAATTCTAGAGCAGAAAAAGTCAAATCGGGAGCGAAATTTGAATGGGAGCTATATATAAATCTGAACCGATCTAACACATTTTTACCACAGATGTTTCTAGTTGAAAAATAAGGAGTTTTGCGAATTTTGAAGAAAATCTGTTAAAATATGTGGATTATAGAGCGGAAAAATTCAAATTGGGAACGAAATTTGTATGGGAGCTATATATAAATCTGAACCGATCTGACCCATTTTTACCACAGGTGTTTCCAGTTGAACTATAAGATGTTTTGCTAATTTTGAAGAAAATCATTTGAAATATGTGGTATCTAGAGTGAAAAAGAGTCAAATCGGGAGTGAAATTGGTATGGGGGCTATATCGAAATCTGAACCGATTTTCTTCAAATTAAATAGCGTTCGTACTTGTCCCGAAAAATTTCGTTGTGCAAAGTTTCGTTTATTTATGGCTACAATTGCGACCTGTATCGTGATTACAACAATAGATCGACAGGCAGACGGACAGACGGACATTGCTAAATCGACTCAGAAAGTGATTCTAAGCCGATCGGTATAATTAACAATGGGTCTATCACTCTTCCTTTTGGGTGTTACAAACAAATGCACAAAGACATAATACTCTCGTGGAGTGTATAAATACATGATTTTTAGAGGTGTTTTCAAAAGCGTTTAGCTCACAGACGGCCTGTCCCAGAGATGAAATATTTTTTTGAAAATCATCGTTAAACAATCTGAACTTTATTTTTGTGGGGTGACTGAAAATTATTTTTTTTATTTATATGTGCCGCGACCCAGCCTAATATATAGATATATATATATATATATGCCGCGACCCAGCCTAATATATAGATATAAGAATCAGTTCGTCTGTCCATCTGGCCAATCGTTCGTATCTTCGTCTTTCCATTAGTCCGTTTGCCACTAGTCTGTATTTCCGTCTATATGACCGTCTATAATTCTTCTGGTCATTCTTTACTCCGTCCATTTGTCATTCCGTCTGTCTGTCCATTCGTTTGTCCCTCCTTCTTTTCAACTGTATATTTTTCTGTAATTCTATAAACCAAAAATTTGCCGAACTGTACGTCCGCCAGTCTTTTATTCGTCTGTGTGCCTGTATGTTCGTCTATCCGTTCGTTTGTCCGCCCGTTCTTCCTTCATTCTTCCATACATCTATCTGTCCTCCTGTCGTTCGTTTCTCCATTTGTTCAATCATCAGTCTCTACGTCATTATTCAATTCGACTATATGTTCGATTATTTGTCTGTCTGTGTGTCTGCTGTACGTTTTTCCGTCCTCCCATCTTGCCGGCCATCTTTCAGTCCATCTTCCATCCGCATGTTCTTGTATTAGACTGTCCTCCATTCTTCCATCCGTCCATCTGTCTGTCCGTATATGACCGTCTGTCGTTCGTTTGTCAATCTGCCTGCATGAGTTCAATACGTCGGTCTGTCCATCAGTCTCTTCGCCATTCTTCCATCCGTTTTTGTGTGTTTGCCTGTTCGTCTATCCGTTCGTTTGTGCGTCCGACCATCAGTTCGTCTATTCGGCCATCCTTCTTCCATTCGTCTATCTGTTCCTTTAGTTGTCTGTCTGTCTGTCCATCTATTCATCTATCCGCCCATCTTTCAGTCTTTCTTTCATCAGTCTGTTCTTCCATTAGATTGTACTTCTTTATTTCTTCCATTTGTCTGTTCTTCCATTAGACTGTCCTTCTTTCTTCCATTTATGTATGTATGTCGATCGTTTGTCCATTTGTCCGCCCGACTTCCATTCTTCGCTCATCAGCCTGTACGTCACTCTTCCATCCATTTATCTGTCCGTCCATCCATCTGTCTCTCTCATCCGTCCATTTTCTAATCATCTATTGAAAAATATCTTTATCAGAGAATATCATGATTCTATACAGAGAATATCATGATTCTAGGAGCAATACTTTTATTGGTACCATTTGTATCCCCTTTCACCTCTTTTCCCCCCTAAAGGTACAAATTTCGAAAAATTATTTTATATTACGCTTCCACACTGTCAAAGGAATCTACACACCAAATTTCATGATTTCATCTACAGGCAATGGTACAATTGGCTGGTACCATTTTTATCCCTTTTTAAATTTTTCCCAAAAAGTATGAATTTAGAAAAAGAATTTTATTTTGTGCGGCTACGTAGTCAAAAGAATGTATAAAATGAATTTTGTGATCCTAGCTGCAGCCGTTTGATTGGTACCATTTTTATCCCTTTCGCTCCGTTTTTATCCCACTAAAACTACAAATTTCAAAAAATCTTTTCTGTTGCACGTCTACACTGTCAGACGAACGGTTACATTCATTTTTATGAATCTAGATGTCGGTACCAATTTTATCCCTTTTTACCCATTTTGACCCTAATGGTACGACTATCGATAGATCACTTTATTGTTCACGTTCAAGCAGCCAGAATGATGTATACGCCGAACTTCTTTTTTTTAGCTGCATCTGCCTGGTTGGTACCATTTTTATCCCCTTTTGCCTCATTTCCCCCACTGAAAGCAAACATTTCGAAAAATTCCTCTATGTTACGCTTTTGCAGGACCAGAGAAACGAATTTCATGATTTCATCTACAGACATTGGTACAATTTTAATCCCTCTTTTAACATCTTGTACCAAAAAGTACGTAATTGTGAAAACGCCTTTAATTTTGTGCGTCTATGCCGTCAGATGAATGTATAAACGGAATTTTGTGATTCTAGCTGTAGCCGCCTGGTTGGTACCATTTTTATCCCCTTTCCACCATTCCCCCCAAAAAAGTACAAAAAATCCTTTATGTTACGTTTCTACACAGTTAGAGGAATCTACACATTGAATTTCATGATATAAGCTACAGAAAATCGTACCATTTGTTGGTACAGTTTTAATCCCTCTTTCTCCATTTTGTCCCAAAAAGTACGAATATGGAAAATGCCTTTTATTGTGTGCGTCTATGCCGTCGGATGAATATATAAACGGAATTTTGTGATTCTAGCTGTAGCCGCCTGGTTGGTACCATTTTTATCCCCTTTCTTCCGCTTCACCATAAAACTACAAATTTAGAAAACATATCTTTCAGAGCAATGTACACATTTATGATCCTAGCCAAATGGTTGCTGGACGTACCAATTTGTCCATGCTTTATATAAGGTTACTTTCTATATATGTTTGTGTGCCACAAAATTTGAAAGCTTTTTTCTCAACCAATTTTGCTCAAATTTTGCACACTTAATCATTTTCGATGACAATACAAGGAAATGGAAAAATTTGACCAATTGGACAAAGGGGCGTGGTACCTCCCATACAAACCACAAATTAAAAATCTATTATTTCTGCTCCTGATAACGGTATTTGAACAAAATTTGGTACGTCGGTTTGGTGTGCATTTTTTAAGTGCTGCTGCAAATATGAGCGGGAATGGACAAAGGGGCGTGGTACCTCCCATACAAACCACAAATTAAAAATCTATTATTTCTGCTCCTGATAACGCAGTAATTTTTCCTTCTACAAAAGATAACTAAAAAAGAATTTCTAGGCCCAATAGAATTCTGCTTGCATAAAGCATGGATTTGAAAAAAAATTTTTTTTTTGATTTACTAGTTCTTCTTAAATTTTAAGAGCGCACAATTTTGGGACAAAAAATTTAAAATTTATCAGGACACCCTAATTTACTTGCTCCGAAATGCATAATGTAAATATGCCTTTAGAAATTTCTCATCCAACAATATGTCTGACTTTGTATTTATAACCCAGCAATGATGAGCAATTTTTTTTCTCTTTCTCGTCCTGGTTGGTGCCTTGTCTGGAAATATGGTATCCGCTTTGGTATGGCCATGTCAGAGTAAAATTGAATGGTGTAATATGTCAGTATGAAACATAACAATATCCGAGCATACATACCAGCATACATGTGTATATTTTTAGGAATGACTATGACTATGTGGTATAGTCATCTCAAGTATGTCGAATGGCACAACAAGGAAAATAATGATAAGTCACCAATGGTACATGGTACGAGGGCGGGACGATGAGTGGGAGGGAAAATTTGAAGAACATTTCTTCACTATATATATCTCTTCACTATATATTCTTTTACCGTATATCCTAGGAGTAACAATAGGCTTAAATTGTTCTACAAGTATGCTGTCCATGGATATTTCGAATATTTAAAACATCGAATGGAAAATGGGAATTCTACGCCATATGAGCCTTAATGTACAATGATTGTGAGGGGAGATATTTTATAGACTGAAACTGATGCCACTCCATCCATGCGAACTTAATTCCCCTTTTTTAATTATAAGCCATTGTCCAAATTACAGGAATTTTAGTGTGGCTTTAACTCCCCCCATCTCTAGACCTTTATGATTTTAAACATAAGTTTTGCCTTTGGCCAACAACAATTTTAATTTACCCGCACTTATCAAGCCACCCTCCTATGCACTCATATACACATATAGAAATAGTTACATTCTCATCATTTGGTTACTAAACAAATAAAACATGGACGAAGATGAAAAAAAGAAAAAAACTAAACACTCACTCGGATATAGACACAATTGCAAATAGGCAAATTCATTTGTCCTGTGAAACCATGATGATGTCTATGTGAAAAAAAGCCTTTATTATGTTAGTTAACTTGGGCACAGTGAACCAGAAGGTGTCGAAATGCAGTAATTTGTAAGGAATATATGACTTTAATGGTGGCCAAAAAAAGTAAGTCAAATAAAATGGAATTTTTACATGAAGGCTATTAAATCGCGGACCCATATTACCCAATTTTAATATGCTTTATGCTAAAAATAGTGAATGTAATTCACTATTTTTCACAATATATATTCAATTTCACGACAGCTACTAAACAAGTAGCATCAGATATCAAGCTGTACAAAAAATAATCATGTGTAAACTATATGATTTTTTTTTAATTTTTTTCATCTAAATTACAATTTTCAACAGGATAGATTTTGTATTCACTGTCACTGCAGATACAATACGGTAGGCTGGGTCGCGGTCCATATGAAAAACAAATTCCCCTCGAAAATAAAGCTTGGATTGTTTGATAATGATTTGCAAAATATTTCGTTCCTAGATCAAGCCATTTGCGAGCTGAAAGCTCCTGAAAATAACCCTAAAAATCATGTTTTTCTGGTGTATTTCTTTTGCGCTAAAATTTTCTACATTTTTTTTCCGAAATAATAGCACTTTAAATATAAATTTAGATTCTTGTCTTAGAATTACTTATTGGTGGAATTACTGGACGTTTATAGTAATTTTTTGTGGATTTTCACAGTGACAACTGATAAAATATAAACGACCAATAATTATACAAATTAGTATTCTTCTAAGACAAGAATACAAATTTTTATTTAAAGTGCTTCCAAGGGTCTATTAATTCAGAAAAAATTGGACAAAAATGCAACTTAAAAAATTACACGGGTGAAATATGATTTTTAGAGGTGTTTTCAGGACCGTTTAGCTCACAGGGCTTTTCCCAGTGACGAAATATTTTGTAGATCATTATTAAACAATTCAATCTTCATTTCTGGGGGTGACCGCTGCAATTTATTTTCGTAACCCATCCTACTAAACAGCTTACTATACAAGTAGAGACATTTTCCAAGTTGTTCAATAAATCTTCAAGTGTAAACACGCTTATATAAGTTTTTGGAAATTCCCTTACTTCTACATATGTTCTAGATTTGTCCATAGATTTTCTTCAAAAATATCTTCTTTTCTTCATTAATATGCCAAGTATTAGAAAATATCACAAAATATTTTGTTTTTTATATTGCAAAGAGTTTTTCGTGCTATTTAAACAACTATTAAATGACGTGATTTCTACAGAGAGGGCCATAACTTCCACATTTATTCATAGATCTTTTGCAAATAGACATTGTTTTCTTCGCTATAAAAAATATACTAAATAAAATTAAATATTTTGCTGATTTGTTTCTATTTTTTATCGATTTTTTCGTGCTATCAAAAACGATTCTTATTCAAAACTAGTAAAAAGGCGTTAAGTTCGAATTCACTTTGAAGTGCAGTAATATATTAAGAAAATTATGATATTTCGTGGCTAATTGTGATATTTGTTAAAAATATGTGATGTTTCATTATTATAATTTTGAATTAAAATTAGTTTTAAAAACTACGCCCACTTACAGAGCGAGTTTTTAGATGGGTTAATAAATAATCAATCTAGAAATAAAACCAATTTTCTTTCCTTGGTAAAATATTCTAATATAACTCAGTTTATTATTTCCATGGATGGAAATAATATTTTATGTTTGCCATGTAAATAGCGAGTCTACAAGTGTATTCAAAAAGGCAGTAATCTTCAAAAAACGTTTCTAAATATCTTAAATATAAAAGATTATTGGCGGTATTTTCATTCGTTGTTAGGGAAGAAAGTTTTTCTTTTGGACTTATTTCACAGTCAGAGGAGCATGCATACCGAATAAATTGGCTCCCTTTTCATCTTAAAAGTACGAATTTCGAATTTCTTTATATACCCTTCACCATGGATTGCATTCCACAGAGGTTGTCGGTTTTCGTAGAAGTGCAGTAATATTACAGGAAAATATATTATTTTTAATATAACCAAACCAAAACAAATACAAATATTGAAAAAATAATTTTATAAATAAATATAATATTTTAATTATTTCAAACCATTATTTATTTCAAATCAAAAAATAAATATTCTTATATTTATATTTTCAAAAAGCTTAAATACCATAAATATTGGTAGATAGTGGGTACTACAGTTGGTTGTATTTCCATTCTATTTTAATTCCAAAAGTACAAATTTTGAAAATCCATTATCAGACGTACATAGTGCAAAAAAAAACCTAACTTCATGATTCAACCAATTTTTGCCTTAAAAGAAAAATTAAGAATTTGGAAAAAAACTTTTTATTTTACGTGTCTATGCAGTCAGAATTCCATGATTCCCGCTGCGCCCATTTGGTTGGTACCATTTTTACCCCCTTGACGTTTCTACGCAATTAGAATTTCATCATTCTAGCTGTAGCCGTTTGGTTGGTACCATTTTTATCCCTCCGTACCCATTGTATCACTTGAAAGTACGAATTTGGAAAAAATTGCATGACTCTAGCTGCGGTCATTTGGTTGGTACTATTTGTATCCCCTTTTTCCATTTTAACCCCAAAAAGTACGAATTTCGAAAAATTCTTCTATTTTCCGTGTCTACGCAGTCAGAGGAATATATACTCCGAATTTCATGACTCTAGCTGCGGTCATTTGATTGGTACTATTTTTATCCCCTTTTTCATTTTAACCCCAAAAAGTACGAATTTCGAAAAATCTGTTTATTTTAAGTGTCTACGCAATCAGAGGAATGTATACACCGAATTTCTGTATTCCAGGAGTAGCCGTTTGGTTGGTACCATTTTTATCCCCCGTACCCATTGTATCCCTTGAAAGTACGAATTTGGAAAAAAACTTTTATTTTTCATGTCTACGTAGTCAAAGGAATGTATACTCCGAATTTCATGACTCTAGCTGCGGTCATTTGGTTGGTACTATTTTTATCCCCTTTTTCTATTTTGACCCCAAAAAGTACGAATTTCGAAAAATCCGTTTATTTTCCATGTCTACACAGTCAGAGGAATGTATACTCCGAATTTCATGACTCTAGCTGCGGTCATTTGATTGGTACTATTTTTATCCCCTTTTTTCTTTTTAACCCCAAAAAGTACGAATTTTGAAAAATCCGTGTATTTTACTTGTCTATGCAATCAGAGGAATGTATAGATCGAATTTCATTAATCTAGGTACAGCCGTTTGGTTGGTACCATTTTTATCCCTCTATTCCCATTTTACCCCTTAAAAGTATGAATTTGGAAAAAATACTTTTATATTATGTATCTACTCAATAAGAGGAATGTACAAACCGAATTTCGTGTTTCTAGCTGTTGTCGTTTTAAACCTTTTTTGCCCCATTTCACCCCTTAAAGTACAAATTTCGAAAATTTTCTTTATTTTCAACGAATTTTTTTATTCCAGCTGCAGCGATTTGATTGGTGCCATTTTCATCCCCTTTCACCTCGATTTCCCTAAAAGTACAAATTTCTTAAAGTTTCTTTATTTTGCGCGTCTACGCAATAAAATGAATGTCCACAACGAATTTCATGATTCTATATGCAGCCATATAGTGGGTACCAATTTTATCCCTTTTTGTCCATTTTGACCCTAAAAGTATAAATATCGAAAATCGCTTTATGCTTTTCGAGTGTACGAAGTCAGAGAAATGTATAAAACGAATTTCATGATACTAGCTGCAGTCATTTTATCGGTACCAATTTTATCCCTTTTTCCATATTTCCTTTTTAAAGGTACGAATTTCGAAAATTCCCTTTATTTTATGTGTACATGCGATTAAAAGGATGCCCAGACAGAAATTGCATCATTGTCATTTTACTGGTACCATATCCCTTTTTGTCCCATTGCACTCTCCTACAAATATGGATCAATTGGGATCCATATTGGGGTCCATATTGGGATCCATTGCTATATAAAAGGATTGAACTTACCAAATATCAAGTAAATCTTCAATTAATTACTCGAAATAGTAGGACATGGAAAAAAGTGGAATGCTGCATAGGGTCAAAGGTCGATATTTCAAGGTGTTCCAAACGGAATGTCCTCCATCCTACGGTGGAGGGTATAAAAAATCTAAATGTTCTCAATTTTATGTGTGACTGTTCTTAAACCACTGTTTCTATGTGAAATATAATTGATATTGATACCCTTCATTAACACTCATACGCCATGCTGTACTCGTTCTCTATAACAATAAGCACAGCAAAGCCAAAAATGGTGCAAAAGATGCTGTAAAAAGTCCATGAAATACAGTAACTACAGTGAAAACTAACCAATTTTTCTTATATTTTGTATCCATCTTTTATCAACTCCTAGCCACTGTGCACATATGCATCACTGACTTTGTCTGTGTGTGTCTAACAATTACGTACATTTTCTTCCATAAAGATGCACAAACTCATATACGTACACATCACCCACACACGTCTTTGTCTGTGTCTACTTTTGTCGGTCTGCGTATTTTGACTTCATCACATGCATACATACATTCATACGTCACATATTTGATTAATGTTGATTTAAAGTTTCATTTTGTTTGCACAAACAAAAGCAAACCAACTCCCACAACATCCCCCCACGATACTAAGGGCCACAAAACTTTACCAGTCTTTACTAATCGAAATTAGGGTCTAAACAACAACAACAGCAGGACGACGACAACAACAACAATCAAAAGCACCACACACTAATCAAAGAAATTGTCATACTCAGAGAGTTCTTTAAATGTTCTTTTCCTTTTTGCAATTTTGTTGTCATTCATTTTTTGGTTGTCGTTTTCTTTTTGTTGAGGTTTTTCTTCTCGGATTTCTGAACTCTGTTGTTGTTATTGGTGTTCTGTTGTTGTTGTTGTTGCTGCTATTGTTGTTTTCCTTTTGTGTCAGAACCTCAATTGTTAAAATGTCATTTATTTTAGTTGTTGCTTTGCAACAAAGAGTCTGTCATATATGTGTGTATGTTTGCATTCATGTGAAAATGATGCTGTACTGAAGGTTGCTTGTAAATAGGGTTGCCTCACTTGTTCATTTTGTAACAAAACATATTCTCAGACAAAATTACGAATCAGAAGCTAAGGTATTATTTTCATAATATGCAAATCCCAAAATTCCTAAAAAGGGGGAAAATAAACTACATAATGTGACAATCTTAAAAAAAGACAGCCAAAATTACTGAACAGAATTGAGAATTACAAAAACGGCAAAATAAATACCACCCATTTTTTTATTTTCAAAATATTAAAAGCCCATAATTCCTAAAACGGGAAAAATGAATCCCAAAAATTGGATTATTTAAAAAATCACAGCCAAAATTATTATACAGAAGTATAAAATTTCCATTATACCTAAAACGGGAAAATAAATCCCGAAGATGGGATTATTTAAAAAATTACAGCCAAAATTGCTGAACAGAAGTTGCGGAATTACTTTCAATTATTTCATTTCGATCATGGATCAGAAAATAATTACGGAACAGACGACGCAGAAATATTTTCAAAACATGAAAATTCCACAATTTCTAAATGGGATTATTCGCAAAAATTGGGGATTAATTAAAAAAAATTACAACCAAAATTACGCTACAGAAGTTGCGGAATTTTTTTGAAAATATGAAATTATTTTCAAAATATGAAAATCCCCCAATTCCTAATACGGGGAAAATAAATTCCAAATGTGTGATTTCATTTCGATCATGGATCAAAAAAAAAATACGGAGCATAAGTTGCGGAATTGTTTTCAAAATGTGAAAATCTCACAAATTCCAAAATGGGGAAAAACACAAAAAAAATTTCGATCATTGATCAGAAAAAAATACAGACCAAAAATTGCGATATTTTTTACAAAATATGAAAATCCCACATGTCCTAAAATGGGAAAAATAAATGCCAAAAATGTGATTATCTTAAAAATGTCTGCTAAAATCACAAAACAGAAGTTGCAGAAATATTTTCAAATTATGAAAATCCCCCAATTCCTAAAACGGGAAAAATATATCCCAAAAATTGAATTATTTAAAAAAATTACAACCAAAATTACGAAACAGAAGTTGCGGAAATATTTTCATTTATTTCATATCGATCATGGATCAGAAAAATAATTAGAAACAGAAGTTGCGGAACTATTTTCAAAATATAAAAATCCTACAATTCCTTAAACGGGGGAAATAAATCCCAGAAATGTGATTTTTTAGAAAATATTACTAAATAAATATTAATTAGAAATATTATTACTAAAATTAGAAATATTATCTGAAGGTATGGCGGATCAAAAATATATTAAAATCCCATAATTCTTAAACCGGAGAAAATAAATCAAAAACATAAGTTTTTATTTCTATCATGGCTAAGAAAAAAATTACGTTACAGAAATTGCGGAATTATTTTCAAAATATGAAAATCCCACAATTCCTAAAACGGGGAAAATAAATAAAAAAAATGATTTTATTTCGATCATGGATCAGAAAATAATTACGGAACAGAACTTGCAGAAATATTTTCAAAATATGAAAATCCCCCAATTCCTAATACGGGGAAAATAAATTCCAAAAATGTAATTTCATTTTGATCATGGGCCAGAAAAAAAATAAAATCCCACAATTCCTAAAACTGGGGAAATAAATCCCGAATATGGAATTTTTTAAAAAATGACAGCCAAAATTACAGAAGATGAAGAAACATTTTCTAAATATGAAAATCCCATAATTCATAAAACGGGGAAAATAAATCCCAAAAAAGTGATTTCATTTCGATCATGGTTCAGAAAAAAATAAAATCCCACAATTCCGAACACGGGGAAAATAAATCCCAATGATTTGATTATTTTTAAAAACGACAGTCAAAATTACGGAAGATGCAAAAACATTTTCTAAATATGAAAATCCCAGAATTCATAAAACGGGGAAAATAAATCCCAAAAATGTGATTATTTTAAGAAAATGTTAGCCCAATTTATGGAACAAAAGTTGCGGAATTATTTTCAATTCGATCATAGATAAGAAAAATTATGGCACAGAAGTTGCGGAATTATTTTCAAAATATGAAAATCCTAAAGTGGGGAAAATGAATCCCAAAAATGTGATTTCAGTTAGATTGTGGAAGAGAAAAAACTGCGGAACAGAAGTTGCAGAAATATATTCAAAATATAAAAATCCCACAATTCCTAAAATTATTTTAAGAAAATGTTAGCCCAATTTATGGAACAGAAGTTGCGGAATTATTTTCAATTCGATCGTGGCTAAGAAAAATTATGGCACAGAAGTTGCGGAATTATTTTCAAAATATGAAAATCCTAAAGTGGGGAAAATTAATCCCAAAAATGTGATTTTAGTTCGATTGTGGAAGAGAAAAAAACTGCGGAACGGAAGTTGCAGAAATATTTTCAAAATATGAAAATCCCACAATTCCTAAAACGGGGAAAATAAATCCCAAAAAAAGTGATTTCATTTCGATCAGAAAAATTACGGAACAAGAATTCCACAATCCCTAAAGCGGGGAAAATAATCCCCAAAATTCGATTATTTAAAAAAAATGTCAGCCAAAATTACGGAACAGTAGTTCCCGAATTATTTTAATTCTTTCATTTCGATCATGGATGAGAAAAAATTACGGAACAGAGGAACAGAAAATCCCACAATTCCTAAAACAGAGAAAATAAATCCACAAAAACGAAATCATTAAAAAACAAATGACAGTCAGAGTTACGTAACAGAATTTGCAGAAATATTTTCCAAATATGAAAATCCCACAATCTCTAAAGCGGGGGAAAAGAATCCCACAAAAAAAACTCACCCTAATGTCCTTATATCCTTACATTTCAGCCTTAGAGTGTATGATGTGATTGTTTTCTCTCCCTCTCACTATCATACCCTTCTGCCTCATCCTATTTTTTCTGGTTTTAACAAAAGGAACAGGAAATCAAGAATGAACTCTGCTGGCACTGTTTGAATTTGAAATGTGAAAAGGAACTTACGACAATGAAATGAAAAAAAAAAACAAGTAAAATGGAACGAGAAGAGAATCTTAGAGACTCCACACTAATATCAGTGGGGGTAGAGGGACATTTTGAAAGAGAAAAAAGAGCAACTGGTTTTTTACAAAATCTCCCCTTGGCTGATAACATATTTTGAAGACCCAAAAACTCCATGAAACAAAAACTGGGGAAATATTTTAAAATAAATTACAAAATTTTGACGAAGGTCAAAGAGAATCTTAGAGATTCTATATAGTACTATACACAGTACTATCAGTGGGGTAGAGGGAAATTTTGAAAGAGAAAAAGATCAACGTTCTTTTGGCAAAATTTTTTGGGAGACCCAAAAACTCCATCAAACAAAAAACTGGGGAAATGTTTTAAAATAAATAACAAAATTTTTTAGATTCTATATAGATTCCCCAGTACTATCAGTGGAGTAGAGGGACATTTTGAAAGAGAAAAGGAACAACGTTTTTTTCCAAAATCTCACATTGCCAGGTAACATTTTTTCGAAGACCCAAAAATTGCATGAGGCGAACATCTGGTGAAATACTTAAAAATAAATTACAAAATTTTGACGAAGGTTTATGTATAAGAAATATTCAAAACGGTGCCTTAAGACACTATTTAACGCTCCCGTGATAGCGTCCACGCTAACCAATGTATACGATTTTCTGATGTATTTTGACATTCTAAACTCGAAAAAGATATTAAAATATTTTTTTACTAAAATTTCAATTTTCGCCGAAGTTACCTCTAATATTTGTACTCTCATTTTGGAAATATATACCACTACTTGGACGCTCCTGTTAGAGCGGTCAAGTAAACCAATATATTTGAATTTCTGATGTATTTTGGCTTTCTAAACTCGAAAACAATATTAAAAAAATTTTTACCAAAATCCCAATTTTCGCAAAAGGTGTCTCTAATATTTGTACTCTCAGTTTGAAAATATAAGTCCTATAAACCCAGCTTATATCTCCAATTAAAGGTACTTATGATGGTTACAAATGCTGCAGATTTTACTTTCACATAAAAACAGTGGTTTAGGAACAGTCTTCAAAGAAGTGAAAAAAATATTTATTTTTTTTTTTAATATTTCTAATCACTCTCCTAATGATTTAACAGAGTCTGGGAGAGTTTTCACCTTTCCCCATCATATTGCCTTTCTGTGTAGAAGGTATACATTCAACAATTTAATTTGTGTCTGATGGATGGAAGAACCAAACAGAGAGAAAGGAAATAAGAACCGAATGAGTGAATATCTGAGGTAAAAGAATGGAAATGAGTTTCGCTTACAAACAACCATACGCACAAAAACACACTCCCATACATACTGAATGTGTACATATTGTTGTTGTGTTGTTTCAATGGCATTTTTTGTAGTTGTTGTCGTTGTTATTCCTAATGAAATTGCATGCGTGTGTGTGCGTGGAGGGGAAGAGAGAAGTTGAGATGGTTGTGACGACAAAAAGGTAATCAATATGATGAATTTGTAATGATTTCGGTCGTAGGACGATACCAGGACTAGAGGGCTTAGCTTGTGATTGTTCTTTTTGAGGATGGCGATAGACACCCCTGGGCTGTTCAAAAAGCCATAAAGACCGCCAGGTAGATAGGCGAGGGGAGGGGGAGAAACATTGGTAAATGAGTGGTTGTTGATTACCAACTTCAGGTTGAGAGGTCGATTGGGTTTAAAGCAGTCTAATTGAAGGCTGTAATTTAGACGATATTACATTGGGTGAATAAACCGAGATAGGCAGAGATTATGCCCAGGCAACTCAACAACATCTTTAAAATGAAAGGAACAAAATTTAATGATTTTAAAGGACATTGCTTTTGGATAAAGGAGCGGTCATTTTTATAGTAATTTTTACATTTTTATTGAACTTTCAATAGTTTTGGTGGAATAAGGTATGTGTATTAGGGTTGGGATAGTACTGTATGGGAATTTTAGGAGTTCGATTAGGATACGTTAGAATCCCCTATTTTGTGAGGTTCGCAAAAAAAGTCATGGGCGAAAAAATCGGGGTCGTGGGATTAGAGTAAGAGGGCGCTCATCGGGGTCAAAGATGAGGGAAAACGGGTAAAAATACAAAAAATCCCCAAAACTGCCTCGGAGTCGCCCCCAGAGGGGTTAAATGTAGGACGGACCCCCATTAATTTTCCCTCCCCAATTTTTTTTTCGAACACACATACCCCTTATCACCCCTCGTTAGGGGGGGGCTCCCACACAAAAATTACTTTTTTATAAAATTTGTCCCCCCGCTCTTACTGGACCAAGCAGGTCGCTACTGGAGTCAAATGTAAGACCGACCCCCCATATTTTTTCAACCCCCGCATTACCTCCTATAGTCAACCCTTAAGGTGGTCACCAAACGATTTTTTTATTTTACCCTCCACCTCCAGGATGGGGGTATACTAACTTTGTCATTCCGTTTGTAACACCATGAAATATCGACCTGAGACCCTATAAAGTATTTATATTCTTGATCGTCATAAAATTCTAAGACGATCTAGCCATGTCCGTCCGTCCGTCTGTTGAAAACACGCTAGCATCTAAACGAAAGGAGCTAGAACATTCAATTTTTCCATAAATGCGTCTTATAGTCGTAGATCGGTTGGGCTTAAAACGAGGCGAAATCGGCCCAAAGGGACTAAAAATACCCATAATAATCCGTAATATTTTAGCATATTTAAGCATGTTTTTTGAATATGTCTGTTTATATTTGCTTGATATTTGGTATGCGCATTCCCCTTATAGCAAAAAAGTGCACCATAAAGTGATTCTTATTTGTAGGGGGTGAAATGGGGCAAAAAAGGGATAAAAATGGTACATATTAAACGACAACAGCTAGAAACACGAAATTCGGTGTGTACATTCCTCTAATTGAGTAGATACATAATATAAAAGTATTTTTTCCAAATTCGTACTTTTAAGGGGTAAAACGGGAATAGAGGTATAAAAATGGTACCAACCAAACGGTTGTACCTAGAATAATGAAACTCGGTGTATACACTCCTCTGATTGCATAGACAAGCAAATTTTCAAAATTCGTACTTTTTGGGGGGATTAAAATAGTACCAGTACTAGTACTAGAGTCATGAAATTCGGAGTATACATTCCTCTGACTGTGTAGACACGGAAAGTAAACTGATTTTTCGAAATTCGTACTTTTTGGGGTCAAAATAGAAAAAGGGGATAATAATAGTACCAACCAAATGACCGCAGCTAGAGTCATGAAATTCGGAGTATGCACTGCTTTGACTACGTAGACATGAAAAATAAAAGTTTTTTTCCAAATTCGTACTTTCAAGGGATACAATGTGTACGGAGGGATAAAAATGGTACCAACCAAATGGCTACACCTGGAATAATGAAATTCGGTGTATACATTCCTCTGATTGCGTAGACTCCTAAAATAAACAGATTTTTCGAAATTCGTACTTTTTGGGGTTAAAATGAAAAAAGGGGATAAAAATAGTACCAATTAAATGGCCGCAGCTAGAGTCATGAAATTCGGAGTATATATTCATCTGACTGCGTAGACACGGAAAATTGAAGAATTTTTCGAAATTCGTACTTTTTGGGGTTAAAATGGAAAAAGGGGATACAAATAGTACCAACCAAATGACCGCAGCTAGAGTCATGTAATTCGGAGTATACTTTCCTCTGACTGCGTAGACACGGAAAATAAACGGAATTTTCGAAATTCGAACTTACCAACTAAACGACTACAGCTAGAATGATGAAATTCTAATTGTGTAGAAACGTCGAGGGGGTAAAAATGGTACCAACCAAATGGGCACAGCTGGAATCATGGAATTCGGTGTATACATTCCTCTGACTGCATATACACGCAAAGCAGAACGTTTATTTTCGATTTCGTACTTTTTACTTTTACGACAAAAAATGGTTGGATTTTCAAAATTTGTACTTTTGGAATTAAAATAGAATGGAAATACAACCAACTGTAGCACCCACTATCTACCAATATTTATGGTATTTAAGCTTTTTGAAAATATAAATATGAGAATATTTATTTTTTGATTTGAAATAAATAATGGTTTGAAATAATTAAAATATTATATTTATTTATAAAATTATTTTTTTCAATATTTTTATTTGGTTTGGTTTGGCTATATTAAAAAATTTATATTTTCCTGTAATAATACTGCACTTCTACGAAAACCGACAACCTCTGTGGAATGCAATCGATGGTGGAGGGTATATAAAGTTCGGCCCGGCCGAACTTAACGCAGTTTTTACTTGTTTTTTATAACTTTTGTTATAACAGTAATGCCCAAAACTGTCCTGGGTTAAATGTAAGACCGACCTCCACTAATTTTCCCTTTCCAACATTTTTTCCGAACAAACTTACCCCCTATTACAACTTCTTAATGGGGCTCCCATACAAAAACTAATTTTTATAAAATTTGCTTCCACCACTCTAACTGTCCCAAGGAGGACCCTAGTGGTGTCAAATGAATCGGTTTTTTGTTCTATTTTTTAAGACGAAATATTGGCGCTGCTTAATGCGGCGGTGTTGAGATAACTATATGAACATGGTTGTTAAGTTGACCCTAATAATGTGAACCACCATGATTAAAAAATATAAAGGTCGTGCATAAGGCCCTATAACTGGGATTGAAAAAAATACAAATATAACCAATTTTCACAAATAATGTCACAATTTGCCTTAATATCGCAGTGACATACATTGCACTCCCCTTTTTACTTGCTTATTGTAGATACATTATTATATTATATTTTAATTCTAAATTTACAATATAAGTATATATTATGGTCTTAGTGGCGTATGCGTAACATCATTTCAATCTACATAACTCATACGCAGGGTACATACCCTGCAAACTTTATTACATAAATTATCTTAAATTAATTTATAATAAAATTTGAAATTGTTTTAAATGAAAGTTTAATGCGATTTGTATACGCTAGAAACCTCTATTTTGTGAGAGAAAAAAGCTAAAAAACTATTTTACCCGACTTTCTGCAGAACCTGCTACTTTTGTAGATCATCTTCAGTTCTTCCGATCATTCAATCCTGCACCAGTACCAGGCAGATAATTTAATTAATTATAATCACAGTGCCTACATAACATATCAATTATGACTACCTTCATTCCTTGTCACACACACACACACACGCACAATGCGTAATGCGTTTGAGTAATTTACATGAAATTATACATTTTCCCGGTACAATACAATGCCGGTGGTAATGGCATCATTCCGTTTTAATTGCAACATTTGTATGCAAAAATAAATTATATTTTTACATAAATTCATTAAAAATTTACCTCTAGCATATCAGTACATTTTTGCGATGTCGAATGTGGTAGGCACTCACTATGTATTTATGAAGTCACATTTGTTGGCAAGGACGACGACGCCGATGAAGAAAACTACCCGGGAAAGAGAACAACTTTAATTAAGTGTTGACAATCGTTAACAGCGCCGCCTCATCTGTGGCACGTAAGTACTACTACGACTACTACGACTACTACGGCTGCTGCTGATGTAAATTCACGTAAATGTGCTGCATGTGTGAGTAAAAGCACGCACGCACACTAAGACAATAAGCCGTACAAACACTATTGTAAATATAAATTCCCACCACACACTATGAACTACTTTACAGTGCATATAAAAGTGAATAAAGTGAAAGGGTTATCGGAAAAGTTATAGAGAAGTTAAAATTCGTCACATGGAGAATATAACTCAAACCAAATTTGGAATTTGGTGTGCACATTTCACGTACAGCCAAGAGGAGATATTTCGAAATTCGTACATTTTGGGTTAAAAGGGATAAAAATGGGATACAAATGCCCTGAACAAACGAAGGCAGCTAAAATCTTGAAATACATTAAGTGCTTTCCACGTATAGCATAAATGCAAAATTCCTACTTTTTACTTTTTGGCAGTGAATTGGAGCAAAAAGGGATACAAATGGTACCAATAAAAATTCTAAAGCTGAAAACATGAAATTCGGTGTGTACATTCCTCAAGTTGCGTAGAAACACAAACTGAAGGGATTTTTCGAAATTTGTACTTTAAAAGGGTAAAAGGGGTAAAGGGGATAAAAATGGTACCAAACAGTACTGATTTTAGAATAATGAATATCGGTGTGTCGAAACGCAAAATGAAGGTATTTTTCGAAAGTTGGTACCACAAAGTTTCTAAAGCTGGAATCATTAAATTCATTGTGCACATCCCTCAAATTGCATAGAAAAGAATAATGGAAACATTTTTCGAATTTTTTACTTTTAAAGAGTAAATGGGAAAAGGGACAACAATTGTACGAATCATAGAACAAAAACTAGAATCATCAAATTGCGTGGAAACGCAAATTGAAGGGATTTTCCGAAATTTCTGCTTTTTAAAGGTAAATGGGGGAAAATGGTATCAATCAAACGTCTGAAACTGGAATCATGAAATTGCGCAGAAACGCAAAAAGAAAGGATTTTTCGATTTTTTTACTTTTAAAGGGTGATTGGGAAAAAGGGGATAAAAATGGTACCAACAAAAGAGAAGAACATAATAGATTCATAAAATGCTCTCAAATTGCGAAAAATTCAAAATGAAGGGTCTTTTCGAAAATTGTACCTTTAAAGGGTAAATGACAAAAATGTGATACAAATGGTACCAAAAATATGGCTGACTAGAATAATGACATTGATGTGTACTTTCCTCTGATTGTGTAAACGCACAACACTAAAGAATAGTGGAATTTTCTTTTTTTAAGCCACAAGAATGGATGAAATTTGTACCCACCGAAGTGTCGCCTTGGAATCATGAAATTTGATGTGTGCTTTTCTCAGACTATTTAAATGAATGGATATGATGATGAATATGGAGTTTTGTATTTTTAAAAGGAACAAAAGATGTTAAAATTAGTACTGTACTTCAAAAATAATAAGGGTACCTTTGACGATAATTGTAATTCTAATAAAAAAATATATTCGTTTAATTATGAAAAAACCGTGGTATGCTTTGCCATTCTCCGATATAATAGGGATGTTTTTCTTTAAGCCGGGATAACAAGCAGCGATAACAAAAACGTTAATAAATATTTAATTTTTTGCTCAAAATAAAAAAATATTTTTTCACATTGTCGATATCTACAATTTACATTGTATATGTATCAAAACAAATTTTCAAAAAAATATTTTGCGTTGACTTTTTTGGACTATGGCCTCGATAACAACATTTTTTTGACTGAATAATTATCCAAGCTAAGTCCAAAATTTGTAACACAAAATTATTATTTCAAAATTTGTTTCCACACACACACACAAATTTATATAGCTTTTGGCGACAATTTAAAAAGAAAACGAATTTTTTATTTTCAGTGAAACTTTAACATTTTATTTAAATTTTTGTTATCGCCGCTTAGTTATCCAGATACCAAAAATTATAATCTGCTAACATTGTAGAGCTACAATAGAACAAATAGGAAGTAAAATAACATTTTATAATTGGAAATTAGAAATTCGTTTTTATCCAATATTTTTAACTATCAGAAGTTGTTCGCTCAGAAAAACTAAATGTCATATTATTTTCAACATTTGCAGTAAAAGTAAAACAAGCATTTTTTGTGAAATTCTGATCCCATTGACTGGTTGTTGGAGACCATAACACCCGAAAATATTTGACTAATCTTTTCAATCTTTGTTCATAGTACAGGGTGCGGCTAAAGTAACTATATAATTTGTTTTTTAAATAACTATTGAATGGAATGAAAAAAAAAAAACAAAAAAATTTATGATAAAAAGAAAGTTTATTTTATGTTATTTTTTTACATTAATTATGAAAAATAATATCAGTTAAATGAAAACCGTTTTCTCTAACGCAAAAATGTGCTCTTTTTATGGCATTTTCCATAACTTTGTTGAGTGTTTCTTGTGGTATACGATCAATTTCTTCTTGAATGTTGTCCTTTAGTTGTAAAGATTTCTGATGAAAATTTTTGGGATTTTGGGATCCCCAAAATCTGTTGTTTTGTTTATTTACGAAACCGTTCAAGTGAAAATGCGCTTCGTCGGTCATCATTAAAATGGACAAAAAATTTTCATTTTGATCAACGAGATTTAAAAGTGCTCTAGCAAATTCCAAGCGCAATTGCGCAATTGTATAGCGTTCCATTTTTAAATATTCTCCCAAGTTTAATTTCTGAAATAGGAAAAAAGAAAAAGTTAAATACTCGCAAGCAAAGAAGTTACAATTGTTTTACATCATATAGTAACTTTAGCCGCACCGTAAAAAAAATTATTTGTTTCTCAATAATATGTAATCCTAATTTTCTAACCTTGTGCTAGTAAATACATTTACAATTTTTTGCATTAAACTCATAACAAGGTAAAACTATAAAGTTTACAACATACAAACAATAAAATGGGTCGCGGAACATAAAAACGAACGAAAAGTTTTCAAATCAGCACACAAAAAATCTTCAAAGAGGGCCATAACTTCTAAAATAGACCAGCTATTACAACATAAAACAAAGTATTCTGTAAACTAATTTGTAAAGAATTTTTCGCACTAAAAAATGTGAATTTTTTTCAGATATTCAGCTTTAAAATTGAAATATATAAAAATTTATTACAAATAATGTTTTTAAGATTTAGAAGAAAACCAAAATTTGTACCACTCCTAGGCTATACAAAAAATATAAGAATATTCAATTCCGCCCAAAAATGTATTGTTGAAGAATGTTTTCCTTCAACTATTCACGAACGAAACTACAAAATCATTTTATTTTACAGAGAGTGGGCCTCTGGGAGCCAAAAAACTATTTCAATGAAAAAATCTTCTCGATTTTTTCTTAATTGGACTATTATTATTGGTTCTTTAAAATGATGTAAAAAAAATAAATTCAAAGCAAGTACATTTTCTGATTTTGCACACGAAAGGGAGCAGTGTAAAGTGTAAACTCCCCTTTAGATTATTATGTATCAGTTTAGGAAAAAACTCTGAAAATCATTTTTTAGATTTTAATAATTCCACTAATTTTCGTATGAAGTCAATTTTCGAGGAACCATTGAAGGAAATTTGCAACTTCTAATCAGAGAGTATATACAACCGAGAGCTGAAATGTTTCTCCTCCCATGATAGACTAGGAGCAGCATCTGTATATAAACGATGTTAAAATATTTAAATGATAAAAATCAAATATTGTTGCATGTTGTTTAAATAACGAATAATTTATTTGAAATTTAGTAAATCAAATCAGAATATTTTATAATAACAAAAGTAAACTCATTTAATTTTTTGTGCTCTTTATTATACACTCCACGAGAGTATTATGCCTTTGTGCATTTGTTTGTAACACCCAAGAGGAAGGGAGATAGACCCATTGTTAATTATACCGATCGGCTTAGAATCACTTTCTGAGTCGATTTAGCAATTTCCGTCTGTCTGTCTTTCCGTCTGTTCGTCTGTCCATATATTGTTGTAATCACGATACAAGTCGCAATTGTAGCCAGAACCAAACGAAACTTTGCACAACGAAGTTTTTCTGGACAAGGACGAACGCTATTTAAGTTGAAGAAAATCGGTTCAGATTTAGATATATCCCCCATACGAATTTCACTCCCGATTTGAATTTTTCACTCTAGATACCACATATTTCAACAGATTTTCTTCGAAATTGGCAAAACATCTTATAGTGCAACTAGAAACACCTGTGGTAAAAATGTGTTAGATCGGTTCAGAATTATATATGCTCCCATACAAATTTCGCTCCCAATTTGAATTTTTCCGCTGCAGAATCTACATATTTTACCAGATTTTCTTCAAAATTGGCAAAAACATCTCAAATTTAAACTAGGAACCTATGGTGAAAATGGGTCACATCGGTTCAGATTTACATATAGCTCTCATACAAATTTCGTTCCCCCAAAAATCGCGTATTTTCAGAGAATTTCTTAAAATCTAGCATAACACGTTATACTTCAACTGGAAGAACTTATTGTGAATGTTAGTCACTTCATTCCATGTTTGGATATAGCCCCGATACAAACATTATTCTCGATTTGACAAGTTGGGCCAGGTCATATTAACCTGTGATTAGGAAACATAAAAAAAATTTTCCCGTTTTCACTTTTTTACTGAATTGAATTGTATTCCGATAGAAAGTGGAGTGTGTCATATAGTCGGCCCCACCCGACTTTAGCCTTTCCTTACTTGTTTTTTATTAGGGCATGGCTAAGGTGACCATCCACAGGGTTTTTCGCGGAATTATCCCGCTTTTTGATGTCCAGTTCCGCTTAAATTTCTCATCCCGCATTAGCCCGCTTTTTCGTTTTAAATTATTTTTGGTACGTTGTAGCTTCAAAATTGACACTTAGAAATATTTTGGCAATAGACTTAAACTATACATAGATAAAATGTAACTTAATTTAATAAAAAACAATACTTTAAAGCAGAATAATGAGCTAGAATGTCAGATTTAAAAGAGAAACCCATATTATTGGTATAAAAAAACATTTTCAATATTCAAGACGTGAATATAAATCCGTAACATTTTCGCACTTCAACAGCATTATTAATGAAAAATTATGTTTTTGTTTTTTTTTTTTATTTTTTTTTTCAAAAATCACAACATACAATATATAAATATGAAAGAAAAATTAAAAAATAGACATAGCATATATTTCAAAACACATTCGTTCATTTAAATGTAATAACTTCATCTCTATTTTGTGCGACCCACTTTACAATGCCTACATATTTATTTCCACCAGTGCTTATGAAACTTTTCCAACAAAATGATAAAAATAAAGGGAATTATAAATAATAATGAAATTAACGTACGACTACCACATACTACATGTATACATACATACATACATACATACATACATAATGTATGTACGTTCAATGTACTCGGGTATATGTTCAATTAAAATTTGAAGCAATTGTGTTGCGAGAAACTTTCTTCGAAATTGAATTGTTTGTGGTAATGGCGGGAGAGGGAGGCTTAAGTTTCGAAAAATTAACACAAATCATGGAAATTTTGCTTGTGACAATTTGAAAAATCGAGTTTTTTTGTAATGAAATATAATGGCACGTTCAATAAGAACGTGCTGGAAATGGATGAGCGAGGGTGGTTTAAACAAGTTAGTAACAGAAATTAAAAGAATTTAATTCTGAGAATAACTCAGCTCAAAACACATATATATAATAAAAAAGGCTCGAAGAATATTATTCGATTAACGAAAAATATTCTATATTTTTCGATAAAATTTTCTTCAGATTTTATTAAAATGTTTGAAACGAGATAGGGTCATATTTATAATAATTCATCAAATTTTTAAACTACGATTTTGAATTTGTTGTATAGATTTTTGATAAATAATTACGAATATGGCCGAAAGTCTCTATTACAATTTATAATGAATTCACATCCAAAATCCATTTCCATATAAAAAATTCAAAAGTCCACATTGACCTGATTTCACTTGTCGATGTCCATATAAACAATTCCAAAATCCACATTGACCGGATTTCACCCGTCGAAGTCCATATAAAAAATCCAAAATCCGGAATAAGTGGATTTTGGGTGTATATCCGAACGTAGTATTACTATATATGCCAAATTAAAAAAAAATCCTTCAAAAAAGTATATTTGTTTTCAATTACATTCCCATTTTTTGTTCATATACTTTGAAGAACAAAAATATGTTCAAGACAATTGACTTCCCCTAGAACGAAAGAATGAGGTAGAGTGTATCAAATATGTGATTCCACCCTACGCCAATTGTCCTTGAAAAAATCCGTCATTATTTTTATTTTTGTATCCCTTTGTTCTGTGAAAAACCTCTGCAATAAAGCTGCTCCAGTTCAAATAACAAACTCAATAACACTCGTACAATACGAATGGATGGCGGTTAAAAACAATTCAGATACCACTTCTTTTATTAATAGAATAGAAGATTAAAATTTATTCTGCAAAATACAATCAGCAACCGAAACCGCAGAAAAACAATATTTTTCACAATTTCACATTTGAAGTTTGTTTCGAATGTCGCTCTCCCGTTCTTTTTTTCTCCCATTTATGTATTTTTGTTCGCGGAATCCCCATCAGCGTTTGCATAATTGTTCGTCGATGTTCGAATTAAGGGTGGCAGCTGGTGAGAATGAATGCTGGTGTGGTGTGGCATGGTGGTCACATTGAATTGAATGACACAAAAGTGTGGCCGAACAACGGGGTTGCCAGATTTAGATTTTTGTTATATTAAAAATGATATAAATAAATTCGAACTAATTATACTTCTACAGTCCTTTAAAATTTGACGTCATTTGAAAACATACAAAATAAAATGAAAAATTGAGTGTTCGTATTCAATAAAGAAGGTCATATTCAAAAATATAAATTAAAAGTTTTCTAAACTCGAAAATACTAAAAAAATTTGGAACTGGTAATTCCCACTCCAAAAAAAAAGAGAATTTTATTGAATAATTTGCTATTTTATAATAATTTTCTATTATTATAAATTTTGAATTTGAACTACCGATTGCCTTGACTTTGAAAGGTAGAATAACATTCATTTTTATTTTTTATTTTATTTTTATTTTATGTTTGACATTTGCAAAATGGGACGCTATACGTAGTGAGTCTTTAACGCAAACTGTAAGAAATATACGTGGAAAATTTTCGAAAAGAGATCGGCTTTCAGTTCAGCCTTCATGAAGCTCATTTTCATCCCGGTAGCTATGTCAATAAGCAAAATTGCCGCACATGGTGTTCAGAGAACCCACACATGACTATTGAGAAGTTAATGCATCCAATCCACGAGTCACTGTTTCTTGTGGATTTTGGGCTGTTCTCCAAAATTGGGTTGATCGGATGAGTACTGCCGAGCCTGTCGTGGTAGTCATATGAATGATATTGTGTTCCATTATTAAATGGCAAAGTTCAACCTTTCCAATAAAACCAGAATTTGAAAAAATAATAAGTACTTTTTTATAGCCGATTCTAATTTAAAGTTGTAAATGGCCCACCATATAATTATGCGAAGATTGGAAATCTGGCAGCTGATTATTGACAAATAAAAGAAATGTATTTAAAACCAATACATATTTTGTATCCTTTTTCCAAAAATTGTTGGGAAATTAATTTTATAATAGGGTTGGTTATGAAATTTTTATGGATAATTTTTTTAACAAATTTTTACTTTCCAATTCCAATTTTCGTCGAAAGTAGCTTTAACATTTGTACTCTCCTTTTGGATATATTATTCCGATCTCACCCGTTTATATGTTCAATTAATGGTAAGTAGGATGACTACAAATGTTGCGAATTATAATTTCACATAAAGACAGTGGCTTGGGAAAAGTTTCCAAAAAATGAGAAAAATTATTTTTTTTTTGCTGGCACAAAAAAGTTCATGAAATTAGAAAAAATCTAAATTGAAAAATTTATTGTTTTGTTTTTTCATACTTAACGAGGAAATCAATCCCCATAATCTATGAGTAAATGTAGAAGTTGTGACCCTCTTTGCTGGCACAAACGATTTTTTGAATCCATGTTTTTTAATTTTTGTACAATAAAACTCTTTTAAAAATAGAAAACAGAACATTTTGTTTTATTAGCTAGCATCCTAACGAAGAATAAAAGACCTATTTGAAGTAATTCTACGGATAAATGTAGAAATTGTGGCTCTTCTTTACACTAAATTGCCTAATTGGAATATTGTTGGACCCTATCCCTTTGGAAGTGAGGCTCTCAAGCAGATAACCGACATCGGACATCTTTTTGGTGCCGGATCGAATGCAGATGACAGCAGTGATCAGAATTGGCCCACTTGTATCATGTGATGGAATTCATAAAGATTCAACGCGGAATCACAGAAACTCTGGGATATTTATGGAAAATAGTCACGGGCATTTAAAGTAATAAAAAAGTACATATAGAAAAAATGTCAAATCCCCTGACTCTGACAAAGTGGCAACACTGTCACACACTGTTATCTAAATCACAGTTTGGCATACAGTATCCAAAGTCAGTATTCGGACAGCGATTTTGTTTTTTAAATCGCAGTGTATCTTTTCAATTCTGTTATCCACTTTTGTCATTATCAATTTCCCGTGGGGAAAAAATGTTGTGGCAACACTGTCACACACTGTTATCTAAATCACAGTTTGGCATACAGTATCCAACGTCTGTATTCGGAAAGCGATTTTTTTAATTCGCAGTGTATCTTTTCAATTGTTTTATCCACTTTTGTCATTATCCTCCGTTTATCTGATCTTTTGAATCATTTAATAGCGATTACACCCTGAAATGTTCATAATGTCTAAGGTGCAAATTAGGCGTGGGATAGTGTTGTACAGGGATTTTTAGGAGTTTGATTTGAATACGCCAGAATACCTATTTTGTGAGGTTCGGAAAAAATTCATGAGCCAAAAAATGGGGGTGGTGTAAGTGGGCGCTCATCGTGGTCAAATGTGAGTGTAAAGGGGTACAAATACACAAAAAGTCCCAAAACTGCCTCGGTGTTGCTCTCAGAGGGTTTAAATGTAAGACCGACCAACATTAATTTTCTCTCCCCAAACACACATATATATTATAAAATTCGTTTCCACCGCTCTTACTGGCCCATGGATGCCCCTAGTGGAGTCAAACGTATGACCGTCCCCCTAAGTTTTTTCAACCCCCACATTTTCTCCGAATATACTTATCTCCTATCTGCAACTCTTAAGGTGTTCCCCATACGATTTTTTTTATTTTTTCTAATTATTGTTATGACGGTAAGGCCCAAAACTGCCATGGAGTCGCTCATGGGGGTTGAAAAAATAGTAAGGGTCGTTCTTACATTTAACCGCTCTGGGGGCGACTCCGAGGCAGTTTTGGAGTTTTTTAGACATTTTTACCCCTTTTCCCTCACTTTTGATCCCGATGAGCGCCCACTTACATCCATCTCACCACCTCCATTTTTGGCTCATGAACTCTTTTTCCAAACCTCACAAATTTAGGGGTTCTAGCATATCAAAATCGAAAAGTCGTGCACTATCCCACCCCTAGTACACATGTAAAAAATAAATAGACATAGCTTTTGTTCAAAAAATAAATTTCAATTTTAGAAAATACAACTCTGTTTAGAAAAATACAACCCTCAATTTCATAGAGTCCGCGAACTTAATCCCCAATGGGGTTTATAATTATAATATAATCTATATATATAAAACTAGCAGTACCCGCTGCTTCGCACGCGAAAAAACAAGTTATTCGTTAATTTTATCCGTCTCTGTTTTTGGATAGTATTTATTTAATTTTCTTTTGGTGGATATAGATAAATCTAAAATAGTAATTTGGAAAGCTCCTATTAGGTAGCACTCACACACAGTCAAAGGAATGTGCTTGACTATTTTAGCTGAACTACCTTGTATGTATAATTTTAATAATTTTCTACCAAGTTTTGAACAAAATATTACAACCATTTATATCCTCGATCTCATGTTCCTAGATTCAGTCAGCCAGTTTATAACTTTAAGTACAAAAAGTACACATTTTGAAAAATCACTATAGGTAAAATATGTTTTTGCTTCCCCTAAAAATATATACTTTATTTGGTAACACAGGATTGTACAGCATTTTTATCCCTTTTCGTCCCGCGCACCCCTTAGAAGTACAAATTTCGAAAAATCAAACTACTGCGCTGCTATATGATCAGTGGAATTTACACACTAAATTTCACGATTCTAGCTGTAATAGTAAAATTGGTACCAGTTTTATCCCTTTTTGTCCCGGTCGCCACTTAAAACTACAAATTTGGAGAAATCCAATTTTACTTCGTTTCTATATGGTCAGAGGAATTTACATACCGTATTTCACGATTCTAGCTGTAATACTTTAGTCGGTACCCTTTTTGTCCCGCTCGTCCCTTAAAAGTACAAATTTCGAAAAATCCAATTTTACTTCGTTTCTATATGGTCAGAGGAATTTACATACCAAATTTCACGTTTCTAGCTGTAATACTTTAGTTGGTACTATTTTTATCCCTTTTTGTCCCGCTCGTCCCTTAAAAGTACAAATTTCGAAAAAACCAATTTTACTTCGTTTCTATATGGTCAGAGGAATTTACATACCAAATTTCACGTTTCTGGCTGTAATACTTTAGTTGGTACCATTTTATCCCTTTTTGTCCCGCTCCTCCCTATAAAGTACAAATTTCGAAAAATTTTACTTCGTTTCTATATGGTCAGAGGAATTTACATACAAAATTTCACGTTTCTAGCTGTAATACTTTAGTTGGTACTATTTTTATCCCTTTTTGTCCCGTTCGTCCCTTAAAAGTAAAAATTTCGAAAAATCCCATTTTACTTCGTTTCTATATGGTCAGAGGAATTTACATACCAAATTTCACGTTTCTAGCTGTAATACTTTAGTTGGTACCATTTTTATCCCTTTTTGTCCCGCTCGTCCCTTAAAAGTACAAATTTCGAAAAATTCAATTTTACTTCGTTTCTATATGGTCAGAGGAATTTGCATACCAAATTTCACGATTCTAGCTGTAATACTTTAGTTGGTACCATTTTTACCCCTTTTTGTCCCGTTCGCCACTTAAAAGTACAAATTTCGAAGAATCCAATTTTACTTCGTTTTTATATGGTCAGAGGAATGTACATACCAAATTTCACGTTTCTAGCTGTAATAGTTTAGTTGGTACCATTTTTATCCCTTTTTGTCCCGCTCTTCCCTTAAAAGTACAAATTTCGAAAAATTCAATTTTACTTCGTTTCTATATGGTCAGAGGAATTTGCATACCAAATTTCACGATTCTAGCTGTAATACTTTAGTTGGTACCATTTTTACCCCTTTTTGTCCCGTTCGCCACTTAAAAGTACAAATTTCGAAGAATCCAATTTTACTTCGTTTTTATATGGTCAGAGGAATTTACATACCAAAATTCATGTTTCCAGCTGTAATACTTTAGTTGGTACCATTTTTATCCCTTCGAAAAATCCAATTTTACTTCGTTTCTATATGATCAGAGGAATTTACATACCAAAATTCACGTTTCTTGCTGTAATACTTTAGTTGGTACCATTTTTATCCCTTTTTCTCCCGCTCTTCCCTTAAAAGTACAAATTTCGAAAAATCCAATTTTACTTCGTTTCTATATGGTCAGAGGAATTTACATACCAAATTTCACGATTCCAGCTGTATTACTTTTGTTGGTACCATTTTTATCCCTTCGAAAAATCCAATTTTACTTCGTTTCTATATGATCAGAGGAATTTACATACCAAAATTCACGTTTCTTGCTGTAATACTTTAGTTGGTACCATTTTTATCCCTTTTTCTCCCGCTCTTCCCTTAAAAGTACAAATTTCGAAAAATCCAATTTTACTTCGTTTCTATATGGTCAGAGGAATTTACATACCAAATTTCACGATTCCAGCTGTATTACTTTTGTTGGTACCATTTTTATCCCTTTTCGTCCCGCTCGCCCCTTAAAAGTACAAATTTCGAAAAATACATACATACCAAATTTCACGATTCCAGCTGTATTACTTTTGTTGGTACCATTTTTATCCCTTTTTGTCCCACTCGGCCCTTAAGAGTACATATTTCGAAAAATCCAATTTTACTTCGTTTCTATATGGTCAGAGGAATTTACATACTAAATTTCACGTTTCTAGCTGTAATGCTTTAGTTGGTACCATTTTTATCCCTTTTTGTCCCTCTCTTCCCTTAAAAGTACAAATTTCGAAAAAATCAAATTTTACTTCGTTTCTATATGGTCAGAGGAATTTACATACCAAGTTTCACGATTCTAGCTGTAATACTTTAGTTGGTACCATTTTATCCCTTTTTGTCCCGCTCTTCTCTTAAAAGTACACATTTCGAAAAAATCAAATTCTACTTCGTTTCTATATGATCAGAGGAATTTACATACCAAATTTCACGATTCTAGCTGTAATACTTTAGTTGGTACCATTTTTATCCCTTTTTGTCCCGCTCGGCCCTTAAAAGTACAAATTTCGAAAAATCCCTATTTGTAGCAAGTCTGCATGGTCATTGCAAGGAACTCACCGAATTTCATGTTTGTAGCTACTGCCGTTTAGTCAGGACGAAGGTGCGATGTTTATCCCTTTTTGGGCCATTTTATCCCCTAAAAGTACGAATTTCGTAAAACCCTTTCTTAGTCGACGTCTACGTCATATTTGGGAACTACCCTGAAAATTTCATGACCCTGGCTTCAGCCGTTTGGTCTGGGGGCTGGTCAATGATAAGTCAGTCAGTCAGTCAGTCAGTCAGTAACGCAACTCTTTTATATATATAGATAGTTGCGTTACTGACTGACTTATCAATGACCAGCCCCCAGACCAAACGGGTGAAGCCAGGGCCATGAAAATTTCAGGGTAGTTCCCAAATATGACGTAGACGTCGACTAAGAAAGGGTTTTACGAAATTCGTACTTTTAGGGGGTAAAATGGTACAGAATGGGATAAACGTCGAACCTTCGTCCTGACTAAACGGCAGTAGTTAGAAACATGAAATTTGGTGTGTTCCTTGCAATGAACATGCAGACGAGCTACAAATAGGGATTTTTCGAACTTTGTACTTTTAAGGGAAGAAAGAGACAAAAAGGGATAAAAATGGTACCAATTTAAGAATTGCAACTAGAATCGTGAAAATCGGTATTTACATTTATCTGACAACGTAGACTTGCAATATAAATTGATTTTTCGAAATTTGTACTTATAAGGCGTGAGCGGGACAAAAAGGGATAAAAATGGTACAAACTAAAGTATTGCTGCTGTAGTCGTGAAATTTGGTATGTAAATTCCTCTCACCATGTACTATAAGCGCATTAAAATTTGATTTTTCGAAATTTGTAATTTTAAGGGTTACGAGGAACAAAAAGGGATAAAAATGGTACCAACTTTAGGATTACAGCTAGAATCATGAAATATAGTATGTAAATTCCTCTGACCATGTAGAAGCGCCATCAAAATGTTTTTTTTTATAAAAGGCTCTGCGGTTGTAATTTTTTGTTAAAAACTGGGTAGAAAGTGATAAAAAATATATATACGAAGGGAGTTCAGCTAAAACAGTGCACATCGACAAGCACATTCCTTTGACTGTACATGAGTGCTATGTTTCCAATTTACTATTTTAGTAAAGAAAATCAAATAAATACTATCCTAAAACAGAGACGGGTAAAACTAATAACAAATACCTGGCTTTTTCGTGTGCGAAGCAGCGGGTACTGCTAGTATATAATATAATATATATATATAATATAATATATATATATAATATATATATTTTAATATAAAATATATAATTCATAATGTATATAAATAATATAGAAAGATCGTTTTGTGTATTATGTCCATGGGTGTTATGCACGGGCAGCTATAACTAGTTGGACAACCGACCGCACCACACATTACGGAATGAATTCGTTATTCGCCCGTACTATCCCCATACGGGAAATTGGTGGCAATTGCTATAAACGTACCTATCCTGGGATAGGTCCATATGGATATATCGCAGAACTGGTCCCTATGTGTGACTAAATTGTAAATTCTCTTGAGATGCGTTCCAAGTCATGTCCTTTGAAGCCGATTGCAGGTCATATCCTTTGAGATCGATTCTAGGACATGTCTTTTGAGTATTTGTGCAAGTCATGTCCTCTGAGACCGATTGCAGGTCAAGTTCTCTGAGACCGATCCTAGGTCATATCCAAGACATGCCGCAGGGGGTCAATTCAACACAACAATGGTAAAAGGGACCGGCCCCTTCATACATTAGAACCCGGACCGTTCCTTACCCACCAGGGACCAGTTCAGAGACTTATCCTGGGACAGTTCATTTTCCCGTAGGGCCGTTTGTGGAATCGACTTCCGGCAAATATCTTTCCCGCCAATTTTGATATACAGTAGTTTAAAACAAGTGTCAACAGACACTATTCCCTCTTTCCTCCTTCCGACACCTTATCTTCCTTTCGCCAACGCAATGCACTGCATTTATAGGGGGCATCCGCTGAGTGTTGGTTCAGTGAAAAAAAAAATAGATTACATTTACACAAAGAGTAGCCTAGATGTGATATTTGGCTCAAATCGAAGTAAAAATGGGGTTTCCATAAATTGAATAAATTTTTGATTTCAAAGAACTATTATAAACTGATCAATTAACTTAGATTGAAGTAGAACAACATCAAAGTAGATTATGACGAAAATCGTAATTTTCGATGACAAATAAGTTCGTATGTTACTTCATACTTATATCTTCTAACTGATGAAAATATGATGAGTATATTTGATGCACTAAAAGTCTTCACAGAACTAGAAACTGAATCGAAGTTGTACAATAAATCTTCATGTGTATTGGTGACGTATGAGTTATGATTAGTGAGATTAATATTACTCATACGCTCAATTATCGGATGCACCGATATGTAAAATTATCCAAAAATCAATTTAATCGTTCTAATTTACACCAAAAGAACTAACTGGTGTTAGAATACGCGTTTGACCTACTGTACCATCCATACTACTCAGCCGTAATGGACAAACGACCGACCAGCCTTATTGTTGTCATTGTTTTATTTTGGGAAGAGTGTGGGGACAAAAGGAGATCCTTTTGCGTACATATATATTCTATGAAGTAGCTTCCGGCATATTTAAATTAGAAATAAATTTAATTTTTGTTGTGAGCATCAACAACAACAAAAAAGAAAAGAACGCAAAAAAACACGGAAAGAGAATTGATAAAAAGACAACATAAATTGAAGCACAATGTTTATGTTTACTTTAGAGTGGCCCGGGCATGAGTCACGAGGGGGGGGGGGCAAGGGGGGTGATACAAATATGAAATACATATTTCAGCCAACCAACAACAAAAATCAAAACTAAACAAAATTTCAGTGTGCCACAAAAAAGAATAAAGAATAGGATAAATTGAATTTTTATCATCTGAAAATCACACAACGTTTTTTGCTCTGTGTGCGTTTATTAATTCATTTGATCTTTTTTATGCAATAAATATACATTGTTTTCAACATGTTTTCGAAACGTGATTTTATTCAGTGTTGAACATCTTTGTATGAGTTCATAATAAAATTTAATTTAAATCAAGTCATGTTTTCTAAACAAAATAGATCATGGGTTGGAATACAAATTTAAATGTTATTGTTTTATTAATCTGCGTTTGATAACTAAGTCATCTATAACAATGTAATCCTATTTCAAAATAAATATTTCCATTTCAAGTGCAGATCAAGTAGCTAAGGATTCGATATCGAGATGTTCCGATCGAAATCAATTTTAAATTTCTAAGTAATATTATATTGGAACTAATCTCGTTAGAATTTGAATATTTTTTCTAGAAATCTATGCCCTTTTTATAATAAACTAGCAGTGCCCGCTACTTCGCACGCTGAATTGCCAGATTTTTTTTTTATGATTTTTATCCATATCTCTTTTATTGAATTTTCTTTTTGAATTACACTACTCTAGCAGAACTCCCTTCGCGTGCATCATTTTTATCATTTTCTACAAAAAATTGCAACCGCAAAGCCTTTTATATCCTCGATCTCATGTTTCTAGATGTAGTCGCAGCCTTTAAAGTATAAATATCAAAAAATCCAATTATACTGCATTTCTAAGTGATAAGAGGAATTTACATACCAAATTTTACGATTCTAGCTGCAATACTTTAGTTGGTACCTTTTTTATCCCTTTTTGTCCCGCTCGCCTCTTGAAAGTAAAAAATGCCTTTATATTGCGCTTTTATGCGGCGAGAGGAATTTACATACCAAATTTCATGAGTCTATCTGCAATATTTAAGATGGTACTATTTTTATCCCTTTTTGCCCCACTCACTTTTTAAAAGTAAAATTCCGAAAAATAAATTTGTGTTGACCGTGTACGTGGTCGGAGGAATGTACACGACGAATTTCACGATTCTAGCTACAATACTTTAGTTGGTACTATTTTTATCCCGCTCACCCTTTATAAGTACAAATTTCAAAAAATTCATTTAGATTTGCGCTTTTACGTTGTCAGAGGAATTTACGACTATACCTGCAATACTTTAGTTGATACAATTTTTATCCCTTTTTGTCCCGCTCACTTTTTAAAAGTAAAATTCCGAAAAATAAATTTGTGTTGACCGTCTACGTGGTCGGAGGAATGTATACGCCGAATTTCACGATTCTAGCTACAATACTTTAGTTGGTACTATTTTTATCAATTTTTTTCCCGCTCACCACTTATGAGTACAAATTTGGAAAAATGTATTAGATTGCGCATCTTCGTTGTCGAAGGAATTTACACACCAAATTTCACGACTTTGGTTAAATTGGTACAATTTTTATCCCTTATTGTCCAGCGCAACCCTTAAAAGTACAAATTACGAAAAATCCAATTTTACTGCGCTTCTACATGGTCAGAGGAATTTACATACCAAATTTCACGATTCTATCTATTGTACTTAAGTTGGTACCATTTTTATCCCTTTTTGTACCGCTCGCCCCTTAAATGTACAATTTTTGAAAAATCCATTTATGTTGCAAGTCTACGTTGTCAGAGAAATGTAAATATCGATTTTCACGAATATAGCTGCATCACTTAAATTGGTACCATTTTTATCCCTTTTTCTCTCTGTCCTCCCTTAAAAGTACAAATTTCGAAAAAAAAAATCCCCTTTTTTAGCATGTCTGCATGGTAAGTTCAAGGCACACACCGAATTTCGTGTTTCTAGCTACTGTCGTTTAGCCAGGCCGAAGGTTCGATGTTTATCCCTTTTTTGTCCCATTTTACCCCCTAAAAGTACGAAATTCCTAAAACCCTTGCTTAGTCCGCGTCTCCGTCATATTTGGGAACTACACTGAAAATTTCATGACCCTTCTGCCGTTTGGTCTGGTCAATAATAAGTCAGTCAGTCAGTAACGCAACTCTTTTATATATATGGGGCATTCCACGACAAATCGGACAGTTCAAAAAAAAATATTTTTGATTTCCTCCATTTTTTAGTACCCACTAAAAAACACCCCCTGCTATACTTTGAGTCTTTTCTGATTGCTCGTTAAAATGATATATCTTTTTCAAAAAACGTTAAATATTAGTTTTTTTTCAGCCCTTTGCTCATAACTTCGTCAATAATGGATCGAATTGGATATTCTTTTTTTTTTATTTTTTGACGTACTTTTCAGAGAAAATATTGAAAAAATATTCACATTGATTTTGTATACAAATTTTGATTTTTTAATTTTTTTTATTTAAACATCTATTTATTCTGTAAATTTTGAGGCTTGGTTGAAAGTGGGCCTATAATAATTAATATTTTTTTTTAATTTTTTGAAAATTTTTAATTGTTTGTACTCTTCGATTTTCTAGAATTTTTTTATTATTTAAACATCTATTTATTCTGTAAATTTTGAGGCTTGGTTGAAAGTGGGTTATAATAAATAATATATTTTTTAATTTTTTTGAAAATTTGGAAAACCAAAAATAAATTTAATCTTTATTTTTTTAATTTTTTGTACTCTTCGATTTTCTCGAAAAAAAAATATTTAAACATTTATTTACTCAGTAAATTTTAAGGCTTGGTTCATAAATTCGTCAATAATTATTTTATTTTTTAATAGTTTGTACTCTTCGATTTTCTAGATTTTTTTTATTTAAACATCTATTTATTCTGTACATTTTGAGGCTTGGTTGAAAGTGGGCCTATAATGTTTAAATATTTTGTTCGAGAAAATCGAAGAGTACAAAAAATTAAAAAAATAAAGATTAAATTTATTTTTGGTTTTCCAAATTTTCAAAAAAAAATTAAAAAATATATTAATTATTATAGGCCCACTTTCAACCAAGCCTCAAAATTTACAGAATAAATAGATGTTTAAATAAAAATATTCTAGAAAATCGAAGAGTACAAACAATTAAAAAATAAAATAATTATTGACGAAGTTATGAGCCAAAGACTGAAAAAAGAACTACTATTTAACGATTTTTAAAAAATCTATTAACGAGTAATCGAAAAAAATCAAGGTATAGCAGGGGGTGTTTTTAGTGGGTACTAGAAATGTTAAAAATGGAGGAAATCAAAAATATTTTTTTTTGAACTGTCCGATTTGTCGTGGATTGCCCCATATATAGATGAAAGTGTATTTCTCACTTTAGAATGTCATGATTATCCCTCATTTTCCCTTGATTATCTCTCGCTCCTCGTCTCATAATTGTGTTGAAATTTATGCCTGATTAAAAATATCAAAATTCAACATTTCTCATCTATTCAAACACGAAAAAACTACTCAAACAAATAAAAGATTGTAATTATTAATTATTATTATGAGCATCAATTCATTATGTTTATTTTATTGTTCATTAAACGGTTCTGTTGCTGTTTGTGTTCTTGGTGCGCCCCCCGATGACCTTCGAGATGAACTCCTTGGGGCGGCTGGATGATGGCGGGATGATAAGTTCCACAGATGAATAATTGCCATGAACAGAATAATAAATAATTTATTTGAAGAGCTAAATAAGTTTCACAAAGAAGATTGTTTTGGCACCCTACACAGAGGTACATATGCATATTAAATTTATCACAACAAATGTAATTTCAAAAGAAATAAATATAGAAAATATTCAAAAAAAAATTAAATTGATTTTTAAATTGTATCCTAACAAACTACATAGTAATCTTTTTAATATTTTATTTTTTATTTTCTTGCCTTTATTTAATATACACTCTCGTAGGGTTAGTTTACTTCGTCTTTGTCTTCGTCCGACCGCTCATACTTGCTTTTGTTTTGTAATTTCACCGATAAGACGACTCTGGGGAAACATAATTCATTCGCCGTAATGAAATTGTTGTATGATAATTTTTTAATAAATAAATTTTGTGGAATGAATTTCAAGATTGAAAGAATTAAACGAAGAATTGTAAATTAGTTGTTAAGTGAAAGGCGGCCGGAAAGGGTTTGAGTGGCAATAATTCAGTCAGCCAACGTTTAACGTTGAACAATTACAAAATGAGAAGTGAAAAAATCGGCATTGTAGGAAGGTAAAAGTTCAAACAATGAAATAAATAAATAATTTTCCACAAGAAACAGTGTTAATAATTTCCCATCTGACAATTAATAATGAGATGTTTTCAAATTTATGTGGGAGTTGTAGAGGAAGATCTGGAATTTAGATTAAATTAAACAAGCAAAAACGGCGCACAGTGGTTCAGAATCAAAATCCATTCAGGAGTAAACATTGGCATCGTTCGTATTGATCGTATACCTAAATATCATTTAAATGCAGATCAATGTCCCTCAAAGTGCAAATCTCTTAAAAGGTGTGAGAAACACTTTGACAAAGTCAAAAACAGAAATTAGTTTTTTTTAATTTTCAAAATCTGAAAAAGGTGAAAATAAAAAATTTTTCTTCGCATTATGAACAAATATGTAAATATATGTTTAAAAAAATAAAAAAATTTATTTTTGTTTAAAATCGAAAAATTACGAAATATAGTCAAATTTTGGCCTATTTCTAAAATTTCGTTTCGTCTTTTACAAAACTCAAAAATGTCTTGTAGAACAAAAGTTATTGAATTTTGGCCGATGGATTTAGATTCTGAACCAATGTGTGGAGTCAAGTTCGGCCGGGCCGAATTTTATATACCCTCCGCCATGGATTGCATTCCACAGAGGCTGTCGATTTTCTTAGAAAATATATTTTAAAATAATATAAAATATTATTTTAAAAATAAAATATATTTTTTAAATATAGCCAAACCACAACAAATACAAATACTGAAAAAAAATAATTTTAAAAATAAACATATTATTTTTATTATTTCAAACCACTCTTATAAGGCAAGGCTACCAATACGAAATAATACCTAAAATCAATTCAAAAACTAAATATTATTATATTTATATTTTCAAAAAAGCATAAATACCATAAATATTGGTAGACTAGCAGTACCCGCTGCTTCGTACGCGAAAAAAGCAGGTACTTTTATTCGTCTCTATTTTTGGATAGTATTTACTTAGATACTTTCTCTTGGTGGATATATTTCACGATTCTAGCTATAATACTTTAGTTTGTACCATTTTTATCCCGCTCACACCTTATAAGAACAAAATTCGAATTTTGATGGCGCTTCTACATGGTCAGAGGAATTTACATACCAAATTTCACGATACAGCTAGTATAGTACTAAAGTTGGTGCCATTTTTATCCCTTTTTTCCCGCTCGCCCCTTACAAGTACAAATTTCGAAAAATCCATTCATGTTGCAAATCTACGTTGTCAGAGGAATTTACACACCAAATTTGACGACTACAGCTGAATTTTTTAGTTGGTACTATTTTTATCCCGATCTCACATTATAAGTAAGAAATTTTGACAAATTCATTTAGATTTGCGCTTCTACGTTGTCAGAGGAATTTACACTTCAAATTTCACGACTATAGCTGCAATACTTTAGTTGGTACTATTTTTATCCATTTTTATCCTTCTCACACCTTAAAAGTACAAAAATGCATTTATATTGAGCTTCTATTTGCTGAGAGGAATTTATATACCAAATTTCACGATTCTAGCTATAATAATTTATTTGGTACCATTTTTATCCCGATCACTCCTAATAAAATAATTAGAAAAATCCATTTTGATTGCACTTTTACATGGTCAGAGGAATTTACATACCGAATTTCACGATTCTAGCTGTAATACTTACGGTACCATTTTTATCCCTTTTTGTCCCGCTCACCCCTTAAAAGTGCCAATTTCGAAAAATCCATTTATGTTGCAAGTCTACATTGTCAGAGGAATTGACACACCAAATTTCACTACAGCTGCAATATTTTAGTTGGTACCATCTTTATCCCTTTTTGTTCCGCTCACCCCTTATATATATAAATTTTGAAAAAATCCATTTAGATTTGCGCTTCTACGTTGTCAGAGAAATTTACACACCAAATTTCACGACTATAGCTGCAATACTTTAGTTGGTACCATATTTATCCCTTTGTGTCCCGCACACACCCTAAAATGTACAAATTTCGAAAATATCAATTTTACTACGCTTCTGCATGATCAGAGGAATATACATACCAAATTACACGATTCTAGCTGTAATACTGTAGTTGGTACTATTTGTATCCCTCTTTGTCTCACTCACCTTTTAAATGTAGAAATTTCGAAAAATCCATTTTTGTTGCACGTCTACGTGGTCGAAGGAATATACACGCCGAATTCCTCGATTCTAGCTGTAATACTTAAGTTGGTACCATTTTTATCCCGCTCGCCTCTTAAAAGTACAAATTTCGAGAAATCCAGTTTTACCTCTCTTCTATACGGTCAGAGGAATTTACATATCAAATTTCACGATTCTAGCTGTAATACTTAAATTGGTACCAGTTTTATCCCTTTTTGTCCCGCTCACCCCTTATAAGTACAAATTTCGAAAAATCCATTTTTATTTCAAGTCTACGTTGTCAGAGAAATGTAGGCGATTTTCACAATTCTAGCTGCAATACTTATGTTGGTACCATTTGTATCCCTTTTTGTCCCTTTCCACCCTTAAAAGTACAAATTTCGAAAAATCCCCATTTGTAGCTCGTCTGCATGGTCATTGTAAGGAACACACGGAATTTCATGTTTCTAACTACTGCCGTTTAGTCAGGACGAAGGTTCGATGTTTATCCCTTTTTGTCCCATTTTACCCCCTAAAAGTACGAATTTCGAATTTCTACGTCATATTTGGGAACTACCCTGAAAATTTCATTACCCTGGCTTTAACCGTTTGGTCTGGGGGCTGATCAATAATAAGTCAGTCAGTAACGCAACTCTTTTATATATATATAGATAGTGGGTGCTACAGTTGGTTGTATTTCCATTCTATTTTAATTCCAAAAGTACAAATTTTGAAAATCTATTATCTCACGTACATAGCGCAAAATAACCTAACTAACTAATGATTCAAACAATTTTTGCCGTAAAAGTAAAAAAGTACTAATTTGAAAAAATCGTTTTAATTTGCGTGTCTATGCAGGCAGAGGAATGTATACACCGAAATCCACGATTCTAGCTGCGGCCATTTGGTTGGTACCATTTTTCCTATTTTATCCCCTTAAGAGTACGCAATTATAGGAATTTAACTGTAGCCGTTTAATTGGTACCATTTTTATCCCTCTGTTCCCATTGTATCGCTTGAAATACTAATTTGGAAAAAACTGTTTTATTTTTCGTGTCTATGCAGTCAGAGGAATGTATATACCGAATTTCATTATTCTAGGTGTAGCCGTTTGGATGGTACTATTTTTATCCCTCTATGCCCATTCTACATCTTAAAAGTACGAATTTTAAAAATATTCTTTTGAAAATCCTTCTATTTTGCTGATTTCATGATTCTATCTGTGGTCATTTGGTACGTACCATTTTTATCCCTTATTTCCATTTTAGCCCCTTTAAAAGAACGAATTTCGAAAAAATCCTTTATTATACGAGTCGACGCAATTAGGGTGATTTTTACACATAATTTCATCGTTTTAGCTGTAGGCGATTGGTTGGTACAATTTGTATTCCCTTTCTACACAATCAGAAAAATGTATACACCGAATTTCATTATTCTAGGTGCAGCCGTTTGATTGGTACCATATTTATCCCTATACTCCCATTTTACCCCTTAAAAGTATGAATTTGGAAAAAATCATTTTATATTATGTATATACTCAGATAAAGGAAAGTACAAACCTAATTTCATGTCTCTAGATGTTGACGTTTGATATGTACCATTTTTATCCCATTTTGTCCCATTTCACCCCCTACGAACAACTAACTGTATGCAGACATAATCAAAAAACATGATGAAATACTCTAAAATATTAGGTGTTATTATAAGTATTTTTAGTCCTTGTGAGGGAAAATGTTTTCCCTTTGGACCGATTTCACCCAGTTGCAATCCCAACCGATCTACGACTATAAGACGCATTTATGGAAAATTTTGACGTCTTAGCTCCTTTCGATTAGATGATAGCGTGCTTTCAACAGACGGACATGACTAGATCGTCTTAGAATTTTATGACCATCAAGAATATATATACTTTATAGGGTCTCAGGTCCATATTTCAAACTGTTACAAACGGAATGATAAAGTTAGTCTACCCCCATCCAGGAGGTGGAGGGTATAAAAAGGAAATGAAGCTTTCCAAGTGGATGACCACGATTGCGGAAAGCTTTCCTTATCACTTTAACAACCTTTTCATACTTGATTTCGAATCTAAATCTAGCTGAAATCGATCAGGGTCGATTTACACATTACAGATCCCATACAAATCGCACTTGCTCCACAAAAGGGTAACAAATTCATATTGTAATTATTCTGAAGTTCTATGGCTACTGGAGTCATTGCCTTTTGTTAATCAATCTATACAATATTCATACTAACCTTTGTTAATTTTCCTTCCAGTGGCCTAATTGGTCGCGCCTGGTCCATGCTCTTTGCCTCGGTTGGCTATAAGGTCATGTTGTATGATATCCTACCCGAACAGCTAACATCAGCTTTGGAGTACATTGACCTTGAACTGAAGCGTTTGCAAGAACAAGGACTACTTCGTGGCCATCTCAACGCTGAGGAACAATACAAATGCATAAAAACCACCAACGACATTAAAGAGCTGACAACAAATGCCAGCTTCATACAAGAGTGCATACCCGAACGCATTGAATGGAAGAAGTCATTGTACCAGCAACTGGATGACATACTCGAGGAACAAACGATTGTTTCCAGTTCGACGAGCACTTTCATGCCATCGCTCTTCAGTGAGGGATTGAAGCATAGACAAAATGTAAGGACACCATACATTTGTAGAAACAAATGAGCTGCATTTTTCTTTCTTTCTCATGAAAGTGGTGTAAGTCCCGTTTTGGGGAGAGAGAAAAAAGATAATAATAATTTGAAAATTAGGGCCTTTTCACACTGAATGCGAATTTGAGCCTTCTAATATAAACAAAAAATCGACTTTTCCGGACTGCGTATGAAAAAAATCAAAATCTGAAAAAATGGATTTCGGGTGTATATCCTATGCTCGATTTTAAGTGTAAAATTAAAAAGTGATATTAGATTTGAGTCGATATTGACCAAAATCCTTTTTATCTAGATTTTAAATTTTTTTTGCCACGTGAAATCCGGTCAAAATGGATTTTGGGTGTCTATCTGAATGCAGTTTAACTCGATTTCAAGTGTCAAATTAGAAATCGAGCTGAAATTTGAGTCGAATGAAGCTTGAATTCGCCGTCAGTGTGAAAATTTTATACAATACCGTTCGGATATACAACCAAAATCCACTATTTGCGGATTTTGAGATTTTTTATATGGAAATCCAAAAAATGTGAATTTTTTCTGAATCCAGTATAACTCGATTTCAAGTGGCAATTTTCAAAGAGAGCTGACATTTGAAATCGACGTGAGCTCCATTTCACCGTTGGTGTGAAAAGGTATTGTATAACCTTTCGGTTATACAGCGTAAATCCACTATTTCCGGATTTTGAGTTTGGAGTTCGACAGGTGAAATCAGGAAAAATCGAATTTTGGATGTAAATCTGACCAAAGTGTCAAATTTCACAGCGAGTTGGCATTTGAAATCGCGTTAAACTTAAATGTGCCGTCTGTGTGAAAAGGCAATTATGCGTTCGGACATTGACCCAAAATCGATTTTTTCCGTATTTCGCCTGTCAAAATTCACATGGAATTTTCCAAAACCAGGAAAAAGTGGATTTTGGATGTATATACGAACACAATAATAGCATTTACAGACTGCGTCTGAAATCAATAGATTTCAGCTTGAAATGACATATGGTCGATTTTCAAATGTCAAATTTGTACGGGATCTGACATTTGTAAATCGACCTTGTGTCAGTTCAGTTAGATGCAGTGTGAAAAGCCTATAACTCGATTTCAAGTGTCAAATTAAAAGACAGGATGACATTTGAATCAAGTCAAGCTTAAATACCCAGTCAGTGTAAAAAGGTAATTTATACGGTATTCGGATACTGACCAGAAATTCATTTTTTCCGGATTTTGATATTTTTTATGTGAAATTTGACTGTTGAAATGTGGAAAAAGTGGATTTTGGCACACATCTGAATGCAGTAATTTAGACTTTTGCGATTGCAGGCGAAATCAATCGATTTCAGCTTGAAACGACATAAGGTCGATTTTCTAATGTCAAATTTGTACGGGATCTGACATTTGTAAATCGTCCATGTGTCATTTTCATTCAAGTGTCAAATTGAAAAGCAAGGTGACCTTTGACAGTGTAAAAAGGCCATTTATACTGCGTTCGAATATTGATCAAAAATTCTCTTTTTCCGGATTTTTATATGGAATTTGAGAGTTTAAATCTGAAAAATATAACACGATTTCATGTGTTTAAATCAATTTCAAATGAATAACTCGAATTCAAGTTCAAATTCGCCGTCAGCAAGCCGAATTTATAAAGGTGATAGCAGGAGCCCAGCTTATTGAAATTTTTTTCATTCAAAAGTAACCGAAACTGTCAAATCCCATATGTTTTGCTTTGACAGTATGGCTCACCATTCAAAAAATTATTTGTATTTTGTTGTTGCCAAATTTGTTGTTGTTCTAGTGCTATCACCTGTATAAATACGCCTTGGCCGCCAGTATGAAAATGAAATTTTATTGCGTTCGGATATACACTTAAAATCCACTTTTTCGGGATTTTGAGATTTTTATTTGAAATTTGAAAGATGAAATACAGAAAATGTTAATTTTGGGTGTATATCTGCATTCAAAATTACATAAATTAATTCTTATGGCTAAAGTGGGCTTAATTCACTTGCCAATAAGCAGCTCATATCAATGTTGTAAACAGGAAACAAAAGATCTCTTTATTGTTTCTTTTCCAACTAAATATTCTCCTATCCTCAACAGATTTTGGTATCACATCCCTTGAATCCTCCCTACTATATACCCTTGGTGGAAATAGTACCGGCTCCCTGGACTTCAGCCCAAGCTGTAGAATTCACCAAACAATTGATGCTGGAAATCAAACAAAAACCGGTTACTTTAAAGCGCGAAGTCTTGGGATTCGCCACCAACCGCATCCAATATGCCATCCTCAATGAAATTTGGCACTTGGTCGATAAGGACATTCTAACTGTGGCCGATATTGACGCGGTCATGACCCAGGGTTTGGGATTGCGTTATGCTTTTCTGGGACCCCTGGAGACGGCCCACTTAAATGCTGACGGCATTGGCGACTATGTGCAACGTTTCGGTGGTGAAATCTACAAAGTCAGCGAAACCTATGATCCTGTGCCCAGGATGTCTGAGGGGCTGACTTTGGACAACATTTCGAGGCAGTGTGAAGAAATGGTGCCGAAGGAGAAATTGGCCACAAGGAGAAAGGAACGCGATGAATTCCTAACGAAATTAAGCGCGCTAAAGCAACAATATGAAAAGTGATTTGAAAATAAAGGTGAAATTTTAAATATGTTGAGGGCAAATTTTATTTAATCAGTGAATATGTAAAACTTACTTTGGAGAACCTATTTCTCTCTTTCTATCCCTTTTTCTTTAATTTCTATAATTCAATATCTCTATTTCGTTTTTGGCATATGGATAGCGCTGTAGAAACTTTTTCAATTGAATTCATTTGATTTCTCAGTAATTTATTGGATGCTGCTCCCTTTGGTTGGATGGCTGTTTGGCTGGCTCGTATAGTATATTTGACCATTGCAAAAAAACAGTTCAAATTTTTCAAATTTCTTTTCTTTTAAACTCCCCCCCACCCCTTTTCAGGACCAAACAAAAAACAATTTCATGACATTTTCTTTACTTAAAAACTCCTTTGGACTCATTCACCTCATTTCTGTTCCTGACCATCACATGGTTGTCTGCTTGTGGTTGTTGGTTTCTTGTTGGCTGTTCCTTTACATTGGCGGCCAAAGTGCAAAAGGTAATAAAGACTGCCTAAAAACTTTCAGATTTCCCTGCCCCTGCCCCAGCCCCTTGCACGCTGTGTCACACCAACCGAGCAACTCAAACGATATCCAAACTTTATGCGATAAGTTTTCTCGTGCAACATTTGTAGATGTCATTCACTCTGAAACTCCGAAAGGACCCTTATTACATGTGGGAGGGAGAAGTGCAAACGTTGGGGTCGGCACTTGGTATTGGTGTATGTTGGCTGGCAGTATAGGAAAATTTATCTAAATTGCAATTTACAATCAAAGTCTGTTTTAAGGCCAATGCAGGAGGAGGAGGAGGAGGCAGGAGTGAACAACACGACTCCAACTCTTTGGGCATGATGCAGTTTTTGTTGTGATACTTGCTGTTGTTGTTGTCCTTGTATGCTTAACGAAATCTCTCTCTCTCTATACTTTACCTAAATGCATTTAAGATGATGACGGGCAAATGGCCAAGTTTTCGTGCTGCTGCCTCTTCGCTTTATTCGTTTCACTAGAATTGAAAGATGTGTCTGTCTATACATTGGTGCTGCTGCTTCTACTGCTGGTATGTGGGAGACTTTTATTAAAAACCAGGCACAGAGCCATCAACATCTCCACTGAGCTACGAGAACACAAAATGACAAAACACAAAAAACAATGCTAAATTTAAATTAAAATTTAAAACTTTGTATGGTTTTAGGACACAAAAAGGCTCAGAAAACATAACCTTAAATAATGATGGGGAAAAAGTTTTCATATTTTGTTAAGCCAAGAAAATATGGAAAAATAGGTGAAACCCCACTCTCTGGAACAGCATCAGTATCTGTATAAGAATAACCTAGAACAATGACGAACCAAAAAGTGCCACAATGGCCTACTATAGTTTAAACAGTGGGGCATTGATCACAAAAAATCAATTTATAATCGGGGTAGTCCAATTTAAACTCAGGATAATTGCAATAAGTTCGAAAACAATAAACTTATGTTAGTGCTAAACACTTGTAACCGACTATTTTCAAAAATTATTTCTAAAAAGATCACATTTTTTGGAAATAATTTTCCCCGTTTTAGGTATTGCGGGATTTTTATATGAATCAAAATCACAAAATTGCCTTTTCTGATCCGCGATCGAAATTAAGGAAGTCATTTTTCTAAAACAAATCACATTTATATGGATTTATTTTCCCCGTTCTAGGAATTGTGAATTTTTTATGAGGTATCAAAAAATGTTTCTTTTCATTTTTCAGTCATTTCACTATACTTTAAACAGTGGAAAAATCGGAAATTTAAACTCAATCGGAAATTTAAACTCAGGATAATATTTTTCAAAAATTATTTCTAGAATGATCTAATTTTTGGGATTTATTTCCCCGTTTTAGGAATTGTGGAATTTTTATGAGGTATCAAAAAACGTTTCTTTTCATTTTTCAGTCATTTCGGACATTTTTCTAAAAAAAAAACACATTTTTGGGATTTATCTTCCCCTTTTTAGGAATTGTGGGATTTTTATATGAGGCATCAGAAAAATGTTTCTTCTGATCCACCACCATCTTCTGAACACCATTACAAATTCTTGAATTGTTTTCAAAAATTGTTTCTAAAGAAATCTCATTTTTGTAAATTTTTTCCCCGTTATAGGAATTGTGGGATTTTTGCATGAGGTATCACGCTTTTTCTAATCCACAATAGGAATGGAAACGAATTTATGAATCACATTTTATTAATTTTTCTCGATTCAGGAATTGTGAGATTTTTATACAGGGGTTTCCAACAAGAGGTGTTATTTTGGTATCCAAAGAAAATGCAATTTTTTGAGATAAATGATCGAATGTTTATTTCATAATAAAGGGGAAGGTATGCCGTTAATAATGAAAAACAACACCAGCCAAATGGCAAGTTTGTGTGGCACGTAGCGCCGTCTTGTTGAAAGTAAACGTTGTCCAGATCAATACCATCCAACTCCGACCATAAAAAAACATTAATCATCTCTCGATAGCGCAATCCATTCACCGTAACTGTTGATCCAACCTTATTTTCGAAAAAGGTCCAATGACCCCGCCGGATCATAAACCGCACCAAACAGTCACACAATGAGGATGGAGAGGCTTCTCAACAATAACTCTTGGGTTTTCCGTGCCCCAGATGGGACAATTTTGCTTGTTGACGTAGCCATCGAGGTGTATTTTATCATCATTCGTGTATTTTAATAATTTCCAGCGTGTATCGTTCCGTTTTTTAGTGATGGCGTAGTTTCTACTTGTCAAATGCTAAAGAATAAAAGCTTCAAAAGTGACAGCTACCGAAATACCGGGTGATTCAAAATAACACCTCTTGTTGGAAAACCCTTATAAGGTATTACAAAAATGTTTTCTCTGAGCCACTATCGAAATGACTGTCATTTTCTTAAAAAATATTCTTTTTTCTTTTTCTATTGAGACACTATCGATATGACTGTCATTTTCTTAAAAAAATATTTTTGTGGAAATTATTATCCCCGTTTTGGGAATTGTTGAATTATTATATGAGGTATTTATTTTAAAAGTAACTCGATTACAAATTCTTGAATCGTTTTCAAAAATTTTTGTTTTCCCCGATTTAGGAATTGATTTTTATATGAGTTATCAAAAAAATCAAAATTTCCAAACAAAAAACTAAATTTTGGCATTTATTTTCACCATTTTTTGAATTGTAGGATTTCTATATGAGACATTTTTCGAAAGTAACGCGATTACAAATTCTTTAATTATTTTGTAAAATTGTTTCTAAGAAAATCACATTTTTGGAAATTGTAATCCCCGTTTTAGGAAATGAGGGACTTTTATATGAGCTATCACGAAAAAGTTTTGTTTTGAACCACGATCGAAATAAAGGAATGACGATAATTTTTCAAAAAAAAAACACATTTATGGGATTCATGTTCCCCCTTTTAGGAATTGTGGGATTTTTATATGGGATATTTTTCGAAAGCAACATGATTACAAAATCTTGAATTGTTTTCAAAAATTCTTTCTAAAAAAATTACACTTTTGGAATTTTTCTCTATTTCAAGAGTTGCGAGATTTTTATATGAGGTATCACAAATTTTTTTTCTGATCCACAATCGAAATTAATGAATGGCGATCATTTTTCTAAAGTTGTGGGATTTTTGTATAAGATATCACAAACATATTTCTTCTGATCCACAACGGAAAATAATTATGAGGTATTTTTTTGAATTATTTTCAAAAATAGCTTCTAAAAAATAAATTTTTGGGATTTATTTCCCGTTTTAGAAATTATGGAATTTTTATAAGAAGCATTTTTCAAAAATAACACGACTACAAATTCTTGAGTTATTTTCAAAAATCTCTTCTAAAAATTCACATTTTTGGAAATTATTATCACGATCGAAATTAATGTATGGCGTTTATTTTTATTAAAAAAAATAACATTTCTGGAATTTATATTCCGTTTCCTAAAAGGTAAAAATAAATCCCAAAAATGTGAATTTTTTAATATCGATCGAAATTTGGGATTTATTTTCCCCGTTTTAGGCAATGTGGGATTTTTATGTGAAGTATTTTCCGAAACTAACACGATTAAAAATTCTTGAATTGTTTTCAAAAACCTTATCAAAATCTCACAATTCCTAAAAAGGGGAAAATATATCGCAAAAATTTATTTTTTTTAATTTCCATCGTGGATCAGAAGAAAATAATTATTATTAGCGGTTATGTCCATGGATACAATTCAATTATTACTTTTGTAATCCTTGCTTTGTAGTTGGACAATTAATTGTCTAACTAAATTATTTTCTTTGAAAATTGGCCAAATTCTAAAGAAAAGTGTGAGCGAACACACATCAAAAATGAAAAATGTTAATGCACATCAAGCAAACTCTATTTTTATGAAAGTAGTGACCCAATATACCAAAACTACATGCTCGGTTTTTCATTCTCTGCATACGTCCACTTCCATGAATTTGTATCGTTTTTGAGCAAGTCGTATTATCACAACTTTCTTAAGCCGGGATAACAAGTTGTTAATAAAAAATTATTTTTTTTTTCTCAAAATAAAAAATTATTTTTTCCTCGATAACCATAAATTTGACTTACACTGGATAAATACACACATTGATATTGCTGTTGGCGACAATTATAAATAATATTTTTTTTACTTTCAGTTAATTAAATGCATTTATCTTTATTAATTTAACATTACAACCATTACAAGTTTTCCCCTCAAAAAAAGTAAAATGTAAATAATATAAATAAACTTTTAAGTGAGGAAATGATTGTTAACCCATTTGCACCAATCTTTCCATACGACAAGAAATCCAAAAGTATAAATAGTTTCAAAATAGAATTTATAATAAGATCACAACATTAAAAATGCGAAATCGGCAAAAAATATGAATTTTTTTCTTATAACCCAAATATTACATCAAATCAAAATGGTGCCTTAACCACTACTCTTAAACTATTTGAGGTACACACACACGTATCTTTGCAATCAGAATTGAGTTTTTGGTAATCATTTCAAATTTTTCAAGTCCGAGGTGACCCACTGGTTCCATATCTTTCTTCGTTAATATTCTTGCTATTGTAGCATAGTAATAGTCTGTTGTCTATTTTTCCGTTTTCTATTTAAAAAAGGGATTTTCGCTCTATTTAAAAAAATCAAATTATGATTTTTTAAGCTGTCTAACTTCTACATTTATCTATAAATATTTTACATTTAGACATTTTTTTTCTTCCTTAGAATGTTAACTATTAAAAACAATTTTTTGTTGCATAGTGGTGTGGAAATGTAGACATTTTGGCAATATACCATTACAAAGTGACACTGTTTCAATAAACTAACCTTGTAATTACAATGACGTCACCATACTATCAGCAATTCTCTGCAATGCACTACGTAGTGTAGTGGACAAACATTTTCGCTTATCATTGCTCCTTGGATCCTCTTCTTTCTGATTTCCAATTTAACTTTTTTCCTCTGCATAAATTATTATTTTTATAGTCAGTGTCGTCGTCTTCTTCAAAATGTTAAATTAAGTCCTCTCTTATGCATATTAAAAAAATCCTTTTTGGACCTGAGCACAAAAAATGCAAAGAAGCGCATCATAATGAGCGCAATAGAACGAGCATATTTCACTAAGGGTTAACATTAAATAAAAGGAGACATATCATGAATATGCAAACGCTGTTGAATAATGTAAAATGTTTAAAATATATTAAAAATGTGAATGATTTAATACACATACATAATCGTAAGTACTTACAGAGTCGAAAAACAGGGCAAATAATAGAAATCGGGTGCAATAAATCGCTTCCATGGCGCATTGAGTAAATTTGACACTTTAAGGATGCCAAAAATAAATAAAAACTATATATGTATATAAAACTAAGTACCAAAAAGAGTATGTTTACATTTAAATTACGCCCATGAAGCTGATTTTTCTGCATGTAGATGGAGTACACCCCTTCCACACGTGCTAAGCAAGTCCAAATCACTTTTGTACCAATCCATTCATACGTTTTGACAACTATTATTATTTTTAAATTGTTTTTTATTTAATTTATTGTGAAATGTGGAAAAACAAAGCGACAAACAGCAACGCAACACGAGCTTTGGTGTGAATACACCAACTTTAGTCGACTGACGCTCCCGAAGCGTCAGTCTGAATGGATCTTTAAAAACAAATTTCCGTTAATACATCAACAGCTGTCCAAAAAACAACTCTGTGCTTACCAACGATTAAGCAACCCTGTACAAGTTTAACACCCCTGGCCTTGCAATATTTATGTTTTGTTGTGAAAAAATACAGAGGACGAATATGACCAAGTGAATCAAGCGAAATTAGTGAATTTATCGTATTAATCATGAAAACCAACCTATTATTTATACTTTTAATTGTTGGTAAGTTTCATTTGAAGCATAGGAAACCCACAAATATCATATCTCCTCAAATTTTTTCCTCAGGTCTGTGTTCGCAATGTGTGACGGCCAAGAAACATTTCCTCTTCAAAATATTCGATTTTCTGCAAAAGGATAATAACAATGGAACAAATAACACCACTAAGAGCGTTGAAGAAATGACCGTGGACGAGTTAGGCGTTTCCCGGGGTCGATGCCTGTACGACTTCATTCCTTTTGTGGGCTACGAGGACACGCAAATCTGTTCTCAGGATGATGAGTACATTCAGCACTTGTTACCATCGCCGGCGGAAGCAGAGGTCCCGCGTAAACCGCCCATTATGGTGAAATGCCTCCCTGAACACCCGCTGATTGTTAATAACACCAACGAGCTGCGTCTGATGAATACAGTTCAGGATATTGTGGATCTGCTGAAACCCATAGGCAATAACACCAAACGTTATCAGCCGGGCAGCTGTGTAGTGGTATTTTTCTACACCCCCTCTTGTTTGGCTTGCTCATTGGTGGCAGTACCCATAGTTGAATTGCCATATGCTTTTAAGACCATTCCTGTGGCGGCAATTGATGCTTATAAATTCCCTAGTTTTAATACGGAATTCGGTGTTGTAGCCCTGCCCACTGTAATGTTGTTTCACCAAGGACGTCCCGTGGTCAAATACAGAGCCCAAGGCAATTTTAACACTTTTGTAACACGGCACACAGGATTGAAACCGGCAGATGTGCCCAAAAATCGTCCACCCTCACCTTTAACTATTACCACCACGGCCAATCGAACAGATTACGTTTTAGTGATGGCATGGCTGTTCATTTTTACCTGTTTCAGTTATTACTTTTCACAGTCAGCGCTGTGCAAGCAAATTATGGAAATGATCAAACGGAATTGGCAAGAATCGGAAGCACAATTGGAGCATAATAACTGAGCCGAGTTGGAAGGAAATAAAGTCACAAATAGCTTGTAATTTTATTTATAAGGGGTGGGTTTTATTATTGTATTCCCAAATGGGGTTGAATGAATACAATTTGATTGATAAATAAATTAAAGAAAAATTCCTCGTAGATATTTTTATTGTGCATTTTTCTTTTCCTTCTCCTTAAGATGCAAATGTCCAAGAAAATACAAAATCAAGTTTCGTAGGTGCATCCTGCGGATGTTTAAATTGTCCGATGAGAATCAAGGCTCACGGCAAGGACCAATTTGTATAATTAGTGGCACATTTGAGTTTTTGACATTTTTAATTTCCTTCAAAGGTGAAATTGTACCAAAAGGGCCTATGATGTGTGGCCCAATATAAATTCTATTCAAGCCACATAAGGCCGTCAGCTAAACAAATACGAAATACACACAAACACACTTTATTTTAAATTTTATTTGATATATTTTCGGATAGGATTTTCTTTTAAACTATGTATTTAGATCAATATTTTCTTGTATTTCAAATTAAAGAAGATCCTCTTCAAACTCTTATTGTGTAATAATGAAAAGTATAATATAAATTAAACTGAAAGGATAAAGAAAAACAAAGTAATAAAATAAAAATACAGTTTCTTTTGTTTACTAACGCCAACAAATACAAAAAATCATTATTAAAATGTCCAGTTTTATAATTCAGTTTAGGAAAATAACATAAAATAAAATTTAAAATTTAGAATTTTCGATTTACACCAAAAGTAACATGAGTTTTCATATAAATCAAATATTCGGGGGGTTTTAAACTCTGGATTCTCTTCAGCCGTTTCGATAACCAAACCAGAAGCGATATGGTAAATCGCAAAAAAAAATAAAACAAAAACAAATATAAAAAATCAAATCTTAAATGGAATTCATAACCATAAATTCTGTCTACATCTCAACTTGTTGTCTTCCTCTTCATCTGATCTGCTCGGAAGACTTTATGTCGCCTTCGGAAAGAAGTTTTTTCTTCGATCATACTTAAAAGTTAATGGATAGAGAGTTTTGGAGAGTGTGAGAGATTACTATAATAATGGGGGAGTAGTTGGGTAGGTAGTTTGTAAAGCTAAAAATCTAAATTAATTATAATAAATCGTGGATTTTTCTTCTTCTCTTCTGCTATATGGGGGTTGTGTTTTTGTTTTAAAGGTAAATTCCATAAAGGTTAATTTATCATTGGGTCATCATCATCATCCTCTTGCTGTCGTCCGACTATATGCTAATTTAATATTTCAAGTTTCAAGTAAATCAATTTGCAAGTGTGTACTATAGGTCTATTTGTATGTAGTATGTGTGGTCTGGTCTGTTGGTGTGTGTGTGTGGTCCAAAAATCAAACGTCACGGTTAGGTTTAACACAAAAATTACGTTATTGTTGTTTGTAGTACGCGCCCGCCCGCCCTCCTATCTGTAAATTTAATTCTGATTATTGTGCTGCTGCTCCTCTCTGTTGTTTGGCGTTTTGTTGCTACTGTTGTTGGCGGTAACTGCTGCAGCTGCGGATGCGGAATGTTTTCCGTGTTTGGAGCGATGGTGGTGATTATGGTGATGATGATGGGGACGTCTGCCTGCCAATGAGTTGTATGGATGTGGATGAACGCTGTAAAAGTTAAGAAGAGACAAAAAAGATTCATTAGCATTTTTTCACAATTGTTCGGTGTTGTTCTAAAATAGTTGCAAATATTGGAGAAAAAGCAAAACAAAAACTTACATAAACAAAGTACGAACAAAAGAAACAAATAGTAGATAAATAATGATTTAAAAAAAAAACAGGAATTAACATAATAAATGACTGGAAGGGAAAGCAATGTAAACGGGGAAATTCTAAGGTGCCTGGAGAGAGAACGTGGGATCGGGTGGTTGTGAAGAAAATGGAATGTAGATAATTTTATTATTTCAATATCAATTAAAATATAAATCAATTGAAAGACTTTTACATGTAATTTTACAAGTCGACTAAATAAATAAATATATGGAGCAACTGGAAGAACTCTCGTTTAGTTTGAATTCGCAAAAATGGCAAGTCGAGAAGTTATGATTGAAAACTATTTTTATTTTCTGTGAAAGAAGTATAAATTGTCAACCAAAACAGATATGATGTGTGGATAATGTATATTGAAACTAATCTGGTTGGATTTTGAATAGTTTTTGTAGATATTAACTCAATTTTGCAATAAATAAATACGCATTACGAATGATCGTAATTTTCTCGAATGCTGTAATTAGTCCAAAGTTGTACTCTGCTTTTAAATTTCCTGATAACTCTTCCGATTGGCTTTGAATTTGGATTTGAAGTGATTTTTATATAATATAAAGTTGGTTTAATTATTCTCAATTTGTATTTATTATTCGGAACATCGTGAACATATCATGACCGGCGATATATTGTGGGGAAAATGTGACAATGAGGGATCAATGAATTGATGCTATATCAAAACATAGGCCTACTATATGATTCATCTTCAGTAGGCTTCATTATTTTTTAATTTCATGCAACAAGGTAGGGTGGCCCATCTAGTAGTTTCTTTTTAAAATCATATGTTATTTTGACAGTGACAGCACATTTCCACACGAAATCTAGCCAGAAAGCCAGTATCATATCTTCGTTGATCGAATCGTTGAGAGATAATGCAAAACCTATTTCCAGTGTCAATGCTGTGTAGACCAGAAATTTTGCCCCACATTATTCGCTTAGGAAGTCCAATTGACTCAGCAATTGAAGGTACACTACCATCCGCTTCGTTATCGCTAGTCAGTTTGGGGTTTGAAGCAGCTCGAAATGTACAACAATTTTGCTCGAAAAATTATCTTTCTGACAAAGTCCATATTCATCTCGGCATTTATGTGAACAAGCTAAACTCCACCATCTAGGGATTTGAAAACCCCGACAGTGACAGTTTGTTGTGGATTTTGTTGTATCGGCGTAATTAGCCCACTTCTCCTTTGAAAATGCTGCTGGCCATTTTGGTGAACGTTGCTACAGAGGCATAATAAATCTTTCTTTTCTTGTTGGCTGTAGATTGAAGACTTGGATGATCTTGGGTTTCAACAGGATGGGGTGGCGCTACGTCACACATCACAGACCGCCACAAGCGATCTTTTGCGCGCCAAGTTCTGTAATCGCGTTTACATCCTACTCGGTGATGTCAGTTAGTCTTCTCGGAACCACAAGGGTCCAGAATCAAATTCATTTTCATTTCATTTATTTTCAATTGAAATTGAGAAAATTCAAATTGAAATTGAGAAATGCAAATTAAAATTGAGAAATGCAAATTGAAATTGAGAAAAAACAAATTGGAATTGAGAAATGCAAATTGGAATTGAGAAAATACAAATTGAAATTCAGAAATGAAAATTGAAATTGAGAAAAAACAAAATTAAATTCAGAAATGTAAATAAACAAATTGATATTCAGAAATGTGAATTGAAATTCATTTGTATTTTCTCCTTTTCAATAGTTTATTTCTAAATATCAATTCGTATTTCTCAATTTAAATTTACATTTCTGATTTTCAATTTGTATTTTCTCAATTTAAATTTACATTTCTGAATTTCAATTTCATTTTCTCTGAATTTTTATTTGTTTTTTCTAAATTTCAATTTGCATTTCTCAATATCAATTTGTATACACACAATATGATGTTATATTTTCTCAATTTCAATTGAGAAAATAGACAAGAACCCAAGGATAACTGTTATTGAATTGATTGTTGCAATAATATCGGTCCCTCGAGAAGAAAACTCTATCGGCGCGCAGTGGTCCAGGTCAAATTCCATCGTCATAGATTCAATAACTTTTAATCCTTTTAAACTTATGTAAAAAAATTGAAATTACTCAAGGACCCAAGTATTATTTTGAGATACTAAGATTGGAAATTGGATAATCAGATAGATTTTGAAAATTAACTCAAAGTTGACAACTTTTTTTCGATTTAAAAAGGTAAAATTTTTATAGTTTATGCTTTTTTGACATATTTTTAAGTATTTGTTTATAATGTGCAGAAAAAAAAACATTATTTTTTGCGTATCATAGATTTTTCAGATTATAAGAAACGTATTTTTTCGACTTTGTCCAACTATTTCTCATACATTTTAAGAATTTTGCTCTCAATTATGTTTATTTTATTGGTTGTATTCGTTTACTTTCGCGTTTAAATAAGCTAATAATTTGAATTTATTACGAAGGCTACGAGGAGGTCCTTTGAAGAAGACAAGGGTGTAGGTAATAACTACAGAAATGGTCTGTTCCATATGGCGAGAGTTTTTCTGCTTATTAATTATATCTTCTTTTGAATCGAATGAAACTCTTCATCATCATCCTATTCCATTGTCCTCCGTGGCTGCATTGATACTAAAAATATCATATACTAGATATTTCCCGACTTGTCTGGTGTGCGCTGTTTAATTATGGCTTGACATGATATTTTTTTTATTTATATTCATATGCATAGATGTAAATAAAATGAATGGCGTGGAGGTAAATGCTTGCGAACGGTATTTTAAGCCATCAATTTTTTCCATCGGCTATAAATTTTGTTATAAAATGACGCGTTAAGAAGGCAGCACATTACAAACGGGGCAAGCAAAGTAGTGTGCACAATCTTCCATATAACCACCAGACCAGCTTGTATAACGATGTATAGGGACGAAAAACGACGAGGACAGGTTCATGGCCAAAACACACAAACAATTTAAATAATATTTACAAAATAATGAACGAATGAATGAAAGAAGGTCAGCCTTCTAACGCTTCTTGAAGACAAAACAACACATTTACAGAGACACATGAGTTTGTATACAAATGATATTTAAATGAATTGTTTCTTAAAAAGTAAATGATTGAATCTTACACGTAGACCCAGGTGGGGGATCGGAGGAGGCTTACTAATAGCTGAAGTAGTAAAAGTTAGAGGAGTAGAGGAGAATAGGAGGAGGCGTGCAGCAGCAGGTGGGTGTTGTTTGCTTATCTTTACGACATTTTACTCGCATGTCGTCGTTCGTTCGTTCGTCAGTGTGCTAAATGGTTAATCAATTTGGACGGCCAATATGTTTTTGTTTTATAGGCCAACATTTTCAAATTCGTTTTTCGCAACTGATGATGCATGCCATGCCGGTCGGTCGCTTAGTCGTTATGTTTCTTTTGGTGATGATGAAATTGTTTTTTGTTTTTAGAAATACATATGTTGAATTTTTGCTTTTTTATAAATTTTCTTTTGTTTAGTGGTTTTGTGTTTCGTTGACTTTTCACTTGCGATAAAAACGTGGATTATACAAACGCCAATCTCTAAAGAGAGCCGAGCGCATATGTATATAAATAAATACGTAGTATTATTAGGTGTGATAAGTACGTTTGTTGCCGTTTTGGTTTTTTTGGAAAATAAACAAAATTTTCAGATTAGAAAAAGAGATAATAAACAAAAAAAATGTCGCCGATACAATTTGGTTTAGTAAAGCATTTTATAAATAAAAAACAAACAAACACTCGCAATACACGGTGGTTATTCACTAAATTCGTAAATAAATATTTGACTAACTATAGCAGCGCTGTTGTTAAACAATATCTGATAATTACTGCAATAAAAACGAATCCGAATTGAATACAGTGGGTCAGGGGGGGGTGGAAAACAGAAATTATATTTTGCTGTGATTTTAAATTTTATGTAGAAGCAAAATTCGGATTTCATTCCCCATCCTAATGGAATTTAATTCTGTAACAAGTCCCTTAATTTCGATGATTAGATTTTTTAGGTTTTTCCCCTTCTTTTGTGGTTTTCCCAATATTACTTCTTGACTAAACCTTCATCTGACCACAAGGCAAGGGAACAACTGAAAGTGAGGATTTATTTCAAGCCGGACGATAACAAAAACTTAAATCTCGTACACCAAATTAAAATAGGCATTGCCACCAACAATAATGTGATGCAATGTAATTAAAGAAGGGGATTTTTGGAATTAGACTCACCACTTGCTATACAGACACTGATGTGAACATTAAAGTCATAACGCGTCCGTATTCATAAACATTTAAAAGTTAGTTTATTAATTATTTATGAATATGACAATCTTAGAGTGATTGAAATCCAAGTCATTATTTTTACGGAAAAAAATATTTCGCATAAAAATTCGATTATTTGTCATACTTTTGCCGATTAAAAGATAATGTTCACAATATTTGTCTTAAATTTTGTAATACATATGATGTAGTCAAATTATACATATTTGAAAATGCAAAAAGAGAAAAAGGGTAACCATAGATTATATAATATATTCTGAGGCCTAGTGCTGTAACTCTAGCACAAAGAAAAATGCTTTGGGAAGAGTCATCCAGTTTCTCTATAGAAAAATTTCATTTCACACAATTTTTGTCTCTTCGATTTTGATGAAATTTTCCAAATATGTTCTTTTCTATATGCCGAATAAAGCTGCATTTCCCAATTTTTCAAAAAAAATAAGAAATTGTAGACACTAGGGTGAAACGAAAATAATGTATTTTTCTCATAAGGAAATTGTAACTTTTTTGTACGTATTTGGCATATGATTGAGTGTGGTTCTCCTAGTTTCCATTACCAAAATAAAAATTTCCTTTGTAAGAAGAATTATCTTGATCGAATAGCTTGAATTCGAATGTATTACATTCAAAAACACATAGAAAAATCATTCAAATCATTTCAGTTGAAACTGAGTAAATACATGAAAATGAAAATCGAAATGGAGAAAATACACGTTGGAAATGAAAAATACAATTTGAAATGTAAATTGAAATTGAGAAAATAAAAATTTAAATTCAGAAATGTAAATTGAAGCTGAGAATATACAATTTGATATTAAGAAATGAAAATTGAAATTGAGAAAATACACGTTGAAAATGTGAAATGAAAATTGAAATTGAGAAAATACAAATTGAAATTCAGTAAATACAATTTGAAATGTAAATTGTAATTGAGAAAATAAAAATTTTAATTCAGAAATGTAAATTGAAACTGAGAATATACAATTTGATATTGAGAAATGAAATTTGAAATTGAGAAAATACAATTTGAAATGTAAATTGAAATTGAGAAAATAAAAATTTAAATTGAGAAATGTAAATTGAAACTGAGAAAATACAATTTGATATTGAGAAATGAAAATTGAAATTGTGAAAAAACAAATTGAAATTCAGAAATGAAAATTGAAATTGAGAAATTAAAAATTTAACTTCAGAAATATAAATTGAAACTGAGAATATACAATTTGATATTGAGAAATGAAATTTTAAATTGAGAAAATACAATTTGAAATTCAGAAAATACTATTTGAAATGTAAATTGAAAGTGAGAAAATAAAAATTTTAATTCAGAAATTTAAATTGAAACTGAGAATATACAATTTGATATTGAGAAAATACAAATTGAAATTGTGAAAAAACAAATTGAAATTCAGAAATGTAAATTGAAATTTAGAAAATAAAAATTTAAATTCAGAAATGTAAATTGAAACTGAGAATATACAGTTTGATATTGAGAAATAAACCGTTGAATATGAGAAAATTAAAATTGAGAAATGAAAATTGAGAATAAACAAATTGATTTATTTTTTGTATTTTCTCATTTTCAGTTGTTTATTTCTCAATATAAAATTGTACATATATTCTCAATTTCCATTTACATTTCTCAATTTCAATTTTAATTTTCTCATATTCAATGGTTTATTTCTCAATTTCAAATTGTATTTTCTCAGTTTCAATTTTCATTTCTGAATTTAAATTTTTATTTTCTCAATTTCAATTTACATTTCTGAATTTCAATTTGTTTTTTTACAATTTCAATTTGTATTTTCTCAATATGATGTTGTATTTTCTCAATTTCAATTGAAAATGGTTTAGTTATACAAAAAGAAAATTGTCAAATCTATTTTTATTTAATTAATTTTTTATTTAATTTATAAACAAAACAAATACCTTAGATTTTTGCACAATACTATTATATTAGTTAATAGTGTCAGTAAAACGCTGCACAAGTTTTACGATGGTGCTTCTGGTAGTTACTCTACAACAATTATAAACGTGAATGCTTTCTATCGACATTTAAAATATGTAATAAAAATAATGAATGGAAACGATAATGCCGAAATATTTTGAGACAACGTATTAAACGAACCAAAAATTCATTTTAGTCGCTAACATGTACAACTTAAGGAAATTTATTTTAATTATTTCTATTAAATATTTTTAATTTCGACAGCAATAACGTTTATAATTGTCGTAGAGCAAGTACCAGGAATACCATCATGAAACATTTGAAGCATCTTACTGGCACTATTATTTATAAATAAAATTTATTTTACAAAAATGGAAGGTATATTTTTTGTTAATAAAATAAATAGGAAAATAATTAATAAATATATTTTTTGAGATTTGTCAATTTTCTGTAAAATTAAAAGAAAATTGATTTTTTATCAACATATAAATAAATTAAATTTGTTTACTATAATAACTTAATGACGTCGTTTTCATGAAAAACAAATTAAGATGTGAAAAATATGTCCATAGGGGTGCTTCAGTTATGACCAATACTGTACTTGATCTATTGAAATTATTGATCGATAAGTAGGCCTTCTGCCTTCGGAAATCAGAAACGACAAAGTTGGTGGTTAAAATTTGGCTTGTCTTTCTGATAAACAGGCGAGAGAAATATCTTTCCCATTAATTTTCGACAAATATATTTAATTTTTTCGCAAGATGAAAGACTATGTATAAAATGATACTCTAAAAGTTTGTTTGCCTACACAAATTTGAAATTTTAATTCGAAACTCATGGTGAATATTGATTTCAATGTTTTTTCTGACTTTCAAACATCATGCAAACCTAAACTACATTCTATTTACTTAGAATTTACAATTAAATTGAGCGCCAACCCTTTGTTAAATAATAAATCAACCTCTTCTGTCCCCACTGTAATCAATCTGGACAGTATGCGTTAAGAGATATTGCGACGTTTGGCTTTTAGTAATTTAGCTGGAAAAAATGTATGTATTTACTGTAAATAGCTTTAACGATTCAAAAGTATGCAGTAGGTACTAGAGATAGATATTGTATACGAAAAACGTCGTTTGCGCAGAATTCTTTTTGTGGCATTCGAAAAAAATCCAGCGTAAATGTTTTCGTTTTGTGATCATTTCAAAAAAAATAAATGCTTTTTGTGGTGTTAAAGTTGGTTAGGGCACAAACCTTGGCGACGATGCTGTACTGTGATTGTGCATCGTTGGTGTCGTGGCCAATGGCGATGATGGCGGAGTTCGCAAGGGTCTACGGGGCGAGATGCCGGTTAAATGTGGGCTACTGCGATAGCCGTACGAGCGCCGGGGCGACGATGACATTAGATAGGGATTGCTGGTGCCTGTGGCGGTGCTTAACGATGCTCTGGAAGTGGTGTCAGATGCAGATGATGGCGTTGGCACGGACGACGATGCTGACGACGACGACAACAGTGTTTTGCTGGCCGTAGTAGAGCTGATGAATGTTAGAGAAAAGAATTTGTTGTTTGATTCATTTCGTTTCAAGAAAAGTTTTTCAATTGAATTGGTTTTTTTTTTTTTGGCGTTTTGAAAATGGCTAAACAAGTAGTCTATTAGAGCTTAGTTCTTTTTGGCCAACTATGAAGATCATGATAAAATTTTAATTTATTTGTTAAGTTATTGGTATGAATGTGTGTGGTGTAGAGGGGGGGGGGAGATAATAAATATTGCATAGAGGGGGAAATTCAATCAAATCAAATAAACCGATGATAGTGCTTGCAACAAACAACTGAAGGTAGTAATAAAAAAGAAAGTAATGAAAATAAAAGGTTATTTAGAATATTAATATCATAAAATAATTGACAATTCCGCCTACCTCAGTTTGTTTGGTTATTTTTTTGTTTTGTTTTTGGTGGGGGGCATTAGTTTATGTGATGATGAAGTATCGATATAGTATGTATATTTCAAAGTTAGTTAGTTAGTTAATCTAAACGCTTTTTCGTTTTAGTGGGATTTACTTTGCTTGGCTTGGCTTGGTTTTTTCTTTGCTTTTAAGTTTTAAGAAGAGCGAGAGATCGCTAGCTGGGGAATTTAATCGTTAATGCATTTTTCGTTTCGTTTTCAAGTATTAGTAGTGTTTGATTCATTGTTTGGAATTTAATAATCATTATATCTGCAAAAAGATTGAATATTTGAAAGTACATTTGTTTTAAAAAGAGATATCCATACAACATTTGTGATATAAATGAAACGAAAACCAACAAAAATAACAAAATAAAGCTGATCATAGTAGTAGTATTGTGTGTGTGTGTGGTATAGAGCATTCTTTCTTTCTATACAACAACATTATAATCATTAATTTCCTTTAATTACAAATGAGGTCATATCATCATCATCGATTATATCGTATAGGTAAGAACAACAAAAAATAACTAAAAATAATCAATACCTAATAATAATTAAGGTTAATTAAGCTTCTATAGAAATTAAAAAACAAAAGCTTTCTTTGTACAACCACTCTGTTGTGGTTTGTCATTTACAAAAACTCTTTATATCGAACAAACAGAAAAATGTACATTTTTCACTACAAATTCCAAAACTGCACTCACCTATTTTGATGTGATGGTTGTTGTGTTGGTGGTGCAGGTAATGCTGGCATATATCTACGATGATGGGAACCCGACGACGACGAAGGTCTCTGTTGATGATGACGTCCGGCGGTGGTGGTCTCGATCACCTCATCATCGTCGTCGTCATCGTCCAAGGGTTCGATGGTCAAAGTCTGTGTTGGCGGTGCAGCTATGGCACGGGGGCCACCGCGGCCCGAACTGGCCTTATTGGTGAATTCACGATCGAAATCTTCGGCGTCATCTTCTTCCAAGTTTATAAATTCTTGGCGTTCTTCCAGCTGGCCAGAACGTACGTCCTGTTCTTTTTCGATGATGTGAGCGCGTTCGCCAATATGATGGCCAATGGCCATTTTTTTCACACCATTAACGGAGTCCTGAACAGTGCGACGTGTTTCACGAATGCCGCCTGGGCCTGTTTTGGTGCTGCTAGTGGCTTGATAGATCTGTGGACGTCCATCGGGACCCGAGGACATGGTAATGACAGAGCTGGAGCAGAAGGAGGCTCCGCCATTGTTGCCAATATCTGAATAAACAAAGTGTGGTGGTTATCAAAATTATTGATTATTTGATTTGATTTTTTTAATGTTTTCCCAACTCACCAGCACTCAATAAACGATTCATGTTTGGCATAGCATGCATCACTTGCATTGGCGGCATGGCTGGGAAACCGAATAGGCCACCCATAGGTGGTGGTCCATTTTGACGTTCCATTAAAGCATTTTGCTGGAAACCAGGATCGAATGGTGCCAACATATTGAAGGGATCGGGCATTAGAGAGTTCATTAAACGATTCATGGAACGCATTTGCATATTCATGGCATTCATGTGATTTCTGGAAATGAAAAAAGAAATAAATTAAACTTTAGTCGACATAACAATACAACATACAAATTCGTTATTCATTAGAAGAATTGTTGGTTCTTTGTAAATAAATTTACGGCATTTAAAATATATGTAGATGCAAAATGGACTTGAGCCAGGGCAATATCCCAGTTCAAATCAAAATATTTATTAAAAAATATATTTTCAAAAAAATGTTTTTTTTAAGAATTTTAAATAAATTTGCATTCTATAAAATAGATGCAAAATTGCAAAATGGACTTGAGCCAGCACAATATCCCAAATAAAATCAAATAATTTTATTATTTTTTAAAAAATAAATTATTGTAAATAAATTTGTTTTGTATAAAATATATCGTTAGCAAAATATAACTAGTAAATCAAAAAAAAAATTCTTTTTTCAAATCCATGCTTTATGCAAGCAGAATTCTATTGGGCCTAGAAATTCTTTTTTAGTTATCTTTTTAATTTGTGGTTTGTATGGGAGGTACCACGCCCCTTTGTACAATCCCGCCCATATTTGCAGCAGCACTTAAAAAATCCACACCAAACCGACGTACCAAATTTTGTTCAAATACCGTTATCAGGAGCAGAAATAATAGATTTTTAATTTGTGGTTTGTATGGGAGGTACCACGCCCCTTTGTCCAATTGGTTGAAAAAAAATATTTTTTAAATATTTTTTAAAGACCAAAATTAGACACCCATATATATAATTACTAAATAAATAAAAAATTATCAATAATTTTTTTTTGATGTTTTTTATTTAACAGTACTGTTCAATGTTGCATACGGCTACACACTTACAACAATATGCAATATGATATTGTTGTAAGTGTGTATGTGTGGAGAGTATTTGAGTGATTACTATGTAGAACCCGAACAAGGGATTTAATTTCATAATATGTGAAATATCAATGAAAATCTATAAGGATGAATGATTAAATTTGATTAGAATCTATTTGTGACATACATAAGCAATAAAACAACTTAACCCTAGTCCTGTTGGTCTGTAGTAAGTAAACTTATTATTAATTCATATTTGAACATTGAAAGACCTTCCTGTTAGCCGTTAAAGGGAAATGAGACCTAATTTTATCACGACATTTTTTATTTTCTATAAGCAATTAGTATAGCCCTCACTTCATTTCTTTGCGTGACAACGACGAAGCAAGGTGACGCGAACGGAAGTCTAATCGAGATGATGCGAAAAAGATTTATACAGGTTGAAAACACTTGCTAGAAAAACTGTGCGTTGACCGTATAGAGAGAAAATATAACTTTCGATAACAGTACATAAATAACATTTTCCATTTATTGGAAAATGTTATTATTCAGCTACAAGTTATTTTAAATGGAATATAAAATAGGATAGACAATAATCGTATTGTTGTGCATATAAAGAATTAGTTTACGAGCGGACATGGGTGTTGCAGAGGCAAAAAAAAAGTATTACGAGTATTGGCAGTAGTAGGGAGAGAATTTTCTACCCAAAATAAAATTCAAACAATTGTATATTTCACGCCCACATTAGCAATGACTACCTTACAGCGATCCCACGGCAGCCGGTTCTACGTACCGGATTGACCCGAAGCAGTACATCTTCGGCCAAGGGCTGCCACCTCAGTACTACGTGTTTTATGTTCGTCCATTTTTTCGTCCTGGGAGAGGCACATCCCGGAGTGTCTGCTCCGTATTCTTCTGGTCCGTGCCGGGACCGAACAAAATCCCGGACCATGGTTCTGTTCTGTCTGTCGGAACCGCATTCATCACCGCTCAACATCAGTAAGGTGTAACCGATGTATGGAGTGGGTACATCTCAGGGGTTGTTCCGGACTTAACACCATCTGGGAGTATAGCGAAACGGACTACGTTGCAGCATGCTGTGCCTCCGTATCCCGCAGTGCGTCACAGGAGTCGCTGTCGTCATTGTCGTCGTCGACGTCTTCATCGGCATCGGTTTATGGGACGCCACCGCAATCTCCCCCTCAGCAATATCAACAAGCACAGCATCTAACACCACATATTGCTGTACCAACCCCTGAGAATGTATCCTTTTTGCAATTTAATTGCAATGGCCTCCGTGGTAAGATCTTTGAAATTGTAGACTTTATGAATCGGAAGAAGATCAAGGTCGCTGCGATCCAGGAGACAAAGCTGAGCGACACATGCAGCTTGCACAGTTGTCAAGGATACAATGTGCTACGTAAGGATCGCACCAGAAGTGGAGGTGGGGGTCTTGCTTTCCTAATGCACCATTCTGTGCAATACAGACCTATCTCGCCTGAGCTTGACTCTAGAGACCCATACATGGAATGTATGGGGGTAGCAGTCAAGTCTGGGACTGCCGAGATAGAGCTGTATAACGTATATATACCGCCGATTGCTAGCTGTGCGCCGCGTTATTTGCCGGACATTAGTACTCTACTACAAGGCAATAACCGCGTGGTCGTAGGAGACTTCAATGCCCACCACGAACTATGGCATTCTCTCCTACCTAATGACCAGCGGGGCATAGCTTTGGCTGAGCAAATAGATGGCTCTACGTTCTGCACAGTGAATGAGGACGCCCCCACACGGATTATGGGTGACTGCAGCAGCTCGCCAGACATCACTATAGTGTCGCCTGGTCTGATAAATGACGTTACCTGGCAGCCCGTCATATCACTGGGTTCAGACCACCTCCCCATAATCATCTCCATTGACAGACCACCCGACTTCATAACATCTGAACGCCGTACTTTCCTTAACCAGAGGAAAGCGGACTGGAACGGGTTCAGAGAATTTACCAACCGCAGCTTCAGTGAGCTACCCATTTCCTCAGATATTCGGGTAGCTGAGAAAACATTCCGAGGCATCATCAACGCAGCAGCCGCTCGCTTTATTCCTGCTGGTCGAATACCCGAAATACGACCAAATTTCCCAGCAGAGGCAGCGGGACTCGCAGACGAGCGTGATGTTATTCGTCGATCTAATCCTGGCGATCCTAGAATCAGGGAATTGAATCTAGAGATTGGTAGGAGGGTCAACGAATATAAACGGAATAAATGGCTGGAACACTTGAAGCAATGCAACTTAAGTTCCGGAATCAGTAAATTGTGGGCAACGGTTAAGTCACTCTCGAACCCCGGCAAGAGAGATGACCGGACGGCAATCACATTTGGTGCTACCACTGTGACAGACCCGAAGAGGTGCGCGTGTTATTTTAACCGGCAATTTATAGAGCACCCCGAGAGTGATAAGGCGAAAAGGAGTATCATGCGTCGTATTCACGATCTCCGAGCCGAGGAGGAACCACCACAATTTACAGTTGGCGAAGTTGCAGATGTCATCCGTAGCGCAAAGGCATCAAAAGCGCTAGGCCCCGACGGAATTTCCATGTTGATGCTGAAGCAATTGGACATACCGGGAGTAGAGTTCCTGACGAAAGTCCTCAACTTGTCCCTGACCACTCTAGTAGTACCCGAAGTCTGGAAAATGGGCAGAGTGGTCCCGCTACTGAAACCAGGCAAGGACTCGAGCAAGGGAGAATCGTACAGGCCGATTTCCCTTCTCTCGCCAGTAGCGAAGACACTTGAGGCTTTACTCCTCCCGAGCCTGATTGGACATTTTCCAATTGCTGATCATCAGCACGGATTCCGTAAGCAGCATAGTACGACTACTGCTTTGCACGCCATCACCACACACATAAGCCGCGGCCTTAACCAGAACAAGCCCGGTGATAGGACAGTCCTCGTGGCGCTTGACTTATCGAAGGCTTTCGATACAGTCAGTCACGCAGCGTTATTTGAGGACATCGCCAACACGTCCCTCCCGAATAGTTTGAAACGTTGGATCGCGAATTACATGTGTGGGCGCCAGTCGTATGTTGAATTCCGGAATAAGAAGTCCAAACCCCGTAGAGTGAAACAGGGAGTTCCCCAAGGAGGGGTGATATCTCCGGCACTGTTCAACCTCTACCTTTCCGGAATTCCAGCACCACCTGACGGCGTTGAAATCGTATCTTACGCTGATGATTGTACGATTCTGGCGTCGGGCCCCTCAATCGATGACATATGCGGAAGGTTAAATGTCTACCTCGCTGATCTTGCCAATTTTTTCACTGCGAGGAAGCTGAAAATTTCCGCCACCAAATCAACGGCCACACTCTTCACTGCATGGACAGCGCAGGTGAAGGAGCAATTGAACGTGATAGTCGATGACACCATAATTCCGACCACCAATTACCCCAAAGTTCTTGGTGTCACGTTCGATAGCCTCTTCAGATCTAGCGCGCATGCCACAGCTATCTGCAACAAGATGAGAAGTAGGAACAAGGTCCTCAAGTCGCTCGCCGGCAGCACTTGGGGAGCTGACAAAGAAACCTTGTTGACCTCTTATAAAGCGATAGGCCGGTCTGTGGCCAACTATGCAGCACCAGTGTGGTCACCGAATGTGAGCGAGTCGCAGTGGAAAAATCTACAGACCTGCCAAAACGCCGCCCTGCGAACTGCAACAGGGTGCCTCCTCATGTCTCATGTGGACCACCTACATGAGGAGGCGAAGATCATACCCGTGCGACGACACAATTTCCTGTTGTCGAAGCAGTATCTGCTTGGATGTTACCGCCGTAGCCACCCCAATCACCACCTCGTGGACAGGCTACCTCCCCCCAGGCAGATAAGGAAGGATCTTCATGATCTAGAGCGCGAGGTCCAACGTTATAAAAGGGAACCTCTAGATCAAAGTGCATACCAGGCAGGTCTTAATGGCATTCACTCTGATGCAGTCGTCGAAGCCGTTAACAATTACAGAGTGAATGTCGTGCTAGGAGAGCATCCCCCATCAGTGGCTTCGGAAGAAATGGATCTGCCACGACAGACAAGAGTGGTTTTGGCACAATTGAGATCAGGCTGGTGTAGCAGGCTCAATTCGTATTGGGCGCGAATTGACGCAAATACGTCGAATTCCTGTCCCGCATGCAGCCAGGGACCACACGACACCCTACACCTGTTCAACTGCCCGGCCAAACCCACTCAACTCGTTCCCAGGTCTCTTTGGACTCATCCAGTCGAAGTAGCCACCTTCCTTGGCCTGGAAACCAACACAACAGAACACACAACACAGGACGAATCAAACAACACCTAAATGGACAACATATTCGCCAGTGCTGCTACAACAACAACAACAACAACTACCTTACAGACAACAAACTCATATTAACTGTTACGAAATTTTGTCACAAAAATTACTAAAATATTTATGAATATTGTAAAAGATTGGGAATTTGTTCGGCAGTCTGTACCTCGACTGTCTGAGATACCTGATTACTTCACTTTTCACACTATAGGTTGTAAAAGGTTTTCAAAATAGAAAAAAGATGATAAAAAAGTCTGACGCAATTGGCACTTTTCTGCGTTTTGTGTAAAAAAGGAAAAAATAACTTCTTTTTGTCACGTTTTGCACCGTTCAGTTGTAGTTTCCTCGTAAATCCTCTACTAAATATAGAGCTTCTTACGTTTTGGACAAAAATATACAGAAAAATAAGGTTTACCATATTTTGCATTGCATTAAAATGTACGACTGTCACATGCATGACCAGGGGAATGCCCATATTTTACTATAGTCATCTATGGCTTTCATTTTGAAAATGAATCATCCAAATCATTCTGAAAAAGTGTTATCTTGACGATTTTACGACCCCAAGTTATCAAATTGTTCAAATTTTCAAGCAGCTCACTACTTCCGGTCTTACACTAAGTGTCCCCTGGTAATGCCAAGGGACAATGGTAGCTGAAGTGGTTTGTTGGCAGCTGCAACCCTAGGATCGGTGCCTACAGGCACTTCTTGACGCTCCCGTTAGATAGGCCACCTGAACCAAGGAAATGATAACGTCCCATGTCCCACGTGAACTTTTATTTGTATATAGCAATAATTCGGTTATTATATGGATAAATTAAGGACTTATATATACTTGTTACCGTTAAATTTTTAGTAATTATTTCTTTTTCGTTGATTTTCAAATAATGTTAATATGCAAAACATTCTTCCTAGCTCCGGCTTTATATATAAAAGTCAATTCAAACTCAAGAACAGGATTATTTCTTCTAAAAAAGAGGATATTTGGAATTGAATTAAACTACTTATTTTAATGGGAAGGAAGAAAATTATATGCAATTTAAACATCATTCTCCTCCTTTTGTTATTTTATTTTGACCTTAGCTATAATTTTATTTCTAGTGACTTTGACTATATCAATGGCAAAATCTTCATTTAAATCTGAACACCTTGCACCTGTACTTGAGTTTAGTCAAACATTTAGAAAAAATCACAAATAAACTAATGTACATACACATAAAAAAATGAGTTCCAAAGTAGGCATGTATTATCACCATCAATTATCAATTATGAGTTTTTGTTCGTTACATGATGATGTCCTTGACACCACAACAAAATACCATGAAATAAATGGAAAATAAATATATACAATGCCTTGCTGCTGTCATACAAATTTTTAAGAGCTTCAAATTTAGTGGACATTTGATTTGACTTTTCTGATTTTATTTTTTCTTGGCCATTATAATTTTGAAAAATAAAGAAACTTTCGATAAAAGTGATACTATAATAAAAAAAACTCGAGGCAACAAAAGAAAATTCTATCGATTGTTTGTCAATTTTCCGGAAAGGTCTAAACATTCATGAGTGAAAACAGACAAAGGGTGTAGGGGATGAAAGGTGTAAGGTAAGAGACGCAATAAGTAACAATTATTGATTTGTGCTCAACCAAAAGCAGGAACACCAACAAATCTCATCCATCCCGCCCTCCCTTCCTCCTAACACCTTAAGACCCCAACAACCTCAGCAGATGGACAAGTGGTGGTGGTGTTTGTGTCGTTTGCCCTCCTCTGACTGGTATCAGGTACTCTCACCCTTTTGATTGAGATTATATTGATTGACAACAAACAACAAATTCTTGCAAATCCCCCTACAAATTTGCTAATTGAATTTTCACCTGCGTTTTACTTTTACTGGTGGAAAATTTTCCACGCCCCATGTTGAAAACAAATAGTCTTTTTCCATTTTCATTCGCTTCTATTATGTACACATTCATTTACATGTTGGTTGGTTTTTCTTTTCACTTCATTCCCTCTCCCGTATTTTTTTTTCTTTAGCCATAAAGAACACACGCACATCACATTAAACTTACCCGAAGATATCATCATCTAAATCACCACCCATTAGACCGAATAGCGACATATTGTCTCTCTAAATATCGTTGTTTCTTTGTGTTTTGCAAAGTATCACTGGTTATTATTAAATATTATTGGTTTTTGCACAATTTGTTGTAATTGGTTGGATAAAATTTTCCACAAAATTCTTCCTGTACGTTTGATGTTTGCTGCTGGATTGAATTTGTTCACTTTTGATCTGGTTACTGGGTACTGATAATTGGTAAGTCGACTTCAATTTGAGTCGAAAACCGACGTTATAGATGTTATCGGTTACTCTATATCGATGTTATGGTTACTCTAACGATTAAATGTGGAAATAGACTATAAAGCCAAAGTGTTTAAAATCATCGGCGTGCCGCCGCAATTTTTCACTATTTCAAGCCGTCGCCGTGGCAACGGCACACTTTGGCTGCCGGAGAGTATATTTTCACGTCAACATGTAAAATATAAAAAGCTGAAGAAATAGTTATAGTATATTCAGATCATACGTATTCTTGTATATCAAATATAGAGAAATAATATCTTTATTTTTTTCATAAAAAGATTTCCAAAAAGATGTTTCGCACCAGAGGCAAAATTTAATACGCGTCGATGTGCCAGATACTTTATTCTGATTGCACAATATAATAAATAACACAACCGTCGTGAAAAGTTATATTCGGCTCTGTTCTCTTTTCTATTGCCGACACCACCGTTCAATTGGTTCTTGCCCCAACGTCATCGTAAAACGGCTTTAGACTGGGTGGAAACAAATGTTATTGTACTGCGATATTACAAGAGTTAGACAGAGTTAAATATAGTCATGTTCAAGGAATATGAAAAAGTAGACCCGATAGCACACTGTTATCGATACTGCTACACACAGAGAAAAAACTTTAGAAATCAAGTGTGAAATAATTATTAAAGTTATTAATTATTAAACACGTTTTTTCAACTTGGAGTTTGTTGTCGGTGTATATGAGATGTACATAAAGTTGCCCAATTAGAAGTTGAAGAAAACCTCGAAACATTCAGCATTGGGCATACCCAGGCGTGAATCCTGACTTATAACCTTGTCACACTGCATGAGAAATTTAGTTTAAATGACATAAGGTCGATTTACAAACGTCAGATCCCATATAAATTTGAAGTGTGACATGGCTATTACCCCCGTTTTCATGTAGCTCCGTTAGCCTAAAATTATGACTAATAGAGAGTTATAGATGCCAGTTTTGGTGAACATGGACATCTAAAACTCTTAGTTAACTCTAACGGAGCTATCTGAAAACGGGCGTTAGGCATATAAGCACATGTGTACACAATTTTTTGACGCGTCAAGTATAAATTGACTCCGGTATCAAAAAATTGTGTACGTGCACGTGCTTATGGCAGCCTTCACACCGTGGCATTATGAAATTCATAAATTCTACGCGTCTACGTTAAGACGCAGACCTCAGTGTGCCCAATGCTTGAAACTGCCTTACACTATACGATAAGTTAGTACAAACTTTTACAAATCGAAGTCGTATTGATTTTACACAAACATGTTTGTGCAAACCATAAACCGCAAATTATAGTGAAATCATATACCCAAAAATATACTTTTTTGTGTTATTTAAATTTAAAGAGTAAACAGCGCTAATAACACAGAAGCATAATTTTACAAAGTTGTTCTTGGAGACGGCTTGTGATTTTAGTTGATACCATTTTACACAAGCGCTTTCTATGGATTGCCAAAAAGTTAAATATCACATAATGAACATTTACTGCGTGTGAATATACACTCATAATCAACTTTTTACGGATTTTGGGATTTTTTATATGTACTTTGACAGCTTAAAACCGGTCAAAAATAACACATAATGAACATTTACTTCGTGTGAATATATACCCAAAATCCACTCTTTACGGATTTTGGAATTTTTTTATGTGTAAACTGCACATAACAGCTGGAAACCGGTCAAAGTGGATGTTGGGCGTATTTTTGCTGTATTTTTGTATTTATTTGGTATGTACTTTCTTTGCGTGTACGCACACCTTTCGTTTTGAAAATATGCGACGTACGCCGTCGCCAGCGTGTCACAATGTGTTTATGATGTTAGTATTTGCGAAACTCTAATGTGCCAAATTGGCAACACTGTTTGTCAGTAAACAACAAGCAGGAACAATCAACCACAGAAAAGAAGAATTGTGAAAATTTGTTCTAATTTCCTAGAAAATATTACATTTTATTAAAATATCCGTAAAGAGTTAGTGAAAACAAAATATATTATTTATAGAATATTTTAAGAATTTAGCCAGAAAGTGTAATAAATTAAAGCTTTGCCACCAATGAAAATATGGGCGATAAGACTAAGGACAAGGACTACTACTACACTACATGTCGGACATGTTTGCAATCAAATGGGGAAATGCAAGATTTAAGCGCGCTTATCAATGATAATCTGCGTCATGGTGGTGAGGAAATCTCGTACATGGATTGTTTGGAATACTGTATGCGTGTGGATAATGGAGAGGTGGACATGCCGACAAAGATTTGTGTAGATTGTGCGTCAGCATTACAGGTGGCCTACTGGTTTATGAAGAACGCCAGCAAGGCACAAGAGCTGTTGAAGGTCCGCATGAAGGAGCTGCAAGAGAAACGGCGACAGTTAGAACGACAGGTGAGAGGGATGAGAATGATGTTCTCATCGGTTATAACAATAATAAAATTACTAAATATTTATGGGTGATTTTTTTCGTTGTTTTACAGGCGGCGCCTGTGGAAGACTTAAAGAAACCAAAACGTTATCGTTGCAAAATATGCAATACAAAGCTGGAGACTAAAAGATCTTTGAAAGATCATGTCAAATTGCACTTGGGTATGTATATTGTATTGTTTGTGGATCCTTTCGAGGAGGATGAGTCATCGTTTTGTATGTAGAGTATTGAGGGTGTAAGTGGATCGCAAAATAATTAAAAAATGAAGAAACAACCCCGAACAACAGGAAAGGCATTGTGCACTGTGACATGGAAAGCCATAAAAAAGGAAAGGCAATGTAATTTGTGTGCAAGGTGAAAAACTGCAGTTCATTGTGTACATTAACACATTACTGCTCCATGTGAGGACACCTGTTTAATGCCAAACAACTGAACAATAATTTTCTATGGGCGTTAATGGGTTAATGAATTATCTACAGCTGTCTAACTATTTTCATAAAACTCTAAATCTACTTCTCCGAAGATTTGTCAAGAGCATTTTCATATTACTCGCGCATGCCTTTACCCCTAATGAAATTCTTCTTAATGTTTATTTTTATACATTAATATATAAACATCATTTTGTTGGAAGATAGCAACCTTAAATAGCTCCACTTTATTGTAGATCCCCTTAAACTATAATCCTCTTAATCCTTAATACTGTAATTCCAATCCAACAATTTCCAACTGATTTTTAAAAGAATGTGTAGGTGTTTCTATAAACGTCATAGCCTTTTATAAACGTACGTTTGAGGTCAACCGCTAAAGGCGTATCTTGAAATTGGAAAAAAGTTGGATTGCAAAAAGCCACATTATGTTTCATTAATACTTAAATCACAAAAAGGAAAAATGCTTATCAGCTCATTTACCCCATTTCTTGCAATTTGTCTATCAGTTACATAAAATACGCATGCCCTTCTCACTTTCAGACATAATCGCGTATAATTGTCAATTATGTCCGTTTGAACACCACCAACGGAACTATTTAATTGAGCATTATCAGCTCGTGCACGGTTTGGCGGCTACCCCCGAACAATTGAAGCCGAAGACGAAAATTTCACCTCCGAAAACCAGCGTGACATCAACCGCGACGAGACAGTGTGATAATTACGTAGAGGAGCAGCAACAACAACAAGAACAACCGCTGCCACCTCCACCCTGTGAAGTGTACGTGGAGCCTCTGTCGACGCATTCCCATGACATCTATACAACACAACAAAATCAAAACTTTGTCTACACCACCTCCGTAAACACCTCAGCCATTACTACTCCCCTGGAGGGAAATACAACGACCACAATTTTTGCTCAACCTAATGCGGAGACATTTACGTTTAATGCTTTCGAAGGCGATCTGAATGTCCATAATGATCTCAATGTAGGCAATGAATTTATTGTTATGGCCGATGGCACAGTGGAGAATGTAATGGGTAAAGGTAAGGAGAGGGCGAGGTTGTGGGAGGGTGTATTATCATGACTGACATATTCTTTGTTTTGTAGGTGTTGTCATAGAGTATATCAATTCGGGCGATAATGGCACTTTGGCCCTGGAAAACGGTTTGGTGTTGGACAATATATTACAGGTTCAAAATGCGGCGGATACCACAAATATGTTACTTGCCCAAAATGATATGGTTCAAATGGATGTGGATGATTTAATAATAGAGGATCCAGAAAATACTCCTGAACAAACTCAAGGTAAGGAACAAAATGTAGAATTATTAAAACTAAACATTACTTATATTTAAAAATATGATACCTACTAAATGTCCACGTTAAATGTGTGACCTGTATATGAATTTACAATTAGAAAAAAATTTATTTGTGGGAGGCACAACATTTATATATATATTTTCTCATTTGCCTTGCAGATGTTCCCTCTCCCATCGATGAGGACATGATTCCCGCGACATTTATCGAACAGCCAAAAAGAAACAATTGTAAAGTATGTGCCAAAGAATATGACACACAAGATGAGTTGAAAACTCACATGCTTACCCATAATGGTATGTTCAAATGCGCTCAAGAAAACCATGACATAAACTTAATCTCCCCCTCCCCTCATTTACAGAAATACCCCACTTCTTCTGCGAGCAGTGTACGTTCTATACATTTTTTAAAATCGACTTGCATCAGCACTACAAAAGTAAGCATAATATCCAACCATCAAACAAACAATTGCAACCGAAAAACAAACAAAGGAGCTCCGAAGCAGACATGGATCAACAGACCAAAAATGCCATTGTTCAGAAAATTGAACGATACGCCAGATCACAGAGACTGGTCTACTGCTGTGATATTTGTTTCTATGAATGTGATCTAAAATATGACATACGACGGCATTATCTCAGTAAACACAGGATGCACGTACAGGATGTCCAACAGAGACCAAGTCGTGCCAACAAACCCATACAGCCCATCTCAAATGCCACAGCAACTCAGAACGATCTTCATCAGACAAAAGCAAAGTCTAATGTAAAAGTACGCATAGACAGCCCGCCAGCAAGTACGAATGCAGAACCAAAGCCACCTTCTCCTGATTATCTCAATGGGCTGAATTGTCGCAAATGTAATGAAGTATTTTATTATCGCAATAAACTCTATGAGCACTATAAATTGCACAGTGCCGAGGAGGAGGCGCTGAGACAGCAGAAACAGATTTTAAAAATGCAGCAACCCACACAAAGAGTTGTTAACAATTTGCGACAAATACAAACGCAACAGGAGGTGATACAACCACAACAGCAACCAGAAACCCAGTTACAGCTACAACAACAGCAACACCAAACAGAAACCCAGTTACAGGTACAGCAACATCAGCAATCAGATACTACAGAGCTGCAACAGTTACAGCAACATCAACCAGAAATACAGTTGCAATTACAACAGCAACAAGAAATGCAATTAGAACTACAGCAGCAGCAAGAAATGCAGTTAGAACTACACCAGCAAACGGACATGCAGTTACAGTATCAGCAGGATCATACGCAACCACATCTGCAGATAATACAACAATTGCCCCAGCCTCATCAGGAAGTTGTTATAACCACCACTCCCTTGGACTCTCTGCCAACATTTAACAATGTAGACCCAATGTCTTTGGTCTTGACGCCAAATAACACAACATTAAACAATCCCGCACCACTAACGCCATCCTCCAGTTCGACCTATACCCTGCCATCCGATGCCATCCCCCAAATAGTGGAAATGGAGCAAACCATCGAAACCGATATGGATTTTGATTTTAATGGCGATGCCTTATTCGAAGACTTTGATGATGTCGATGTGGAAAACGAATCGGATAATGATTTGCGTAATATCGTGTTGACATCAGACGATGACTTTGATGATATGTTAAAGGAACAAGGCGAAACTCAAACTCAGACCACAACCTCATATTGTGCTCAGTGTCAAAAGTCATTCCTAAGCCAGTATCAATTTGAGAATCATATGTTTTTGCACAGAGGTGAGTAGTTTTTTCCATAGATAATGGATAAATTCTAAAAACAAAATTTATTTTTATTTTGGTTTTTAGGGCTGGCTCCTTATCGCTGTGAAATGTGTACAAATCTCTATAATACCAAACGTGCATTAATACGCCACTACAATGCTGTACACAAAAAGATACCTTCTAGGGATATGATCCAAGCGAAGGGGGACAAAGGTGAGAAGAAAACTTTTCAGCAATTTCATACATTGAGACAAGGATTAACTAAAAATATAATTTCTTATTTCATTTAGTGTATGTCTATGATAAAACTCCTATGGATTTGGTGAATATAGAAGAGTCAAAGGGTAAGTAGAGCAGCAGTATCTAGAATATAGTATTCCAGTAGTTTTTAAAATGTATTGTCATGATCGCAGTTTATTTAAGGAATTTTTGCAGGGCAAATTTTTCTCGTGTTTCCTTAATTTCTTAATCTCTACAATTTCTTATTTTTTGCAAAATCGAGAAATGCTGCTTTATTCGCCATATAGAATAGTAAATATTTGGAAAATTGCATCATATTCGGCGAGAAAATTTCTGTGATCGCCTCACGTGATATTAGTCATTTGATTTATAATTAGGAATACCAAAAATCATGCACTTAGTAATTCAGATAAATTTGTAAAAGATTTTTAAGAATATTCGTTTTATTAATTTTTACAAATCTAAACTATTTTGTTGTGTTTAGTCAATATTTTTTCTTTTCATAGATTTGGTGTTTCTATTCTCTCATTTGATTTGATTTGATTTATTTATTTCAACTTGTAATTCAAAGCCATCGGGCCAATTTAAAACAAATTACAAAATGCATATATAATACTTTTTTTTTAACATGGCTAAAAAAAACTACTCAACAGCATTTTCGAGATCATTTGTTTTATATTTGATCCTATTGTATAGTTTTTCATACTATTCGGAAATTAGTATTTACAAGCCATGATAAAATATTTGTGCATATAAAGGGTGATTTTTTAAGAGCTTGATAACTTTTTTTTAAAAAAACGCATAAAATTTGCAAAATCTCATCGGTTCTTTATTTGAAACGTTAGATTGGTCCATGACATTTACTTTTTGAAGATAATTTCATTTAAATGTTGACCGCGGCTGCGTCTTAGGTGGTCCATCCGCTTAGTCCAATTTTGGCATTTCCACGTTTTTGAGTAACAGAGACCCAATTGGTGCGAACGGCGACGAATCGAAAATTGGTGGTCATCATTAACACTGGCCGATACAGCTGCGATATTTTCTTCAGTTCGCACTCTACGTAAGCGTGTTGGTGGTTTAATGTCCAACAATGTAAATTTGGTGCGAAATTTAGTCACAATAGCCCGAATAGCCGCTTCAGTGGGTCGATTAAACTGACCATAAAATGGAAGCGCGCAATGAACTTTCTTAACAGAGCACGCATTTGATAATAAAATTCAATAATTTGCAAGCGTTGTTCGTTTGTAAGACGATTCATGATGAAATGTCAAAGCATACTGAGCATCTTTCTCTTTGACACCATGTCTGAAATCCCACGTGATCTGTCAAATACTAATGCATGAAAATCCTAACCTCAAAAAAATCACTCTTTATATATACAATATTAATACTTTGCGTTTTTTTCGTTTCTTCCAGCTACCACTCTCATGTGTGCGAAATGTACCTATGAATCTACAGATTTCCCCAGTGTTCAATTACATTTGAATACAAATCATAGCATTCACGACGGTAAGTTCGAAAACCACAATGGCATTAACAAATTTCAAAATGCTAATTTTCTTTCTTTATTTCCTTGAACTTTCAGATTCTTATATACTAAGAAGTAAGTACTTTATCTATTTATCACAACAAGCAAAGAAAACATTGATTTTATTTTTTGATAACTTTGCAGAACTCTCCTTTGAATGTCCTCGTTGCATTCGATCATTTTCAACCAAAGCCAAACTTTTACGCCATTTAGAACGTAATCACGCTGCAACGCCCATCAATCATCCACAAACTCAAATAAATTCCAGTGATACCGCCACCACAACGACGACCACCACTACCGCTCCATCGTTAAATAACAATGTAAATATGATGCAAATTAACACGACATGCGGTAAGGTATATCAGGTCAATAGTACTACTGCTACTACTAATAGTAAAAGTTTACCTAGTGATTCGCAAAATATTGTAAATAAGGACAGTAATCGTAGTTGAAACATTGATATATGAAAACCACACCGCGCAGAGGAAGAAGAATTCGAAGAAATGATAGAAAACAGAAACAAAAAAAAATACATTTTTAAAGAAAATTAATTGAAAATGATTGTTTTATATATACATATGTCTGAAGTTGGAGAGGGGATTCTTTTTTGTTTGGTTTTAATGTTTTGTTTTGATAGCTAATACTTTAATTGCATAAATCTCAAAAAGAAGGAGGAGATTCTTTTTTGTTTGGTTTTAATTTTTTGTTTTGATAGCTGATACTTTAATTGTATAAATCTCAAAACGAAAAATGCTGTATGTGAGTGTTTAATGGGTATGCTTTTGTCTCTCTCTGTCTCTCCCCACCTTATTCCTTCTTTTCATTTGTTTTTAATTAAACTCTTCTCAAACTGTTGCCAAACACAACGACAACAACAAATTATATGTAGAGCATGGTGCACTTAATGGAGGACAACTCGAACAACACGACATCAAAACCGAATCAACAACAGGAAGCGCCGACGATAAAGAAATCAATCTCGAGGATGAATGTATAGGGGGGTCCTCGTCGTTTGTCCTGACAAGTCCAAACATCCAAGTCGCCTTCTTCAATGCCACCACCTCTGAATCCAGCAAAGACATTAGTTTCAATGTTAGCGACCCGAGCACCCTTATACCCAAGAGCGAACCTGACTCTTCGTATTCTTCTGACCCACAGTCAGCCACAGACCCTGTAACCACCGATGTAGTTCTATACAAATGTCAAATATGCCAAGAATCTTTTTCCACCATTGAGTCGGTGGGGCAACATGCGAAACGCATCGAATGCCGTGATCTCATCCGACTATCGAAAAAAGAATGCCCTCTTTTTAAGTGCGAAGTTTGTCAGAATAAATATCCCACCATGTATCTGTTGAGGAATCACTTGAAGAAATCACATATGGTGCGGTCATTTCGTTGTTCGTGCTGCCCGAAATCCTATTTTAGCAAAATTGAGTTGGAGTTCCATTACCGGACCCATACAGATGAACGCCATCACAAGTGTGACCTGTGCCCTTCCACATTTCGTTATGCCCATCATTTGAAACGGCACAAGGACATCATACATTTTGGCAAGCGGTACATATGTCCCGAGGCCAATTGTAATCGCCAGTTCAGTTCGGTGGATCAACTGAAGGTACATAAATGGTCGCACTTTGGTATTGTGCCGTATAAGTGTCGCTATTGTGAGCGTTTGTTCAAAAAACGTTTGTTGTAAGTGTTTCATGTGATGATTTTGATTTTGATGATGAAAAAGCGGCATTTGATACGATTTTCTTTTCTGTTCTTGTATGGTCTAGATTGCGTAAACATTGTTGGAAGTTTCACAAGAGACATCTTACCGAGGACGAAATGGTCGAAAACTTTCGCAATTCTACATCAGGATGTGATGACGGTGGCTGTTAGGAGCAGTGGTGGGATGTCGTGGTGGAACATCACAGTGACTTAAACTTATAATTGCACGAATCCCCGAAAATAAAATATTATGAAGATACACAACAACATAGATAGGTAGAAGATACATATATATATAATAATGTAGGAAAATTTCAAGAGTTTTCTGCTTCAGTTTCAATTTGTTGTTTAGCAAAGATATTTACCATTTAAAGAAATTAGTGCGTTTTCAATCAACTATTATATTGAATTGCTTGAATTATGAAAAATGCTGTATATAACAAACTGTGTATATAATTAATAAAGTTTTGAAATAATTAAACAATTAACAATATTAAAAAACTGTTTCCTTGCTGCAACTGGTAAAAATTAGGGTTTAGTTTCGGATGGAAACGGATGCTGAATAAAAATTGGGAAAATTACCTAAAAAGTATGGGTAAGTTGTGTAAAAATACTGGAAACATGTAAGAAGCGTAGAAAGTTGACACAAAGGTAATTACACTTTGTGGGAAAAGGAATTTCATTCATGCTGAGGTGGCAGTCCTTGGTTGAAGATCTCCTTCTCCTAATCAGAGCTAGAAGAGAGAACCTCTGAACGATATTCATCGAGGTGCCGTTAACACACATAAATATCATTTTCGGAGATGATCCCTCTGAAATATCATCTGAAGAGAAAGAACTGGTTTGATGAACAAGATTGTTTCTGGATTGTCTATGGAGACCGACTTCATATAGAGGGTTGCGGCAGTATTAAATGAATTACTCCCTCCAAACACAGCTTCAACTTCATTTCTTAATTTCACTGCCCTTTTCCTGGACTCTATCAGAAATTATGCAATTTTATTTATATTTTTCCGTGATTTTCTTCTGTTTTCGCTCCATGGCAACCTTTTGAACTAAATAAATGCAATATGTGAACTGGAACACACAAATTAAATTTTTTAAAGCCTACTATGAATTTTTGAAACATTTGTTTAATGATTTTCATTAATTTCCTAGTTTTTAAGTATTAATATTAAATGAGCGGATACAATTTGTTTACCTTGTATTAATTTTGTATTTATTCTATGGTTTCACTTTTTTATTTATTGTTGTTAATAGAGGAAAGACTCCAGCAGTATTTAAAATGAATTAACGAAACTTATGTATATCATAAAAGAGAGTTTTTATTCAAAATGTGTCTAGAAGCGAATACTTTTTGGAGCCACTGTATATCAAAAAGAATGAAATCCTATGATTTGTATCCACTTCCTTACGTCTTCAATTTTTATAATTCATTCTGAAAATCGATTATTAGTTGTACTTGTTTAATCTGTGATAAAATCCTGATTCAGCTCAAAATTAGCAAAATTGAAAATACCAATTTTCGAATCAATCATCTTCGAATCCAGAGAAGCAAACTCACATTATGTGTCCATTTTTAAAGTTACAGGTCTCAAAGTTATTTTTTTTCGGAAAAATCGCTTTAAGATTCCTCTTCAACAACTCCATAGCATAGCTTAAATCCTGAATCCACCTTAAGGAACAATAATAGGTGGCGATAGCAATATACACACAGAAAATAATGGGAAACGATCTGGCTAAATAAAATTGTTTACTGTTTATTATCATCCCTTTCTTCTGTTTGTTTCATAGCCAAAGAGGACCGTTACTTTCGGTAGTTGTCAAATTTCTTTCCAATTATTTCATTCATATATTTTTTGATTGATTGAGAACGTGTTTGATTTTTCCCCTGAGAAATGTTGCCTGTGAAACTCTTGTCTGGACAAATGTTCCAACATCTTTGCCGCTGTTGTTTAACCAAAGATCAAGTTATGATCTCTGTAAACACCGAATCCACTCACAATGATAATAAAACACTGGCCGATTATTTGAATGTGCTCTTCGATTATTCCGGCCAAAACGGTGGCGATTTGTTGTATCCCTCTCAAATCTGTTTGCGCTGCAGCAAAGCCTTACAGATAGCCTATCATTTTATGCTAATGTCTATGGACAAGAAGAGAGAATTTGAAGGAATTACGAGAAATTCTTGCAAAACATTAAAAACCAGTGTTATGGGGAATCCGAAGGAAGAAGAAAATAATTATCATATTGTGATAGAATTCAACAATGATGTTATTGGGGGCACTGGTGGTCATGAATTGAACAATATGGAAGGCTGTGAACGGAATGAGGGGAATATGATGGATACAATCGAATATGAAGAACAGAAAACAGTTATCACGAAGAATGTCAAATGTATAGAAGAAGGACGGTCAATGGATAACTCATGGCAGTGTAATGAATGGAAAAGTGATAGAAATCTCAAGGAGGAAAACGAAAAAGGTAGATGAATGAAATAATACAAGGGAACACACATTTTTTGAATGGAAGTGTGACACAATGACAAATTTTTATGGACATCATCGCTTATTATTCATATCGGCTTAGAATCACTTTCTGAGTCGGCTGAGCAATGTCCGTCTGTCCATCTATTTTGCAATGTCCGTCTGTCTGTCCATCTATTTTTGCTAGTATAGATCGCAATTATTGTCCGATCCTAATAAAAATTGGCACAAGTAAGTTTTGCGGGCCATTGAATAACGCTATTTTATTTGAAGAAAAATGATTCAGATTTAGATATAGCTCCCGCACAAATTTCGCTCCCGATTTGACTTTTTGCACTCTAGAAACCATATATTACACTGGATTTGCTTCAAATTTGGTACAGTACCTTATAATTCAACTAGAAACATCTATTTAAAAAAAGGGTCAGATCGGTTCAGATTTAGATATAGCGCCAATACAAATTTCGCTCTCGATTTTTTTCCTCTTATTTTACTCGATTTGCTTAAAATTTGGCACAGTTCCTCCTAATTCAACTAGAAACATCTGTGGTGAAAGTGGGACAGATCGGTTCAGATTTAGATATAGCTTCCAAAATAAATTTCGCTCTCGATTTGACTTTTCTGGTCAGATCACATATTTTACTCGATTTGCTTCAAATTTCGCACAGTACTTTATAATTCAACGAGAAGCATCTATAGTGAAAGTAGGTCAGATCGGTTCAGATTTATATATAGCACCCATACAATTTTCGCTCTCGTTTTGACATTTCCTAGAGATCACATATTTCAAATTTAGCACAGTGTCTTATAATTCAACTATAAATATCTGTGGTGAAAGTGGGTCAGATCGGTCCAGATTTAGATATAGCTCCCACACAATTTTCGTTCTCGATTTGACGTTTCCTCCTCTAGAAACCACAGATTTTGATCAGAAAATTGTGAGTGAGTCTCATCGCTCCATGATATAGGACAGATGCCAAAATCCTCATAGAATTGAATTGTATGGCGTAGATAGTAGAGGGTTTTACTTTACATAAATACAAATTACTTCACCTTCCGTCGAAAAACACAGTGTTCCCTAGTAGTACATATTCCATAGATACCAGATATAATCAAACTATTTCCTTCCCACAATAAGAACATAAAATAGTGGACTCTATAGAGACAGAGGCCAATCATATACCCAGATGTTTTAAATGCTGTTATTGTGATAATTCCTTTGCTTATCACGAATCCTTAATAGAACACACGCAAAGTATACACAAAAGTACGAAGTCCTTAAGGAAAGAGAGGACATTCATTAATACTTTTCATATTTCTTGATTGCTTTCAGAAATGATACCCTTTAAATGTAAAATATGTAGTTTTTATACTTGTTTCATTGAAAGCCTCTGGAAGCACTATAAAAAGCAGCATGTCATAGACGATCTGGAAAATCGTTTGTATAGAACCCAAGAACGTAAGTAATGAACAATATAGTTTCTCTAATTTATACAACGCATAAATGCTTCTTGTTAGTTTTGTCCATATCTGCCGAAGTGGAGCCATCTTATGGTAAGTTTGTTTTTAAGTGCTGAAAGGATACGAATTTGCTAAACATTGCTTTGTAATATATAGAAATAACCCTAATTTGCAAGGAATGCAATTTTCAAACGCATATACAAACTGAAATGGACGATCATCTCGCGGTGCAACATGTTATACTAGAAGATAAAGGTATAACATGGAATATATTCTATGAATGCATATTGTATTTATTCTCATCCGTCCTTCCAGATATATACATCACAAGTCGGTTCAATTGTCCCTCATGTTTTCGGCAATTCAAAGATAAAACATCTGTGAAAATTCACTATTCCATGTCCCATAATGCCCAGCAGGGCGTGGTGATTACAGGTGTACACAATTGTGAAAAGTGTGGTAAGTTGCAAAATTTAAATATTTGAACTGATGTTATTCAGGAATTCGGCTATAAGAGACTTAATCGGGATCTCCTAAAATATTTCTCTTTGTCTGTGTTTTTTTATTTTTCAAGAACAAAAATTAAGAATTTCATCCTTTTTAGGTAAAACATTTGATCGCAAGACTGCTTTAGTATCACACGAACGTCGTTGCATACTGCTTGACCCGGTAGCGTGCAATTTTTGTGGTGCGGAATTTTCCACCGTCTTCAAATACGAACAGCATTTACAGACCACACATTCGGTCGACGTTAAGCATGAATGTGAGGTTTGTGGCAAAACGTTCAAATTGCCCTCTTCTCTAGCTGTCCACCGCAGACGGCACAATGAACGTTATTACCAGTGCAATTTGTGTCCTAAAAATTATATTAACAATGCCGAATTGCAAGTACATTTGAAACGCATACATAGTCGCCACAAAATGTGTTCGCTGTGTGGTAAGATCTTCCAGCAATCGAGTCAGCTACGCGATCACAAGAAAACCGAACACAATAAAAAGATCATCCAATGTGGCTACTGTGAGTTTAGATCTACATCGAAGTTTGTCATTGAGGTTCATCAGTACAGGCACACAGGCCGGCCGTACAAATGCAAATGTTGTCCCAAGCAATATGTTCTGAGAAAGGAGTATGTTTTTCAGATAATATTGAAATAGAAATGGATGCATCAACACTTTTCATAGACCTTTCATAGTATTCCTCCAATTCGAAAAAAATGATATTACTTTTGATTTTATTAAGCAATAATGTAAAGTGTTGTTTCATTTAAGAAAAATGCAATTTCCACATGAAGGCAGAATTATTCTTGCTCTTTCTATTTTTTCTAGCATAAAGGCGCATAGCACAAAAGTGCATGGCATTGAACTGGCGGATGAGGAATTAGCTGCCATGTTTGTGGATAAACACGGTTATCCCAGTCGATTCGATGCTTTCTCGAAACAAAACAATCTACAAATAGATGTAATCGATGAAATGGATTTAGAAATGGAACTGAAAGAGTTCAACCTAACATTTGACGATATAATTAATGATTTATTTTAGCCATAAGGGCGATATAATTGGACAATGAAATAATAAGAGTTACATAAATACATTAAAAATTAAAATCATTTCAATTTTATTGTGTTTTTCGTATTTTTTATTCGGTTATTTTAAATATCACTTAACACATTCTGTTTTTCGAAAATTAAACTACTGGACAGGCTCTGCGACCCCGCGACATCTAATTGCCTTGAATGAATTTAGATAGGAAATCAGTGGGCTTGGGTTCTTGGGATTCCTTCCAATAGCGCATAATGTGACCTTTTTGCTTCCAAATCTCTATGGTTTCTTTAAGTTCCATTTGACCCTGGAAAAAAACGAAAGAAGATGCAATATGAATATGGAATGGAAAAATAATCTATATATATAAAGAGTAAGAAGTCTGATGAATACTGCCCATTTGTGAGCTAATCTCACTTTTGTTTAAGCTCTAGATGGTTTAAATCAATTAAATAAAAAGTTATAGGTTTTTTGGCAGATATTGTTTCCTTCTGAACAATGCTGTCCATTTCTAATAAGCTCATCTCCCTAGAGAACAAAGTACCAAAGTATAGTTCACAAAAAAAGAAAGCAAGTGTAAGAGAAATCTTAGTTTTGGACAAAATGAAATTTTAAAAACATGGCTTCAGATCTCTCGGGGAGGAATGTGTAGTTTGAAACATTAGACTCATTAGATTACTCTAGTAATTTACAAAGACAGTAAACATTTGGTTTGTGTCTTTAATGTAATTTGAATGCATTTCAAACCGCTGACATGGAACAACAATCTTCTTATATCTCACTGGACCTTTATTGGGAAAATAATAATAGGAACATGAACTTAATGAGAGTATAAACGTTGTGGTTATAAACTTGAAGTGATAGCCATGACAGTCATTGAACTGAATATATTTATATAAAGAACAACAAAGAAATGTCTAATTATGTTACATATCATGGCGGTAATCGGCCATATCGGAAACATGATAATAATAATATAGGTTGTTGTTGTGGTTACAAATTTGAACCTACCGGGCTTTGAACTGGTTGATCTTTGTGGTTGTAAATTTAAAATTAAGACATGAGCTGAGAATCATTAATTGGATATGCTCTTAAAACCGAGTTAGAGCAAGAAACCCAAAACCAAATATTCTTCTATGAAGTGAAATCAGAAAATACCAAGGATGTAGGTTAAAGCACAATCGAAGAATAGTTAAATGGGATCTTTTGTATAATACTTCTTGCTCGGTACTAATTATTGGAAAGTCCGAACAGAAGTAATAATTTTGCCCAAGCATCCAATATATCCAAGGTGGATATGCATGGATTGCTGTTTCTAGCTTCTGACAGTGTCAGTATTAAATAAACAAACAAAAGGTACCATCTTTTCTCATAAACATCTTTCTCCCCTTCGAATCCATTTTTTACCAAATATGTTCTACAGTTGTAATTCCCAGTTGGAATCTATCCCCACAACATACCTTAATAACCAGCATGTCAATGACGCGCACATCACTAACGTTGCGATGTTTCACAAACTCTTCACGTAACTTGGAGCGGCACTGTGCCACCGACAAGGGAATATCATAGTCATTTACTGCAATATAGAGAGAGATGCAACCATTAATAATTTGTTTATAGTTCATCCATAGAGAAGAACGATGACATAACATTAGCGGTTTGGTCCGCTCCACCGAACAAAACTTACCAATATATGGAATCTGACGATACCAGGCTTTGTATAAATTTAAAGCACGCTGACGTGCCTCCTCACGGTCAGTGGACAGAATTGGACGCACTTGTTGTACGGTTCTTTTAATAGCTTCACGACCAGCCATATTTTCCAACTTCAACAATATTCACCGAAAATCGTCAAAATACAAACTGTGAAAAAAATTTGCAGTTGACAGCAAACAGCTGGTAATAACAATAAGTGAGGGCGCAACCTAATCGTAAGCGAAAAGGCGCCTATCAGACGTCAGACGCCGAGCAATGTTGAATCATAAATATAAGCGTAAGATTTATCGTTGAACTTTAAAATTGTAAATTTGAACTACAGATTACTTTGACTTTGAAAGGTAGAATAAAATTCATTTTTATTTTCAGGTTTATGTTTTACATTTGCAGAATGGAACGCGTCTGATGCGTTTTCGCTTCGCCCAATGGACAAAAGATTTTTTTTGCAGCAGATGGAGAATTTAGCCGAAAAATCGTGTTTATGTGGCTATGTCAATAAGCAAATTACCGCATATGGGGTTCAGATAGTCACAGTTGGTGTGGATTTTGGGCTATCGGCATCATTGGGCCATTTTTCTTCTTGTTTGAATTATTTTAGTTAAATTTAACTTATTTTAAGTTCACTTTTTTCCTTGTATCAAGTAAAACTTTTCTCAGTTTAAGTAAAATTTTCCTCAATAAATTAAAAAAATAAGTAAAATCAGCATATTTTTGCTCAGTTTAAGTAAATATTTAAATAATATTTGACTAAAAAATTACTTAGTTTTAGGAAAATTTCAAAGGAATTTGCCAGTAAAAGAAAGCAGAAAGTCTGCTGTAACAGCAGATTTTCTATTGAAAAAGAGATAGCACACTTGTATCTGCTGAAATTGCAAACAGCTGTTTGCTATTTCAACAACAAAACAATATAGACACTTAACAATTTTATTCACAACACTTTTTAGAATAAATGTTATTATAAGGGAATTTATTACTACTGATAGATATTGTGTCTATTTAATGATACGCATATTGTTCCAAGCTAATATAAAACAAAATTCGAGCTAAATTCGTTTTCGCCGTCAATCCGAAAGGCATTAATTATAAACGTTTATTCATTATCTATTTTTATAATTTAATTAACAGCAGCCATTTTTAGCAGACTGCAAACACTTTAGCAGTGTGAATGTTGATGTAAGATTGCAGAAAAACAGCTGTTATGACAGAAAAACTGCTCTAATAGCAGAAAATTGCCTGCTGATAGGCAGCAGACAATCGCTGCTGTTAATAACAGACTTTTTTCTTTAAGTGTAAAAATTTATTTGGTTTGAGTACAAATTTAATTAGTTTTAGGAAAATTTTACTTAAATTTAGTAAACATTTACTTGGTTTGAGGAAAAATGTACTTAGATTCAGGAAATTTTCAGCAAAATTTTACTTAGATTTAGTAACAATGTACATGGTTTGAGTAAATATTTCTAAATCAAATTTTTCTAAATTTTAGTTCATTTTAACTAATCATAGGGTTCACTTTTTTCTGAGTGCAGAACCAAATGAAACATTGCACAAAGAAGTCTTTCGGGATAAGGACGAATGCTATTTAATTTGAAAAAAATCGGCACAGATTTAGATATAGCCCCCATACGAATTTCAGTACCGATTTGACTCTTTTCACTCTAGAAACCACATATTTTATCAGATTGTCTTCAAATTTGGCAAAACATCTTATATTTAAACTAGAAACACATGTGGTGAAAATAGGTCTGATCGGTTCAGATATATATATATAGCTCCCATTCAAATTTCACCCCCGATTTGACTTTTTTTCGCTCTACAAACCACATATTTTATCAGATTGTCTTTAAATTTGGCAAAACATTTTATATTTAAACTAGGAACACTTGTGTTGAAAATGGGTCACATCGGTTCAGATTTATATTTCGCTCCTAATTTGAGTATATCCGATCTAGAAACCACATATTTTATCAGATTGTCTTCAAATTTGGAAAAAAAATCTTATATTTAAACTAGAAACACCTGTGGTGAAAATAGGTCAGATCGGTTCGGATTTGTATACAGCTCCATTCAAATTTCACTCCAGATTTGACTTTTTCCGCTCTAGAAACCTCATATTTTATCAGATTGTCTTCAAATTTTGCAAAACATCTTATATTTTAACTAGAAAACCCCATGGGAAAAATCGGTCAGATCGGTTCAGATTTATATATAGCTTCCAAACAAATTTCGCTCCTGGCTTGACTTTTTCCACCCAGAAACTTCGTATTTTCACCGAATTTCTTCAAATTGAGCATAAAACGTTATACTTGAACTGGAAGAACCTATTTTGTAAGTGGGTCACTTCATTCCATGTTTGGTACGGACAGACGTTTCTCAAACAGCATACAAATCATGAAACGGATTTCTTTCTACCTTGTCGAGTATAATTAGTATAAAAGCATAAATATAGTTGCTTGCATGCATGCATGTGTAGGTACGAATGTACTTACTTGCAAAAGTCATATTCAGTCGTAGTCTGACTTGCGGTTTTGTTTAAAAATGCAGGCGGAATGTGAATAACCGTTCTGAGTCATTCCTTCTATTTATAATAATTTTATAAACAATAAAAAGTTTCTTCGTAGGTGAATACATATTTAATAAAACTACAAAATCAACGTTCACATGCATTAAATTTAGAAAAGACAACGACAACAACAACAAACATATCCCAACTTAAATGTCATAATAGCAACAATTTCCATACAGTCAGTAATAAATGAGTGTGATTGTCTCGGGTCCGAGACAAAGAAGACGTCATATAATCCAAATCGCATCTCTCTTTCAATCTCTCCCGAGCTTAGAGACTGTCTTGAAAGTTGGCTGCCAATGAATGGTGATATATCTCAACAATATGATATTGTCGTGTGTCGTGGTAATGAAAACAAAAGCTTTGTCCAAAGCTTTGCTGCTCATTCATTACGATTCGGGTTTGAGGTGGTGCTGAAAGGGTTTCACACAAACACACCAACAACACCACGTCGTATTAGGCAACCCAGTTAGTGTTAGTTGTTGTACGTACATATGGGGGGGATCTGTAACCTGTGGTGGTTTCAGTTCAATATTTTCAGTATTGAGTTTGATTTGAAACGTTGAAGTGTTAAAACGTACGTTTATTATTTGAGCGGCTAACTGCGCATGCGCGAATACCTGGAAATACGAATTACGGTGTGTGTGTTGAAAACGTGAAACGTCCAGACGGCAACTCGGTGTATATTTTCGTTTACAGAAAATACGGAACGGTTGCAACGAAAAAAAAAACAAAAAATATATATTCCAAAACCCCGCACAACAAAGCGAATTTATTGTTCATCACATTGGTTTTAAATTATTATGCAAATAAAGTAAGAATTTTTTACAAAAACAAATTGAAAAAATCCCCACAACAAAAGTGGAAACATTTGAAATTGACAATTACTTACATACATATAAATGAAAAAAAAAATACATGTGTCGTTGTTGTTGGTTTTTAATTAGCAACAAAATGAATACAAATGTTCATACAGACAGACAGGCATCCACCAAACATATACCATAAATATTATTAAAAAAATACGACAAAGGCCGTCGAGCAAATTAACAATAAATGAATACTGCTCAATTTATTAAAAAAAAGAAAGTTGCCATTTTTGTATTGAAAATTTTTGTGGTTGGTAACATTCAGTTCAGTTCGATTCGATTGTTAATCGTTCATATGTTAAAAACGGAAAGTTTGGAATTAACATTTGAATTGGATTTGCAGCTATGCATATAATGGAACTTGAGTGAAGGGTCGGGCCGATCGAAAGTGTAACCGATATTTGCATAGCAAAGAACTTTTGCCAAAGAAATATCCCAATATTGGATCAAAAACAATGATTAATATTAATTTAACTTTGACTGTCAGAAATGACTGCCTCGCTTTCTAGCTTTCGACTGCTAATGGCATTTTGGATTTTAAAGAGTGTGAAACATCAAGAGAAGAACTGTCTCTCATCCCCTTTTACTGTAGAAGCAGGGACAGTATAACGGCAACATTATTCTATATTAGGGCTGTTTTTCTTTAAGCCGGGATAACAGGCTGCGATAACAAACACCATTAATAAAAAGTAAATTTTTACTGAAAATAAAAAAAAAATATATTTTTTCACATTATGGCCTTTTTATAATTACTTTGAAATCACAAAGTTATAAACTGAAAAAAAAAACTTAACGGAATAATTAAAGCTATGGGGAAAATTTAATTCATTACTTTGAAATTCCCCCCAAAAAAAAACTTTGTAAAATTTACAAAGTATTATGTAAAATTTACAAAGTAGTATGTGAATTGGAAAGAACTTAGGGAAATGATTAAATTTCTTTTTTTGTTGCTACGAAAGACCCATGCATGCAATTTACACTTGCACTAGGAAAATATGTTTACCTGACTTCTGTAAATTCGCATACGTTTTTTCTATATGTAGTTTCGCCCACACTTACCTTTTCATAGCCAATTATGTATATTATAATAAACTGACGAACTTGAATTTATGATCTTTTTATAATTACTTTGAAATTGTCAAAAAAAAAACTGTAAAAATACAAATTTATAAATTACAAACAATATATATTTTAACCTACATAAGCACTGAGCAGGGAAATTTAATTTATGATATTTTTATAATTACTTTGAAACTCTAAAAAAACTTTGTAAAATTTACAAAATTATAAATTGGAAATAACTTAAAGAAATAATTTATCAATAAGCATTGAGCAACTATCAGGAAATTTTAGTTTTTTTGTTTCTACGAAAGACCCATGCATGCATCCAATTTACTCTTGCACAAGGAAAATATTTTTACATGACCTCTATAAACTTTACAAAGTTTAAAAAGTTTAATTCTGCGCTTTCGCACACGCCTTTTTCTTAGTGTAGTTTCGCCCACGACCACGTCCACGCCTACGAATAAAAAATAAGTACATTTTCAGACTCAATTATAATATTATTATAATAAACTAACGAACTTGAAATGTTTAATTAAGAACCTTTTTATAATTACTTTGAAATTCTCAAACAAACAAAAAAACTTTGTAAAACTTTGTAAAAATAATATTATAATTGTTTTGTTTCTAAAGGGTGATTTTTTTTAAAAAAAAAAAACGCATAAAATTTGCAAAATCTCATCGGTTCTTTATTTGAAACGTTAGATTGGTCCATGACATTTACTTTTTCAAGATAATTTCATTTAAATGTTGACCGCGGCTGCGTCTTAGGTGGTCCATTCGGAAAGTCCAATTTTGGGCAACTTTTTCGAGCATTTCGGCCGGAATAGCCCGAATTTCTTCGGAAATGTTGTCTTCCAAAGCTGGAATAGTTGCTGGCTTATTTCTGTAGACTTTAGACTTGACGTAGCCCCACAAAAAATAGTCTAAAGGCGTCAAATCGCATGATCTTGGTGGCCAACTTACCGGTCCATTTCTTGAGATGAATTGTTCTCCGAAGTTTTCCCTCAAAATGGCCATAGAATCGCGAGCTGTGTGGCATGTAGCGCCATCTTGTTGAAACCACATGTCAACCAAGTTCAGTTCTTCCATTTTGGGCAAAAAAAAGTTGGATATCATCTCACGGTAGCGCTCACCATTCACAGTTACGTTACGATTCGCATCATCTTTGAAGAAGTACGGTCCAATGATGCCACCAGCCCATAAACCGCACCAAACTGTGACTTTTTCTGGATGCATTGGTAGCTCTTGCAATGCTTCTGGCTGATATTCACTCCAAAATCGACAATTCTGCCTATTTACGTACCCATTGAGCCAAAAATGAGCTTCGTCGCTGAACACAATTTCTTTCTTTCTGAACTTTCTTAACAGAGCACGCATTTTGATAATAAAATTCAATGATTTGCAAGCGTTGCTCGTTAGTAAGTCTATTCATGATGAAATGTCAAAGCATACTGAGCATCTTTCTCTTTGACACCATGTCTGAAATCCCACGTGATCTGTTAAATACTAATGCATGAAAATCCTAACCTCAAAAAAATCACTCTTTACGAACGACCCTTGCATGCAATTTACTTTTGTACTAGGAAATTTTGCGTTTAATTCTATTAGGCAAAAATAAAAAAATACTTTGAAATTCTCAAAAAAAAACTTTGTAAAATTTACAAAGGTGTAAATTAAAAAAAAAAACTTAGTAGAATATTTTAACCTAACTTTGTAAAAATTACAAAGGTATAAATTAAAAAAAAAAGAATATTTTAACCTCCATAGCAACTAACAACTATGAGGATTTTTTTGTTTTGACGAAACACCATGCATGCAATTTACTTTTGTAAATACTAGGGAATTTTTGTGTTTATTTTCATGACTCTATAAAATCAATTAAAAACAGTTTCAAAGTTTAATTCTGTAGTTTCGCAAACGTTTTTTATATGTGTAGCTTCGCCCATGCCTACGAAAAAAAACCAATTACCTTTTCAGACTTCAGCCGAAATGGAGCTGAAATCGATCAATGTCGATTTACAAATGTCAGATTCCATACAAATGTGACATTAACATTTGAGTTAATAGCGATTTCGTATGCAGTCTGAACGGGCTATTAGTCATTAGGTCTGTAGATAGGGATTTTCAAATGGCAGATATCAGGTCTGTTCGATTGGGCTTACTAGCTAAATTTTTGTATGGAAGTTGCTTGTAACTCTCTTAGTGTTGCTACCAGATTTTTCTTGTTTATTCATTTAAGAAAAACCAATGAGTAGCAACGTTGCCACCTTATCAAGTATCTTATTTATATGCTTGAAATTTGACACTTGAAATCTAGTTAAGCTCGATTTTTCGTCAGTGTGATTCTGAGTTCGTATATACTCACTTTCAGTGGATTTTGGCTGTCAAACTCCATATAAAAATTCGTAAATGTGAAAAAATGGATTTTGAGCATTAAAAGGTTTAACATTTGTATGGAAATTACTTATCAAGAGAGTTGATCAATTTTCTATTTAAAAAGAAGGAAATTTTCAGGCGACATATCGGACCTGAGATGAATTTAGTCGTGGAAATTACTTATCAAGAGAGTTGATCAATTTTCTATTTAAAAAGAAAGAAATTTTCAGACGACATATCGGACCTGAAATGAATATAGTAGTGACTTTTCAATCTTTTTTATGTTGAGCGTTAGCTTTTAGAAATGTAAAAGTTGTTTCCAAATCTGTATGTCTGTCGGAATTAAAGAAAATTGTTTTTAAACACCATGCCAAAGCCTACCCAAATTTGGATTTTTGCAGTCTGTTGTTACAGGCCTCACTCTCTTAGCTACATATTAATACAAATTTAGCATGTTAGCCTAATATGTATATATGCTGGCAGTTGCACTAATGAATTATGCCAATATTTTATGAATTTTTTTCGTTTGGGCATATGACTTGTGGGTGGCCAGGGTTTGAGGGTTGGCCGGGGTGGCGGTTTTAATTGCTATGTTGATAGCGACGTGTGTCGTTCTATCGACGAACATCATTACATACTTACAAGACTATTTCGACTTACATACATGCCTGCATGTATGTTTATTAGATAGGAGGAGTAGGAGTACGCTCCTTCCTCCCTACCCTAAAAAAAGAGAACAGACCGACATTTACAAAAAATTGATAGTTATGATTAAAATGATTTTTTTCTAGGTTTTTCACTTCCAATCGCTATCAAAGCGCAAAGGCATGACAACGACCACAACAGTAGCAACAACAACAACAACAATATCGTCAATAAATGTCTCGGGAACATGACAACAAAAAGAGGAAAAGAGGTCTAGATTGCCTTGCCGTGTTCATACATCCATACATATGTGCGTCCATGTGTGTATCTAGTATGTGCGCCTCGCGTCGCGTCTAATGAGACCGAAAAAATAACCGAAATAAATAATAAACTGCTAAAAAAGCGGAGTTATCAAATCAATATCAGCGACAAAAAGCTGTAAAAAGCTCCGCGTATTTAAGTTTGGCAGAATTCTATTATCGTTTTTTTTTGTTTGTTTATTTCTTGCAGTTGTTGATGTTGTGAAAATGTGCGCTACACTCGGTCAAATGAGACAGAGAGACAGAAAAAAATATTTAATTTTTCTTTGCACATTTTAACTAAACTTTCTTATCAAAACAAGAAACAAAACATGGGTATAAAAATAAAAAAAAAAACAAATTAAAAAAATATTTTTTAATTTCAATTAAGTTTTTAATTAAAATATTTTTTTATTAAAAATATTTTTTCATTCTAACCCATTAGTGTTATCTGTACCCATATGCGGACACACGTTGAAGCTAGAATTTTGAACAACATTTTTCTCCGGGCATTAATAAGTTAATTAAGAAAAATATTTTATAATTTTCAATTTTTAAAATCGCCTTTGACGAGTTGCAAAATTTTTCTAAACCATTATTTATTTTTTTATTTAGAAAATAATTTTATTTTAATTGCAAATTATATTTTTAATTTATTTTTTTATTTAAAAAAATATTTTTTTTAATTTTAATATAACTAAAAATATTAAATTATAGAAAATTATTCAAAAAAGTTTATTTGAATGTTAATTTAACTTAAAATAATATTTAGTTGTAAAACAATTAATTAATTCTATAAACTATGGATGCAAAATGGCCTTGAGCCAAGAGAATATCCCAGTTCAAATCAATTTAAAAGTATTTTTAATTTAAATTAAAAAAAATTAACAAGAAGTTTTTCTTTGATCGTTAATGAGTTAATTAAAAATATTTTTTAAAATCGCCTAACCGTTGACGAGTTGCAATTTTTTTCTAAACAATTTTTAAATTTTTCTAATTTTAATTAGAAAATACTTTTTAATTTGAATTAAAAAATATTTGTTTATTACAAATTATATTTTTTTTAATTTAAGAATTATTTTTCATTTTAATTGCAAAATATATTTTTTAATTTTATTTTAAAAAATATTTTTTTAATGTTAATTTAATCGAGAAAAATTAATTTAAAAAGTAATTAACAAAAAGTTCGAATAACAGTTTTCTTTGGGCACTAGCGAATTAATTAATTTTGTATATTTTAAATTTTTAAAATAATTAATTTTCCTACGAAAATGTATTTTTTTAATAACTATATTTTTGATTTATTTATTTTTTATTTTACATTAAAATATATTTTTTAATGTATTTTTAATAATTTAATATTTTTTAATTAAATTAAAACGAAAATGTAATTAAAAAATATTAAATTATTAAAAATGCATTAAAACATATATTTTTTAATGTTAATTTAACTAAAAAGGATATTTAATTGTAAAAACATTAATTAATTCTATAAAATATAGATGCAAAATGACCTTGAGTCACGAGAATATCCCAGTTCGAATCAAATAAATTAAATTAAAAAAATAAACAAATAACAAAAAGTTTCTACAACAGCTTTCTTTGGGTATCAATGAGTTGATTAAAAAAATATTTTTTTAATTTTTAAAATCACCTAACAAACAATTATTCAATTTTAATTAGAAAATATTTTTTTTTAATTTGAATTAATTACATTTAATTAATTACAAATTATATTTTTTAATTTTAAAATTATGTTTTATTTCCATTACAAAATATACATTTTTAATTTAAATTAGAAAAATATTTTTTAATGTTAATTTAACTAAAAAGAATATTTAATTAAAACATATTTTTTAATTTTAATTAAAAAATAATTAACAGCATGTTTGAACAACAGTATTCATTGGACGTTATTAACTCATTAAAAATATTTTTTATTTTCAATTTTTAAAATTGTCTAATTTTTTCAAAACAAGTATAATATTTATTTTAAGTAATATATATTTATTTTAATTACAAAATATTTTTTTTGAATTTCAATTTAAAAATTATTTTTAATGTTAATTTAATTGAAAAATATTTAATTATAAAAAATTATTAAAAAAGTAATTAACAACAAGTTCGAATAAAATTTTTCTTTGGGCGTTAGTGAGTTAATTAAAAAAATATTATTTTTATTTTCAATTTTTAAAATCGCCTAACTGTTGACTAATTTCACTTTTTTTCTAAATATTTTTAAATTTTTTTAATTGTTTATGTTATAGTTTGGCTCATAGTTAGTTTGGCCCTTCATGAGTAAAAATACGTCGTATTCTTTTTTAAATATTCATTTATTATTGCCCAATATTTCGACTAACATCATTAGTCACCTTCAAATTATTATTTTTTAAAATATATTTGTTTATTTTAATTACAAAATATTTTTTTACTTTGAATTAAAAAATATTTTTTAATGTTAATTCCATTAAAAATATTTTATTGTAAAAAAATAATTTAAAAATATAAATAAAAGTATATTTTTAAAATCAAATTAAAAGAATATTTTTGGCTTGCGATTTTATTGAATCTTGTGGCATATTACTTTAATACACATTTTATTTAAAAATAACAGAAATATAGCCTGATTGTTCTCACTACAAAAGAAATACATTTATATTTTTTAATAGACTGAGTTTCTTTACTAAGAGAAAATGGATTTTTGCTCAACTATGACATACATATATTTCTATTGATAGGTTATTAATTAAAAAATGTTTATTTACTTTAATTATCGTTCTTAATTGTTTTCATTTTAGTTACATTTTCTGATGAAGTAAATAAATAATAATTTATAAAAAATATGTTTGAGTTAAAATTAAAAAATATATATTTTTTGTTTGACTTAAAAAAAATTGCAAAGTTTAGGCGATTTTAAAAATTATAAAATATATTTTTTAATTTGTATGGTTTTCCGCTGAGAATAGATTTTTCAAAATATAGGAAATGAAACTGAAATTGCTTCGATTTCATAAATCGATCCACCTTAATGTACCGGCTAGGATATGCCAATGTGTAGGATTATCTTGTGGGTCCATAAAGGGCTTTCACGGCTATTAATATGAAAAGCTCTTGTCGAAGCAATAAAGTATTTATCATTAATTATTCCCTATTGGGACAACTGAGTCATGAGAGATCGCTTTTCATTCGCACAGTGGTCGCAGAAATGTTCAGAGTTTACATGATTTTAAAAAAAATCTGGTAAATAATCCTTGATTAAACATCTGTCCCCATATGAGGAGACGCGTTAAAGTTGGATTTTTTTAATTTTATTTTGAAAATATTTTTAATTTAATAAATTTTAATTTAATTAGAAAATATTTAATTATAAAAAATTAAATTTAATTAAAAGTATATTTTAACGTTAATTTAACTAAAAAGAATATTTAATTGAAAAAAAAAATAATTAATTCTATAAAATATAGATGAAAAAGGGTCTGAGCCAGTACAAATTAAATTAAAAAATATTTTTTTAGTTTAAATTAATAAAGTAATTAACAACAAGTTTTTCTTTCTAATTAACAACAAGTTTCGCTTTTCATTCGCACAGTGGTCGCAATAATGTTCAGAGTTTACATGATTTTTGAAAAAAATCTGGTAAATAATCCTTGATTAAACATTTTTACAAAATTTGAAAGCGGTAAAGTTAATATCTTGAAAGATTTAACAATGTACCCAGTCCGTCTCTTATAAGGGACACAAATGTTCGTATCTGCTTTATAGCCCTTTCAAACTGCTTGCAAAATCGAGCTGAAGCCGATCAAGGTCGATTTACGAATGTCAGATCCCATACAAACAAAGTTGACAGTAGAAATCGAGTTAAGATCGATTTCGCCGACAGTTTCAGACTTAGTTAACGAGTAAGGTGCTGCCAGATTTTTCTTCCGAGTCTATTTAAGAAAAATGCAGGTCAATTGTTGTCGTACAAAAAAAAAAATAAAACCATTATTGTTACATGCCGTCTCATTTGCTCTAACAATAATCGCCCTTGTCTGTAAGCAGCTTAAAACTGAGTAAATCACGAACGAGATAAATGCATTTTAAAAACATTATCTTAATACTACACTTAAGAAACCGAGCTGATTAAACAAAAAGATTTGTTTTTCTAATAAAGGAATGAAATTCGTTTTAATCTTTGTACATAGCAGTTTGTATTTAAATTGTGAGTAGTATTTCCATTATGGAAATCTCCGAATCTTCTCTACTTCCGTTTTATGTACTCATTTTAAATATCACACATACACATGCATGTGCCTATGCACATTAAGCTAATGACCTTTTGAATTTAGGAATATGTATGTTATTTAAGAGTTTGATTTGAGTTGGACTGAAACTTTTTTCCTACAACTCATCTCAACAAAAATAAACAAATGAAAATGGATCGCACACGACCGGTATAGCGAAATTATAATGTTCTTAATTAAATTATGATATTTTCATATTATTTACTATTTCCTGCACTATTAAATCGACTTTCGGCTAATCGATTAATCGAAAAAAAACGAGTGCAATATGGGATTTATGACATTTCGAGTGCGAGGTATCAGAAAGGGCGTGTAAATGTCGACTATCTTTATTTATTTAAAGTTTTTACCAGCAAACTATGAACTTCTAATCCAATCCAAGCTATTATAAAGGGAAGATTTCATAGTTTGTTTTGTCTCTGCCATAAATAAAAGATTAACATATTTTAATTAAATTCTTTTTGCATTTGTTCCCATTTTTTGTCAGACACCTTCAATATTTGTACTCTCATTTTGAAATTATCTGTGGCCCCAAAGTCTGACTATTTTTTTGGAAAGAGGAACGCAAAATAAGAATAACAATGGTCGGCATGTTATCAATATCTCTTGATTAACGAGTTATCGGACACTAACGCTTGAAAAAATAAAAAAAAAATGGTTTTTTGTAAAATGTGTTCAATATAAAAAAACTTAAAAATTAAATATTTTTTTTAGTTATCGAAGCAAAAAACGTAAAATTAAAAAAAATATATTTTTTTTGATTTTTTGTTATTATTTTTAGCTGGTTTAAACTGGGGTAAACATTTTTCGATAACTTTCGAGTAATCGCATCTAAAAATATAGCGTAATTAAAAAAAATGCTTTTTCAAAATATGTATTTATAAACCTCAAAGAGGCACCAAAGACGAAAATTTATTCAAAAACGAGCTAATTTATTTTAAAAAATTTGTTTTTTTTTTGTTAAATGTGTTCAATATAAAAAAAACTTAAAAATTAAATATTTTTTAGTTATCGAAACAAAAAACGTAAAATTAAAATATTTTTTTATTTTTATTATTATTTTTAGCTGGTTTAAACTGGGGTAAAGTTTTTTCGATAACTATCGAGTAATCGCATCTAAAAATATAGCGTAATTTTTTAAAAATAATTTTTGCTTTTTCAAAATATTTTTAAACCTCAAAGAGGCACCAAAGACGAAAATATATTAAAAAAATGAGCTAATTTATTTTAAACAATTTTTCCTAAACTCGGACACGATATTATTTTTTCTGGATATTTTTTTTTTATTTTTTTACTGAAATTCCAATTTTTTTCGAGGACACCTACAATATTTGCACTCTCATTTTGAAAATATCCGAAGCCCCAAATCCTGACTATATGGAAAGATGTCCTCAAAATAAGAAAAAATGTGGATCGTATGTTACGAGTTATCGGACTTTAACGTTTGAGAAATTAAAAAATTTTTGTATGGTAAAATGTGTTCAATATGAACAAAAAAAAAAAACAAAAAATAAAAATAAAAGAACTATTTTTATTATTTGAAAGATAAAAGCGAAAAAGGACCTCAAAAGAAGAACAAATTTGGTCGATATGTTATCGATATATCGCTTGGTTATCGAGTTATGAACGTTAACGTTTGAAAAAAATCTGAAAAATGTTTTTTTTGCAAAATGTGTTTATATGAAAAGATATAAAAAATAAAAAAAAACTTCGATAACTAAGCTATCTAAAGGCAAAAGTTGTAAAATTAAGAAAAAATATTTTTTGATTATTTTTAGCTCATTTGAAGGAACAAAGGTCGAAAAAATAGGGCAAACAATTTCAATAACTTTCGATTTATCGCATCTAAAAATATCGCACAATTTTTTTGAAAATAATTTTTGCTTTCACAAAATATTTTTAAATCTCAAAAAAGCACCACAGGCCAAGATTTGTTTAACTAAGTTATCGAAACATAAAAATTGTAAATTAAAAAACGATTTGAATAAGAAAAATCGAAAAAATAGGCTGAACAATTTCAATAACTTCCGGCTTATCGTATTTAAATATATCGCACAATTTATTTAAATTTTTTTGTTTCTTTAAATAAAAATACACATATATTTTATTACTATGGAAGTTATCGATTACTAAGGCAGCTATTGCTAATTTTAAAAGTTATCGATTTGTTCTTCTAATTTACGATTCTGAGCTCATGGAACGAAAAAACACGATTTTTAAAACTTTAACGACCGATAACTCGATAACATAGCGATATAACGATAACATGACGACCATTTTTTCGCATCTAAAAATATCGTAACATTTTTTTCATTATTTTTTGATATTTTAAATAAAAATATACATATATTTTTATCGAATTTCCACAATCGATAACTATGGAAATTATCGATTACTAAGGCAGCTATCGATAATTATAAAAGTTATCGATTTTTTGTTCTAATTTTCGATTCTGAGCTTATGGAACGAAAAAACACGATTTTTAAAACTTTAACGAGCGATAACTCGTTAACATAGCGATATAACGATAACATGACGACCATTTTTTTAGCATCTAAAAATACCGCACAATTTGTTTGCAATATTTTTCTCTGTTTTAAATAATATAATATATTTTATCGAATTTCCACAACCGATAACTATGGAAGTTATCTACTAAGGCAGCCTTCGATAATTTTAAAATTTAACGATTTTTTGTTCTGATTTCGATTCTGAGCTCATGGAACGAAAAAGAACGATTTTTAAAATTTTAAGGACTGATAACTCGATAACATAGCGATATAACGATAACATGACGACCATTTTTTCGCATCTAAAAATATCCCACATTTTTTTGCATTACTTTTTGCTGTTTTAAATAAATATACACATATATTTTATCGAATTTCCACAATCGATAAATATGGAAGTTATCGATTACTAAGGCAGCTATCGATAATCTTAAAAGTTAACGATTATTTGTTCTAATTTTGATTCTGAGCTCATGAACGAAAAAGCACGATTTTTAAAACTTTAACAACCGATAACTCGATAACATAGCGATATAACGATAACATGACCATTTTATTAGCATCTAAAAATATCGCACAATTTGTTTGCATTATTTTTCGCTGTTTTAAATAAAAATACACATATATTTTATTGAATTTGCGAAACCGTTATATGGAAGTTATAAAAGTTATCGATTTTTTCTTCTAATTTTCGATTCAATGCTTAATGGAAAAAAATAGATTTTTCAAATACGCATATATTTTATTGAATTTGCGCAACCGATAACTATGGAAGTTATCGATTTCTAAGACAGCTAACGATAATTATAAAAGTTATCGATTTTTTTTCTTCTAATTTTCGATTCAATGCTATTGGAAAAAAATTGATTTTTTCAAACTTTAACTTCCGATAACTAGATAACATAGGGGTATATCAATAACATGACGACCAATTTTTTTTCTTATTTTGATGTCCTCATTAACATCGAGAACAGCAAATCAAGTTTAACTCGATTTCTATTATCAAATTTGTATTGGGAAATTTGTATGGCATTTGAAACCGATCGATTTCAGCTCGATTTTGCTCGGGTCTTCGGATATCATACTTTCCCCAAACGGTATACCTCAATGCTCACAAAATAATAAATGTTTGTGTTTCACTCGCATTTTTTTTATTTTTCTGTAGCCTAGTGTTATTATTAATGTAGCAAACTTTCACAAAGCCAACCACATCAGCAATCAATGAATTTATTGCATTTGTGAAAAATGCCAATAAATTAGACATTATTGTTTTAATTCTACTTTGTCCATTCGACCCACTGTAGCTCATTTATTATTTATCATAATTTTTGTAGCTTTTTTCTCCGCCGCCAGTCAGCGAGGCGAGCGTGGTGTGGTATGCCTGCGATAGTCTGACTGCTGCTGCCGCTGCTAGCCATACCTTGGGTAGAATTGACTTCAGTTACGTTTCTGCTGTGTTTTGTAGCACACATTCAACATTCATTCTTAAAAATATACTTCTGAGGGTTAGTAAAGTAAAGTAAAGTTGGCATGAAAGCAAAAAAAGAATTAAAACGACCGAAACAACAGTGAAGACAAAAACGCAAATCGAAAATAAAAACGTTATTAACGAAAATACAAAAAAATATTCCCCCCTCTTTCAAGTCATAAAAAAATAACAAATACCACATTTCGCGTTGCCAGTGCCAGTGCCAGAGTGTGTGTGTGTGTCAGCCAAAAAAAGTTTCCGACCCAAAAACTTCAAATTCACACCTTAGTTTTGTTTCTGGGAGGGTTTTTTGTTGTTCGTTCGTTCGTTCACATAAAACGACATATCGGGATTCTGTTCTGTTTTTACAACAATTTACTTTATTAATTTCAATGATTGTAATAGTATTAACGAAAACAAAACTGAAGAAAAAAATTAGAACAAACTTTTGCGTTGCACGTCCATGACTTTGACTCTTGGCCAGAGTAGTAATTAACGGTTATTGAAAACTAGTGTTTGTGTTGCTGGTTTTTTGTTGCTGTAAATTTTTCATATTTTTTTTTGTTTAATGTTGAAAGGTGTTGAAAAGTATTTTTAATTAAGAAACATGTGTGTTTTCTATTCTAACAGTTTCTTGGAGCTAGGCAAATTATTCGAAATAGCGATTTGGATTACTACTAAACTACTTTCATTTTAAAGCGAATTTCGAACGAATTCGAACACAGTCATTAATATTAAGGTGAGTGAGTTTATGGGTGCTGTTTGCTGAAACATAAAAAATCTGATATTTAACAAACTCGAAAGTTATGGAATATCTGCATATTGAAAATAAGATTTCTAAGTATGGTGATAAGATAAAGACAGACGTCAATAGCTATACGTTATGGTTCCAAAAACACAATAAATAAAGTTTAAACATTTCCGAAATATCTCAAGTGTATTTTGGAAAAATATCGGTTTTTGAATATTAACTCAATATTTTTGTTGAATTTTAAAAAGGCAGGGAAAATAGTTTTTTATATATATTTTAGCGTAATAGCGTTTTAAGAATGCTTGTGAAATCTAGCTGAAATGCCATAAGGTAGATTTACAAATGTCAGATCCCAAGATATCCCATGTGTATTATTCTGTTGTGAATATTGAATATTAACTGCATGTTTTTGTTGAATTTTTTCCTTAAAAAAATACAGGAAAAATAGTTTTTAAATATTTTAGCGTAATAACCTTTTTAGACTTCACGTGAAATCTAGCTGATCTATCATAAGGTCGATTTACAAATGCCAGATCCAGACAAATGTCATTTCTCCAAGATTTCGCATGCAGCCTGAAAGGCCCATTTACCAGCCAATAATAATTCCGCCAAAAAACCTTTACCTTTGCCGCTCTATATACCGAAAAAACTAATGAACCATTAAACTTTTTAATTCAATTAAAAAAAAAATAATAGAAATAATTAATTTTATTGAATCGCTTTTTTGTGCCATATCCAGACAAATGTAATTTCAGCTAAATTTCGCTATAAGCCTATTTTCCATTTTGGAAAAAATATATTTTTCCAAAAATTTGGAGGCTGTTCCTAAACAACTGTGTCTATGTGAAAGTGTAATTCGCAACGTTTGTAGCCATCGTACCTTTAATTTATTATCGGACTTAAATTTCCAAAATGAGAGTACAAATAATAAAGGTACCTACGACGAGTTATCCATAAAATATTAAAAAAAATATATTCATAGATTTTTTTTTTAAATAATCCATAAAATTGTTTAAAACAATTATCCATGATTTGTCGTAAATTATCCATAAAAATTATTTTTTTAAAAATTTATTCATAAAAATTATTTAAAAAAAATTATCCATATTTTTTTTAATTATCCAACTTTAAAAAAAATCCATTTTTTTCAATTCCATTTTTTTTGATAATTAAATCCATAGAAATTTAAAAAAATTATCCATTTTTTTAATTGCCCATTTTTTTGGATTATTAAATCCATAAAAATTAAAAAAAAAGAATTATCTTGCTGCTCTATATATGTAGAAATAACTATAATAAACCAATAAACTTTTTAATTCGATTAAACAATAATTTTTTAATTGATTTTATTGGATCGCTTTTTTTTTTGTACCAGATCCAGACAAATGTCATCTCAGCTAAATTTCGCATGCAGTCTGAAAAGTCTATTAGCCTATTTTCCAGACAATACTAATTCCGCTAAAAAATCTTTACCTCTGCTGCTCTATATACAGAAAAAATTAATGAGTCAAACAAAACAAACAAAAATAATGTTTAATTAATTTTTTAATTGATTTTATTGAATAGTTTTTTTTTGATAAGAAAGTTTATTGCTACTCTCTGATTTAACGAAAATAGTGCTGCCAGATTTTACTTACTAATCCATTCCATCCATCCAACAATGCTTCCATAACTTTGTGTCAGACTCAAAACAATTGGGCTTACTAGCTTACAATTAAGAGACTTGATAAGGTGGCAACGTTGCTACACATTCGTTTTTCTTAAATGGATTAACAAGAAAAATCTGGCAATACAACTAAGAGTGAATTCCATACAAAAAAGGCCTATAGTTATTTAGAATCCAAATTTTCCAAAACGTAATAATAATACAATTATTTTGTCGAAGGGCTGTGTTTATAACTCATTCTGCATGGTAGGAGTAGGTATATATCATTTGGGATAGAAAAAAGTGTAACGTATTAAAGGAGTGACTTGCACCAAATCCGTTTCAAGACTTTTTATGTTGTTTGAGCCATGTCTGTCTGTCTGGCTGGTGTCCACGATAACTCTCAAAGGGAGTTAAGGAATCAATTCAAACTTTCTGCATGGTAATATTATTTCCAAACTTAGTTTATGTTCGAAGATAGGAGAAAATTGTCACGCCCCTTCTAGTACCTACCACACAAATAGTCCATATTCCTATGTTAAATTGAAATTCGGAATCACATACATTTTGGTATTTGATAAAGTTTTTATAGGCATTTCAAGTGTACAAAATATGGCAGGTTTTGCCACGCCCCCTTCCAGTTCCTCCAACACACAAATCACCCTTTCACTACGTAAAATTAAAGCTGTAATAACTTCTATACGTATGATCGGAATACTGTGAAATTTGATATTTGGCAATGTTTTTATAGAAGTTTCATTCACATGGAATATGGGTGATATTGTCACACCCCTTCTGGTACCTCCCACACAAAGTGGCATAAGTTGGTTAAAATAAAACCGATATAACTTCCATACTGGTAGTCAAAATCAATTGCAATTTGATATTTGAGCATGTTTTTATAATCACTTTAAACGTAGAAAATATTTACGCTTCGGACACGATCTTTTTGTACCTCCCACACATTTGCCTCTATCCTAGGCAGAATTAAATGATTTATAACTCCTTTACCGGTGCCTGACATACATTATGACTTCATATTTGATCATATTTTTACAATTATTAACAATTGTGAAAGCTGTGTCCAATTGCCAAAAATTTCTAGTACCTCCCACCTACATATTCTGACGCTACGCTACATTTTCATATACATGGTCTCTGAGAGTGAGGGTATAATAAATTTTTTTATCTCATTATGGGGTTCACTTTTTTCTGAGTGTAGTTTAAAAATTAAATGCATCGTCCGGGATTCGACCATGGGACTATTTCCATGATAGTCGCGTGCTCCACCCGATGGACCACATCAAGTGACGAGCGATATGTTCGTCATTTGCATTTAGCATAGCTCCGGAACATGCAGATATTCAGCTCTATCCGAATTTTTGGTCTCTACTTTATAGCAGCACCCTCATTACACTCAATGAATTTTACGTCTTGTCATTTATTTTGGTTTAAGACCAAAGGTTGTGCTGAAATCTTTAGCAGAACCCAAAATTAGCAAAAAGGCAAAGTGAGACCTTTATTGTTGCAGCTAAAAGTTGACTGCGCAGTTTCGATGGGCGCTACCCCATCTCGTTAGAACTTTCGCAACGAATGTATGTCTTTGACTTAAATCACGGTTCATATTAGTACCAGCGGTCACACATGACAAATGAGAAGCGCTGATAAACAAAATATTCCACCGAACTAAGTCGACACACTAAAAATCTCACTTTGCCAATTCAATGTTATGCATGTGCTCGCATCGCTCGCAACAATGCAAAGGTTGTTGTTGTACGGTATGTCCCGTCTTCACTGTACCTCGAGTGTATTGTTGTTGTTTGTATGTATTGTTTGTCTGTTATGTTGTATGTCTTGTCATTTATTTTGGTTTAAGACCAAAGGTTGTGCTGAAATCTTTAGCAGAACCCAAAATTAGCAAAAAGGCAAAGTGAGACCTTTATTGTTGCAGCTAAAAGTTGACTGCGCAGTTTCGATGGGCTCTACCCCATCTCGTCAGAACTTTCGCAACGAATGTATGTCTTTGACTTAAATCAGGGTTCATATTAGTACCAGCGGTCACATATGACAAATGAGAAGCGCTGATTTACTTCATAATATTTATGAAGCGATTTCATAAAAGATTTTTCATAAATTTAATGATTTTTTTTTCTTAATATGTATGAAAAATTCATAAATAAAATGAAATATTTCATAAAGTTTTTTTTTCATAAACATTTCATATTTCATAAAACAAAATTTGTTAAATTTGTGAAACTTAGTTTCATAAGATCAAAGAAAGATTTCATTGTATTAAAGAAACAATTCTCAAAGTTTATGAAATATGTTATAAACAATAAAATATTTCATAATGTCTTTATAAATATAATGAAAGATTTCATAGTTTTTATGAACTGTTTCATAATTTACAACTACATTTTACTCTCGCAATGATTGATTGGTTAGTCAACAAGTCGGACCTTTTTTTGCCTTTTTGTTTATATAGGAAACTTCAGTATAAATTATTAATATTTATGAAGCTTCTCCGTAAAATTAATGACGTTTCTTTATAAAATCTATGAAAATTTCCATAAATCATATTATGAAAAATAAAAAGTTCATGGAATGAAGAACATTGTTTCTAAGAAATGTTTCACAAATTCTATGTCACTTTTCATTGATTTGTGCTTTTTTGAAGCATGTTTCATACATTTTATGAAGTGTTTCTTTGGCGTCTTTATAATGACCTTTTTTCCTTTTTGTTTATATAGGAAACTTCAGTATAAATTATTTATATTTATGAAGCTTCTTCATAAAATTAATGACGTTTTTTATAAAATCTATGAAAATATTCATAAATCATATTATGAAAAAAAAAGTTCATGGAATGAAGAACTGCATTTCATAGTTTCTACGAAAAGTTTCACAAATTCTATGTCACTTTTCACTGATTTGTGCTTTTTTGAAGCATGTTTCATACATTTTATAAAGTGTTTCTTTGGCGTCTTTTTAATGAAAATTTTTACTGAGGTTAGCACAAAATAATATTTCTTTGAGTGTAGATCTACAACGTAAGTACTTCTTTCAAAATCTAGATAATTTTTTGCTGGTTAGCTATAGAAATCCTGTCTATGACATGTTCACACTGAAGACGAAATCGAACTTATCTCGATTTCAAGTGTCATATTTCAATGGTATCTGACAACTCGCTTTCGCCGTCAGAGACAATATAATTGTTTTGAGTCCAAATAATTAGAAATATTCCCAACGTGTGTCAAGCCAAGGTGTGAAAGTTCAATGAATTCCCTCCGTCTACAATTACAACTGAAGATCATACTCCTCCCACACCACCACCACAAACGATGCTAAATGAAATGAAATTTGGTGACAGCATTCCCGTATCTTTTTTCTCGAGTGTATGAAGTGCCGCACCGCACCACAGAAATACACGATAACATGAACTAAAAGTAAAAGTAGTTTTAAATGATAAATATTATATTACTACATTTATAAAGATCTTTCACCCAGTTTTTGTGGTTGATTAATAAACACCAGAAACAATGCCGAACTTAAACAAACACACGCACAAATGGGCTGAACTTCACAGTTCATATACGAGAGTAGAAATTTGAGATGGTTCGGGAAGAAATTTCAATAATGATGATGATGCTGCTGCTGATGATGATGATCATGATCGGCAAGACGGCATCCACGACGCCGATTGCTGATGATTTTCTGCATACAATTAGTTGGGGCCACATAACACAATTTATAGCGTTTTATAATCATTAGTTTAGAGGAGATATGCGTACACTTTTAAAAGTTGTCGGTGGCGCTGGTGGGCTGGTGTTGCTGTAAAATTGTTATTCATTTCTTGCTTATCATATTTCTTAGGGCTCGGCTCTGCTCGCTCATCTTCTCTCTGCTGCTAGTTTCCAGCTCAAAATCAATTTAAATAAATATTTACAAATATCAGTTGATAGATAGACTCAAACGCTTACATATGTGCATTTTCGATGACTACTTTACGATGAGAGTCTTTGAACCATCACCACCACAAGCCACAAGGTGTTATCTGCCAGCCACATTAAAAACAAATCTCACTTTCTATTTCGATTCGATTCTAAAGGTGATCCGTTCGTTAGGTTTAGGGTTTTTTCGCTTTTCCCCTCTTCTTTTGTTTTTTTTTCGGTTTTAAATTTTTTTATGTTAATTTTTTTCTTCGTTTCATTTCATTTCGTTTTCAACTTCGGTTTCTTAATCACTTCGAGGTATTAAAGAAATTAATCACATGATTAAAATAATAGTTCTTCCGTTATGTTGTGACTGGCTATTTTTATTTCACTTTTTGTATTTTGTGTATTTTTTCGAAAGAAAACTTTTCTTATCTTTTTTTGTGAGTGTGTGTTTTTAATTTAATTTTTTTTCTGACTAGATTTCGTTTTATTGTACTATATAACTTGTACAATAACTATTGAATTTAAGATATTTTTGCAAAAAGTTTTTTTTTTGTTGTTCACATAACAGGGGGGAAATTTACAACTTTCTAGTGATTAGATTAGCCAATACAAAAGCGTTATTGTTTTTATTATTAAATAATAATAAATTGAATTATCGCCAATACATGGTGGGATTTTTTGGATTCGTTTGCCCTCGGGTACGTAACCATAAAGTATGTGCGTGGACTTTGATACAAAATGGCAAATACAGGGTTGAAAATTACCTACATTTAAAGTTGTATCGCTCGGGGACAGGTGATCTATTTAATGATTAAAAATTGATGATTTAAAATAATCTATTTTTAAAGAAGAACATTTGCTGGCTATATTTAAATAATCGTAGTCCTGAGTGCATTTTTGTAATTTTTGGAATAAATCGATCTCGAGCGTCTCATGGTCTTCATCTGTTTGATATCGCACGATAGGCATCCCACTTTTTTATAATCTCCTTCATATGATGAGAGTAAGTTCAAGTCAAGTTCCACTGCAGTGGAACGAATGAGTAATATTATTCTAAGTAAACATAACTCATACGCCACCCAACCACACGTCTTGCACGCTTGACTCCTTTTACGCTTAAACCTCTCATGCCCAATGTTGCCTATAGGCATCATTTCGAGTTAGTCCTATAAAATCTTTAAAATCACATATTTTGCAGAATTAATAATTTGTATTTTTGTTTACATCTGTAACAAGGAATATTTAAAAGGTAACCAACAAAATCGGTAACTTGGGTTTGCGTAGGATGGTGAAAACAAAAGTGAAGTCTTAAATTTCTATTGTTTGAGTTTCTTGTAATTCGAAATTGTTTAGAAATTCTTCTTATTTTTATTGGATTTCTTCGAGTACAAGAAAAACTGCCTTTGTTATTCGAAGAGATATATATCAACGATTTTTAAAATGAAGAAGCCATTTAAATATTATTTTTTTGTTTAACCGATATTTGCCGATATTTGATTTTAAGAAACATCCTGTTACTCATGTCCTGTATGAATTAGAACCCCAAGACTCTATAGAAATCATATTTAGACCCATACCTCATCAAAAAGCATAGCTGTAGTTTTATATATTTATTAAGAAGAAAATTCGGGCATGAGAGGGTTAATTACTTTTACGCCTAAATATTGGCGTCTTCTTGTTTAGCTTGGAGGAATTGCTTCGCCAACCTCAACATTCTCATCACGTGCCCATACCATCCGTTTGGATTCAACTTTGATTTAAAATAATAATTCATTCCATTTTTTATCTCTAGATGTTGTGCTCGCTGTTCGTCTGAGTTATCTCATTTCGACCGCACTAGCTCTGCGGTTTTGGTTGGTCAACTTTCTCAATTGCCACCGAATCTGTCTAATCAAATAATTTCTATCCATAGGCTGTGTTGTTTCCTACATTTTTCAAATCGATTTTTCATCAAAACTGCAAATTCCAAAATTCATGCAAGATTTTAATTTTGCGAAATTAGCAAGGCAAATTGTTGTTATTGAGATAAAGTGCCACACGAAAGAACAACGTGCTTTCATTGTTAAACAATATCGAGTTCGGCTTCAACGTTGAGATACATATTCAAATCAAAAAGCTCAAGAAATCTACAATTTTTTGTTGAGATTGTGCTGATTTTGGGCTGGAGGCCCAATCACACTGTTCTTCTGGAAAAATGCAGTTGATAATTCTCGCTGCCATAACAGTGTCTATGTTCTGTGTCTAAATCACATGGCGTGGGTACATGTGTGTGGAGATAGGTGATTTCAAGAAGTCTTACACCTGAGAAATAGTTCAATTATTCATTTCTTGAGTCATTTCTCGGTAGTGTAATTTCCCAGTTTGTTGATAGAAGTTGCCGCACCTTATCAAGCAGTGTAATACCTTGGACTTTTTTCTTCGGGGGTTTTTGAAGCCTCAGGTCAACGAAATTCAGTCGCATTTATGCAAAACGTTCATGACCGTTTTTCGACAAGTGAATATGTGTATGAGTCAACAAAGACACACGGAGAAATGTTTGGCGTGTTTTATTTGAAAAGCTAGCATTTTATGCCAGCTTAGTGTTTTCTTCATTTGGATACAATTGTTTTTTATTAAAGTGCGTCTTCTTCTTTGCTGTAATTTAGTTTTCCAACACTGAAAAAATTAATCGGCTATAAAAAGTAAAAGAAAAATGAAAAAAAAAAATGATCTAGAGCTTGGCAATATCATTTAATTAAAATTTTAAATAACAAGTAAAAACGGCGTTAAGTTCGGCCGGGCCGAACTCTATATACCCTCCACCATGGATTGCATTTCACAGAGGTTGTCGGTTTTCGTAGAAGTGCAGTAATAAAGGGTGATTTTTTAAGAACTTGATAACTTTTTTTAAAAAAAAAACGCATAAAATTTGCAAAATCTCATCGGTTCTTTATTTGAAACGTTAGATTGGTCCATGACATTTACTTTTTGAAGATAATTTCATTTAAATGTTGACCGCGGCTGCGTCTTAGGTGGTCCATTCGGAAAGTCCAATTTTGGGCAACTTTTTCGAGCATTTCGGCCGGAATAGCCCGAATTTCTTCGGAAATGTTGTCTTCCAAAGCTGGAATAGTTGCTGGCTTATTTCTGTAGACTTTAGACTTGACGTAGCCCCACAAAAAATAGTCTAAAGGCGTCAAATCGCATGATCTTGGTGGCCAACTTACCGGTCCATTTCTTGAGATGAATTGTTCTCCGAAGTTTTCCCTCAAAATGGCCATAGAATCGCGAGCTGTGTGGCATGTAGCGCCATCTTGTTGAAACCACATGTCAACCAAATTCAGTTCTTCCATTTTGGGCAAAAAAAGTTGGATATCATCTCACGGTAGCGCTCACCATTCACAGTTACGTTACGATTCGCATCATCTTTGAAGAAGTACGGTCCAATGATGCCACCAGCCCATAAACCGCACCAAACTGTGACTTTTTCTGGATGCATTGGTAGCTCTTGCAATGCTTCTGGCTGATATTCACTCCAAAATCGACAATTCTGCCTATTTACGTACCCATTGAGCCAAAAATGAGCTTCGTCGCTGAACACAATTTCTTTCTTTCTGAACTTTCTTAACAGAGCACGCATTTTGATAATAAAATTCAATGATTTGCAAGCGTTGCTCGTTAGTAAGTCTATTCATGATGAAATGTCAAAGCATACTGAGCATCTTTCTCTTTGACACCATGTCTGAAATCCCACGTGATCTGTCAAATACTAATGCATGAAAATCCTAACCTCAAAAAAATCACTCTTTATTACAGGAAAATATATATTTTTTAATATTGCCAAACCAAAACAAATACAAATATTGATAAGTTAATTTTATAAATAAATATAATATTTTAATTATTTCAAACCACGCTTATAAGGTAATGCTACCAATACGTCAATTCAAAAAATAAATATTCTTATATTTATATTTTCAAAGCCATAAATATTGGTAGATAGTGGGTGCTACAGTTGGTTGTATTTCCATTTTATTTTAATTCCAAAAGTACAAATTTTGAAAATCCATTATCAGACGTACATAGTGCAAAATAACCTAACTTCACGATTCAACCAATTTTTGCCGTAAAAGAAAAAGTACGAATTTGGAAAAAAAACTTTTTATTTTGCGTGTCTATGCAGTCAGAGGAATGTATACACCGAATTCCATGATTCCAGCTGCGCCCATTTGGTTGGTACCATTTTTACCCCCTTGACGTTTCTTCGCAATTATAATTTTATCATTCTAGCTGTGGTCGTTCAGTTGGTACTATTTTTATCCCTCTGTACCATTGTATCCCTTGAAAGTACTAATTTCGAAAAATTCGTCTATTTTCCGTGTCTACGCAGTCAGAGGAATGTATACTCCGAATTTCATGACTCTAGCTGCGGTCATTTGATTGGTACTATTTTTATCCCCTTTTTTCATTTAACCCCAAAAAGTACGAATTTCGAAAAATCAGTTTATTTTCCGTGTCTACACACTCAGAGGAATGTATACTCCGAATTTCATGACTCTAGCTGCGGTCATTAGATTGGTACTATTTTAATCCCCTTTTTTCATTTTAACCCCAAAAAGTACGAATTTCGAAAAATCAGTGTCTACACACTCAGAGGAATGTATATACCGAATTTCATTATTCTAGGTACAGCCGTTTGGTTGGTACCATTTTTATCCCTCTATTCCTATTTTACCCCTTAGAAGTACGAATTTGGAAAAAATACTTTTATATTATGTATCTACTCAATTAGAGGAATGTACACACCGAATTTCGTGTTTCTAGCTGTTGTCGTTTAATATGTACCATTTTTATCCCTTTTTTGCCCCATTTCACCCCCTACAAATAAGAATCACTTTATGGTGCACGTTTTTGCTATAAGGGGAATGCGCATACCAAATATCAAGCAAATATAAACAGACATATTCACAAAATATGCTTAAATACGCTAAAATATTAGGGATTATTATGGGTATTTTTAGTCCTTGTGAGGGAAAAAATTTATCCTTTGGGCCTATTTCGCCCCATTTCAATCCCAACCGATTTACGACTATAAGACGCATTTATGGAAAATTTGAACGTTCTAGCTCCTTTCGTTTAGATGCTAGCGTGCTTTCAAAAGACGGACGGACGGACATGGATCGTCTTATAATTGTATGACGATCAAGAATATATATACTCTATAGGGTCTCAGGTCGATATGTCAAGGTGTTACAAACGGAATGACAAAGTTAGTATACCCCCATCCTGGAGGTGGAGGGTATAAAAAGGTCGATTAACCGATAAAAGGATGTGATCATAAATAATAATCATCCGTGATATCAAAAATAAGGAATTTTGGAAGCAAACATTATTATTATGAATTACACAGTAGAAAAGGAAACTAGTTGTTGATCGGGGAATAAAACATGTCCAGTGATGGTTTGAAAAATAGTTCGTCGGTGGATGTGAAGTAGACGCTCCTGACAACACCCCTAAAAATAATGTTTTTTCTAGAGAAAATTTTTTGATATATAAATTTTGTTGAAATTTTCTCTTTGATTAAATAGACTTATTTTAATTAATAATTATCTTTTGCATGATAGCTAAATGATGAATATCGACGCGAAAATGTGTCAATACTTCAATACTAAAAATTAATGTTAAATTTATCGAGACTTATAATTTTCTTTAACAATAGTTAGAACAAAGTAAATTTTTTTAGGAAACTTAAAACTATAATGAATTATTTCAATAACATATTAAGTTAAACTTGACTAACTTAATCAAATAATACTAAGTGTGAGTAGTGTATAGTAGTTCCACAGAACCAACATTTTCAAACTATTTATACCCTCCACGAGAGTATTATGTCTTTGTGCATTTGTTTGTAACACCCAAAAGGAGGCGAGATGGACCCATTGTTAATTATACCGATCGAATTAGAATCACTTTTTGAATCGATTTAGCAATGTCTGTCTGTCCGTCTGTCTGTCTGTCTGTCCATCTATTCTTGTAATCACGATACAGGTCGCAATTGTAGCCAGAACCTAACGAAACTTTGCACAGCGAAGTTTTTCGGTTCAGATTTAGACTCTTTTCACTCTAGACACCACATATTACAACAGATTTTATTCAGAAATCCGCAAAACATCTTATATTTAAACTAGGAACACTTGTGGTGAAAATAGGTCAGATCGGTTCAGATTTTTATATAGCTCCCATAAAAATTTCGCTCCCGATTTGACTTTTTCTGCTCCAGAAACCACATACTGTATCAGATTGTCTTCAGATTTGGCAAAACATCTTATATTTAAACTAGGAACACCTATGGTGACAGTAGGTCAGATCGGTTCAGATTTTTATATAGCTCCCATACAAATTTCGCTCCCGATTTGACTTTTTCCGCTCCAGAAACTACATATTGTATGCAGGGTTTGCATCCCGGGATTTCCCGCGGGAAATTTCCAGGGAATTCGCACATTTTTCATTTCCCGTATCCCGGGAAATTCGCACGGGAATCCCGCGGGAATTCAGAAGAACATTTTACATATTTCTTCGCATATTTTTTCCATCACTTCCACAATAAAATTAAAAATGTTGTATAAAAATTTAGATTACCTCGCTTTTGATCAGGTATGTCAAATATTGCAGTTGGATGACAAAATATTTTAAAGCTGCGTTCGGACATAGACTCAAAATACACTTTTTTTCGGATTTTTCCTGTCAAGCTCCATATGAAAAATTGATAATCCGGGTAAAGTAGATTTTAGGCGTGTATCCGAACGCCAAAAATAAAGAATTTAAAGTTTTCGAAGCGACAGGACAAAGAACAAACATTTCATTTAATGCTCTGCTGACTATTAATGTGAACGATCGTTCTCCGTCGCGTCCACATTTTCCAATAAAATAAGAAATATCTGATCTTTAATTAATTTTGAAACTTGAGATGTTTAAATTGATCTAATATTATATGAATTCTGTAACAGGTTCGTTGTGAAATATATATTTATTTTACTTTAATAAAATGTGAATGTTTCATTGGAAAAAATAAGCTTAACTCATGGTAAACAGTATGTTGACGATTTCCCGTGCTGTCCCAGGATCCCGGGAAATTGAAAAAATAATTCCCGTTTCCCGGGAAATAAAAAGTACGGGAAAATGCAAACCATAATTGTATCAGATTGTCTTCAAATTAGGCGACCAATAAGATATACTAAGATGAGAACAAATATGTATAACTAAAGAGCTTTCAAGGGTATATTTATTCAGAAAAAAATGGGCAAAAGTTACACTCGAAAAACACGATATTGTGGGGGTGTCTAGTTCACAGACCAGGGACGAAATATTATGTAAATCATTGTTAAACAATCTAAAATTCTAGAAATTAAAAATAAAAATCCAAATTAAATTTCTGAAAGGTAATTGGAAATTGTTTTTTCAGGATATTAAGACTGTTAGATTAAATTTCCAATTAGAAATTGACATTTAACCTTTTTAGTAATTTTGGCGCTTTTTGTGTTATTATTGTAAATTGCTTTTTTTTTGAAAATTAAATAGTTTAAATAGATTGTAATTGGGGGAAATGCATTTTATAATTTTTATTAAAAACAATTGGACAAAATCAGCTTTTTCCCAATTTTACACGAATATGTATTTGTAGTCGATGTTGCCAATTTGTTTCATTGTAACGCATCAGTGTTGTTAACAAATTTCGATCCAAGCGATTACACCGTACGGCAATTTAAAAAAAAAGTCGTTACATATGAACCGGATTATATACTTATGAAACTATAGGCAAAATAGTGTTAATTGGCGTTTTTAATTTTTCATTTCATCATCCAGAGGACTTCAAAGTTCCAAAGGATGCAATTCTTCCAAAATTTATTAATTTATCCTATTAAAGAGGAGAAAATCTATTAAAAATACCTCAAATATAATACTTCTATTTTGTATTAGTACAGCATTAACAACCATTTCAAATATCCCCTTAACTTACATATTTAGTTTATTCATATTTTAATTTTTAAGAGAGAAAAATTGAAATGGTTATTAATGCCAAACTAATGCAGATAGAAGCTAAAAATTTTAAGTATTTTTAGCACAGATTCTCTTCTACAATGTGGCATTTATAACGGTAGCATAGGATGAGAATAAGTATCTAAAATATTTTTTGAAAAATTGAATCCTTTGAAATATTGTATTTTTGAAAAACTATATAAAAACTAATAGTTTCAGACGTATATCATCTGGTTCAAGTGTATGGACTGTCGAACAGTGGTATAGTTTATTTGGAAAAAATTAGCGAACCGAAGAACACCACTATTGCATGTATGTTAGTTATATAACATTTATATTCAATTAACAATAGGGAATTTAATATTTAATGAAATATTTTCGTTCGCAAATGTTATACAATAATAGTTATTTAATAGCCGAGTTAGGGGGTTTTGCCGCAAGCGTCTTACTTTGCCGGCATTTTCCTATGGCCCTTTTTACAGGGTATTATGACATTTTTCGTTAACTGTATTTTGTATTTTTCTGCTATGATTGTTTTCATTTTGGCACTCGCCACTTTAACGGATGCTTTTCTTTGAGTGCCCGTTTGCCAAACTATATACATACATATATTGCTAATGGTTTTATGGTAGCGCTGTGTGGATGCCGCCACATTGTTGTTGTTCGTATTTTTTTTTTGTCAAAATAATTAAAATATTTGTATGTTATTTTCTGTTTGTTAATTTGGAATTCACATTTATTTTTTTCGGTTATTTGGTGGTTTTGTGTTTTTTTTTCTCTCTTACAAATAAGTTTAATTATAACACTTATGTCCACAAAGTTAATAACAACAGACGCTTATCGCTTTGGTGTTGTTGTCGTCGCCATAGCCGTTATTGAAAATGTTTTCAAAAATTAAATTTAGCGTTTAATTTCGTTCGATAATCAACCATACATACATCAACCATACATGTGCAGACGTACGTATGTAGTGTTTACACATACAAATACTGCTTTTCGTCACTTTATTGTTAAATATTGATAATTACTTATGAATTTTTGGCATGGCAGCCACCGCAATAGATGGTTATCGATTGTTTATTTACTTGAACAGTTAGTAAGTAGCCCACTGGGATATTGGAATTCAATATAAAAAAGTATTCAAGTACTTGTCATACTAATGAAGCTGTTAATTAATTCTATAAGTAAATAGCGTAAGTTCGGGAATGATCTTTTGAGCAAAGATCGTTCTATCTTTATTTTATTATGTGAACAAAATATAATTTTGTCAACGGGAGATTGTTGGAGCTGTTCTGGTTTATACCAATCCTCTAAGATTGTATTTAGTTGATCTTTTTAATCAATTTCGTTTCAATTTGCATCTATTTAAGCTTTCATTAGAAGTCGTAAATAATCTATCTCGTCGAAGCAGGGTTGTCAGGTGAGGCGATTTCTCAGCCAATTTGGTGATTTCTCTAAAAAATACCCGAAATAAAATATTTTGACCAATATTTTTTTGCTCTGAGAAGTTTATTTTTATCACAGAATTTCTAAATTTGAAGTAGAAGAAAAAAATACTAACACCATACAACTATGGACATTTTGTTGAAGGGTGGAAGTCATGATAGTGGTAGTCTGCAGCCAAGTAATAAATGTCACCATGACATTTGTAAATAAATTAGCATTCTATTAAATATAGATAAATAAATAAATGGTCTTGAGCCAGGACAATATCTCAGTTCAAGTCAAATATTGATTACAGACCAAAAGAATACAAACGTTATTTTTTTAATTTTTTACTAAAATTCCGATTTTCGGCGAAAGTACCTAAAATATTTGTACTCTCATTTTGTAAATGTAACAACCGGTTATATGTTAAATTAAAGGTACTCGTGTTGGCTACCAATATTGTAAATTACGCCTTCACATAGAAACAGTGGTTTAGGATCAGTCTTCAAAAATGTGCAAAAAAAATTTTTTTTTTTTTTGGAAAAAAATCAATTTTTGGCGTCACGAAAAATAGAAAAAAGGCCGGAAAAAAGTATTTTGTTTTATTTTTTAATAGCTAATATTCTAAGGCAAAAACAAAAAATTTTAGATAAATGTAGAAGTTATGATACTCCTTGTAGATCCAGCAAAAAGAGAGCATCCAAAGAAGTGATAATGGAGTAGTGAAAATTGGGATCTTCAGCAGTGAATTTAACATGGAGTTGTCATAGGAGGGATGTCCTTTATTTTGAAAGACTTAAAAGTTATTTTAAAGTGTTGCAAAGGAATCACTTTTTCACTAGTTTCCATTTTTATTTTAAAAAATCTGCCGCTACCGGAGTTAGAACAGCGGACCTTCTGGTTGCTACTGCGGCTCTCTAACCACCTCATCTATCCTCTGTTGTGAGTGCCTAATAACTAAAGCAAACCATTTTGTTCGTTAAAACTGACTTAAAACTGAGGAAACGTAAAAAAATATTTATTAAATATGAATTAATATATCATGAGAATTAATAATAAATAAAATTAGATTTAAATAAATTAACACTAATCCATTTTATTGATATTATGTAGTTTTAATAATTAATAAAAAATTAAATATTTTAAGTACATTAAAAATGCAATCAATTTGTATTTTTTAATCAAAATTTTTAAATTGTTAAAATTATAAAAAAAATAAACATTGTTTATTTATAAAAGTAATAAAAAAAACAATTTTTTTTCGAGCCACGATTCGAACCCGAGACCTTCTGGGTGCAAAGCGGACACCTTATCTCTGTGACCCCATACTAAAAATTCTTTCCCATTCTCTTGTGAAAATGCTATTCGTAAAATGTTACTGGATATTAAAATATTACCGAGTTTTCGGAAGTTGTTTAACAGAACTTCCACAAAAGCGGGAAAAAATTCACATTCGGATTTTGAGATGCGATTAAAATGTGCTTCCATTTTTTGCTGGGGACACACAAGATTTTTTAAATTTTTTAATTTTTATTTTAAAAGTGCGTAAATGCATTTTCAAGTTATATAAAAGTATTTTTTTATGTGATAGATCTTTGTAGACGCAATATATATATATATATATATATATATATATTAAAGTCATGATTTTTATTTTTTTTAATTTTTGTTTAAGTAGCGCGAAAATTCCCTTTACTAATTATTTTTAGTAAAAAAATTTAAAAATATATATCCATAAAATATTATTTGTGTTGATTTTATGAATATAATTAAAAAATATTTTTTTTCAACTTAGCCATAAAGTTTTTCTTTTTAGGTGTTGATTTTATGAAATTAATTGAATTTTTTTTCGGCTTGACCACAAAGTTTTTCTTTTTTGTTGCAGAGTGTAATTTTCTTTTCCCCCCAAACATATATATTCCAAACCATTTCACAATCGATCATTTTGTAGCATAAGTCCATTGGAATGATTTCCACTTATAGCATTTTTATGATACGCTGTAAAATGAACAATGAAGATATAGAAATATATATAAATTAAGAAAATTCTCATAAATTTTAATGATGCAACAATTCATATATTACAATCACTTATTCTAATATTAAACAAACGTGAGTGTACATTTTAAAAATTAAAAAACCCGTCTGATTGTGCATTTCTATTGTAAATTATTTAAAATTTCTGAGAATTTCCCCTCGCACATTCGTTTCAAATTATTACATAAGCACAACAGGCAAAGTAATGCGAGAATGATACGAAATCGTATTGCAAGTAACCTCAGTTGGAGAAGTTTGTGTGGCGATAGCCCAAAGCAATACTTTTTTAGTATGATAAATCGGAGATATTGCCACATTGGGGCACATTAGTGTTGATTAGTATTTTTGGAGACGCTAGAACCCTCTATTTTGTGAGGTTCCTCATTGGGATCCAATGTGAGGGAACAGGGGTAAAAATACACAAAAAGCCCCTAAACTGTCTCGTAATCGCACCTAGCCGGGTTAAATGTCAGACCGACCCCCATTAATTTTCCCTTCCCAACATTTTTTCCGAAAATACTTACCCTCTATCCCCTCTCCTTAGGGGGTTCCCATGCAAAAATTAAAATTAATTTTTTTTATAAAATTTTTCTCCCACCTTTCTTACTGGAGCAGGGAGGCCGCTAGTGGAGTAAAATGTATGACCGACCCCCAATATTTTCCCAGTCCGAATATTTTCTCAGAACATACCTAAGGTGGTCCCCATAAGAATTTTTTATTTTTATAATTTTTTTATGACACCAAGGTCCAAAAGTGCCCCGGAGATGCCCCTAGCTGAGTTAAATGTTAGACCGACCCCATTAATTTTCCCTTCCCAACATTTTTTCCGAACATGCTTTTCCACTAACCTTAAGGGGGTTCCCATGCAAAAATTAAAATTAATTTTTTTTATAAAATTTTTCTCCCACCGTTCTTACTGGAGCAAGGAAGCCGCTAGTGGAGTAAAATGTATGACCGACCCCCAATAGTTTCCCAGTCCGAATATTTTCTCAGAACATATCTAACCTCTATCTTCAACTTTTAAGGAGGCCCTCATACGATTATTTTATGTTTTATAATTTGTATGACAGCAAGGCCAAAAACTGACCCCAGGTCACCCCAAGAGGGGAAACATGTAAGATTGACCCCCTTTATTTTTCCTAACCCCCTATCCCCATTCCTTAAGGGGGCTCCCATACAAAAACTCATTTTTATAAAATTTGCTCCCACCGCTCTAACTGCACCGAGAAAGCACCTAGTGGAGTCTAATGTATGATCAATATTTTTTCAGCCCCAATATTTTCTCAGAACATACCTACCCATTATTAGATTAAATGTAAGTCAAACCCCCATTAGTTTTTCCTCCCTAACATTTTTTCCGACCACACATACCCTCAATACCAAATCCTTAAGTGGGCTTCCATACAAAAATTAAATTTTTATAGAATTTGCTCCCATCGCTCTAACTGCCCTAGGACGCCCCCCAGGGGAGTAAAATGTATGACCGACCATCAATATTTTTTCGACCCCAATATTTTCTCTGAACATACCTACCTTCTATCGTCAACCCTAAAAGAGGCCCCCATACGATCTTTTTATGTTTTATAATTTTTGGTGTCCAAAACTGCCCTGGGTGGCTCCAAGCCGGGTTAAACCCTTCCTAACATTTTTCCGAACACACTTACCCCTTATCGTCACTCCTTAAGGTGGGGCTCCCATAAGCTTTAAGCTATTGCTATTTAACCTAAGCATATTTGATCTCTCCGTCTATCTAAATCCATCTATCATTAGCGATGACTTGTTGCTGCTTATTCCGTTGCCGTCAACACAGTTCTTTTCAAAACTAATGACTCATTTATATAAGTTATTGCGAACATTAGAATCGCATTGTACAGTATTAGTTTAATTTGAAACTGAAATAAGTGTTTTTTCTCTAACTTTTTCGTAGCCACAAAAAAACAACACACACTCACAGGTTAAATATTTGCTTGGGGAAAAGGTGTTTATAGACGACGTCATCGTCAATGTCGTCGCTGTTGCCGGTGTTGTTTTGATGGCTACAATTAGTGTCCAGTTAAATACAATTCGTCTATTTAAATATTTAATTTGCTGCAGTTGTTTGCGGTGGTGGTTTTGTCTCGAGCGATTGTTGTTATGCAAGGGGTTTATGATGCCTCAGACAAGATCTCCGCCAGAATAGAAATAAACAATAAAAACCATAATAACATTGATAGCCTTACAAGCAAAGTAGCACAACAAAAGTGATAGTTGTATATGTACAAAAAACAAGTAAAAACGGCGTTAAGTTCGGCCGGGCCGAACTTTATATACCCTCCACCATGGATTGCATTCCACAGAGGTTGTCGGTTTTCCTAGAAGTGAAGTAAAATTACAGGCAAATATAAATTTTTTAATATAGCCAAATCAAAACAAATACAAATATTGAAAAAATAATTTTATATATAAATATAAAATATTTATTATTTCAAACCACGCTTGTAAGGCAAAGCTACCAATACGTCAATTCAAAAAATAAATATTCTTATATTTATATTTTCAAAAAGATTAAATACCATAAATATTGGTTGATAGTGTGTGCTACAGTTGATTGTATTTCCATTCTATTTAAATTCCAAACTACAAATTTTAAAATCCATCATCAGACGTACATAGTGCAAAATAACATAACTTCATTATTCAACCAATTTTTGCCGTAAAAGAAGAAGTACGAATTTGGAAAAAACTTTTTATTTTGCGTGTCTATGCAGTCGCAAAAATGTATACTCCGAATTTCATGACTCTAGCTGCGGTCATTTGGTTGGTACTATTTTTATTCCCTTTTTCCATTTTAACCCCAAAAATTTCGAAAAATTCGTCTATTTTCCGTGTCTACTCAGTCAGAGGAATGTATACTCCGAATTTCATGACTCTAGCTGCGATCATTTGATTGGTACTATTTTTATCCCCTTTTTTCATTTTAATCCCAAAAAGTACGAATTTCAAAAAATCTGTTTATAAAGTGTCTACGCAATCAGATGAATGTATACACCGAATGTCATTATTCTTAGTGTAGCCGTTTGGTTGGTACCATTTTTATCCGTCCGTACCCATTGTATACCTTGAAAGTACGAATTTGAAAAATAAACCTTTTATTTTTCATGTCTACGTAGTCAAAGGAATGTATACTCAGAATTTCATGACTCTAGCTGCAGTCATTTGATTGGTACTATTTTTATCCCCTTTTTTCATTTTAACCCCAAAAAGTACGAATTTCGAAAAATCTGTTTATTTTCCGTGTCTACACACTCAGAGGAACGTATACTACGAATTTCATGACTCTAGCGGCAGTCATTAGATTGGTACTATTTTTATCCCTTTTTTTCGTTTTAACCCCAAAAAGTACGAAATCCGTGTATTTTACTTATCTATGCAATCAGAGGAATGTATACACCGAATTTCATTATTCTAGGTATAGCCGTTTGGTTAGTACCATTTTTATCCCTCTATTCCTACTTTACCCCTTAAAAGTACGAACTTGAAAAAATACTTTTATATTATTTATCTACTCAATTAGAGGAATGTACACGCCGAATTTCGTGTTTCTAGCTGTTGTCGTTTAATATGTACCATTTTTATCCCTTTTTTTGCCCCATTTCACCCCCTACAAATAAGAATCACTTTATGGTGCACGTTTTTGCTATAAGGGGGATGCGCATACCAAATATCAAGCAAATATAAACAGACATATTCAGAAAACATGCTAAAATACGCTAAAATATTAGGGATTATTATGGGTATTTTTAGTCCTTGTGAAGGAAAAATTTCCCTTTGGGCCGATTTCGCCCCATTTCAATCCCAATCGATCTACGACTATAAGACGCATTTATGGAAAATTTGAACGTTCTAGCTCCTTTCGTTTAGATGCTAGCGTGCTTTCAACAGACGGACGGACGGACATGGCTAGATCTTCTTAGAATTTTATGACGATTAAGAATATATATACTTTATAGTGTCTCAGGTCGATATTTCAAGGTGTTACAAACGGATTGACAAAGTTAGTATACCCCCATCCTGGAGGTGGAGGGTATAAAAATATGTGCCATAAAATTCTACTATAATTCTCTGAAGACACTAAATCTCAGAACTAAACTTAAATGCCAGAAATAAGTCAAAACTTAAAATTCTTTCTTGGGTCCCACAGTGTTGGGTGAACAATTTAAGCAAATCAATGGATAAATTTATACAAAAGAACCCCTCCAAGATCCCCAATTATCTCGTATCGCCCCTATTGGGACAGCCGTATCGTCTACTGACATAGCGACTGCAACACGTGTCGGTGTGCGAACGACCTGAGGGAAACGACTCAAGCTAAGTATTTCTGCTACATTTTGTTAATTGTTTTCATAAAAACATTGTTATTGCCGGTGTTGATATTATTCAGAAATAAAAACTAATTGCTCTTGATTTACTGTTAATCACAATGTGTCCTATAGTACCTATTAGTACCCTCTAACACTCAATTACTGAATCGTTTTATATCAAGCTGAAAATGGAAATATTTATTATTATTTAGTGGTATGTGGTTTATGTTTTAATGAGCAAATTTAAATGATTACGTTATATAAACTAGCAAATTTTAAAGGTGCCATTAATGTTAATAAATCAAAAGAAATTAATAGATGGAAATTGATTTAAGTTTGTGGAAATTATATAAATCGATTTCTAATACATGGCAATGTTTGCAATGCTCAATTATGGAATTATTTGGCATTAATTTGTGGCGGCAAATAAGCTGAAGATGAAAATACTATGGCATAGAGGTTGGGGAAAGTCATTTATGTTTTTTTATTTCTAATTTATATGATTTGCTAAAAAATATGATAAATCCATAAGTTGTAATTTGTCCGTAATTAGTTGAAATTCGTTTCTCAACACGGAGAAAAAAATAATTTAGGGTGGAAATTGCAACAAAACGAAATAAAACAAGTAAAAAGGCGTTAAGTTCGGCCGGGCCGAATTTTATATATCCTCCACCACGGAGTGTATTCCACAGTATTAGAGGCAGAATAGAGGCTGTCGGCCTAACATAGAAGTGCACTACCATATTAGGAAAATTGTGATTCTTCATTATTATACTATATATAAATATTAATATAATTATTAGTCAGAAATCTTCAAAACCGTGCCCTAAATATTATTAGGTAGAAACAATTTCCCTCAAGCCCGATTTTCCCCATTTACAATTTCTGGATTCCATCTACGGCCTAAATGTATGTACCATTTTGATAGGAAAGGTTGTAAGATTGAAAATCCAATATGTTTCAGTGTGCAATGTACACTAGAGCGTACCAGGTTACAAGTAAAAAAAAAAAAGTTCGCCGTACACCTTCGAATATGAAGTATTATTGAAAGGTAGTTTCAAAAATTTTTTTTTTATTTTTTTATGCCGAACGTAGGGGTCGCGCTTTTACATTTTTCTATATAACTTCTGCATTTATAAACGGATTTTAAAGTGTGATACATCGATGTTTTTGTCTCGACGAGGCCGATTTTTTTGTCTTTGAAGTCATTGAGCTCAAGCACCCCGTTCTGGTACTTACCCATCATATCTCAGTTGCTACTACCCTAATGTACCACTCTAATATCAGAAAATTAAAGCTCGCATAAAATCATGAAACTCTTCCTAACGAAGTATGTCGATTTTCCCAGCAGAAAAAGTGTTAAACTATTTTTTTTCTTATTTTACCGAGAGCATTGCATGTATTTATAAGTTGTTCTTTGTATCTTCGATGTTTACAGTCGGTTGTTAAAGTGTAATACATATATTGGTGTTTTTGTCCCGCACATAACAGGTTTTCAGTTTTTAAAGTCGTTGACCTCAACAACCCCCTTCTACTATTTACGCATCATATTTCAATTCTTAGAACAATAAATATAAAAATTAAGGTACAATTAAAATTTAATCAACCATATTTCGACGCGATTCAAGTTGGGTGTATTTTTGGCGGCTCTCAAGTTTAGAAAAGATGTGGCCCATGCGTTGCTCATCGGTGACCGCCATAGCTGATTCATGCACAACATGAACAAAACGCTCGGTGTTTTGAGAATGGCATGGATAATCTGTGAAAATAAATGAGTTCAGCAAAGAAAGCAATCAAATTAAGTTTTTCTTGTGCTAACCTGGTAAATCGATAATTTCTTCTGAAAATTGGAATGCTTCTAACTGTTCTTGCGAAAAAAACTGCAAGCATGGCGGCTCAGTCAATTCAAATTGTTTCCAATCGATCATATTGAAATATGAGTCACTATCAAAATTGATAAAATTATGAACTGGTGGACCGAACATTTGTCGAATGCTTCCCGTGGCTTCATTGCGGGCTGATAAAATCTTATCATAGGCATCTGAACGCACTAGTTGATCTGGGTCTGTTATCATCGATAACAAAATATTTTCAGGATGAAAAAAATATCCGTTATTTTCAATGAACGGACGGATGACCTCTTGAATATCTTTTGGCAACTGACGAATCCAACATATATAAAGGAAAACATTCCGACTTCCGTGAATTGCCAGTGGTTGGCTTTTTACAAGAAACCAGAATGGTGCATACACTTTCACAACGAACTGAGCCAGTTTTCTCAATACCATCGAGGGTTGCGTACACGTCATATAAAAGCGCAGAATTCGAGAGGCTGTTGTTAGCCAGCGCGCTTTGCAAATAGCGCCGGGCTTCTCGCTGGCTAATTTTTCATCGCATTCTCCGGTATGAACGGCTCGAACCATACGATACAAGTAAAGCTGGTCGCCTCGAATATTCCACCCATCTATGTTCGCTGGCATTTCTCCCATTGTAATGCGTTCGAAATTTTGTTTGACCTGACCAAACGGAATAAGCAACAAAATATGCGAATTATTAATTAATAAAATGCTCACAAGTAAAGTATACGGAACACACGGACACGAAACACTATTAATATATTAAACTTACAGGGTAGTGTATGCAATTTTGAATGCCTTCTCCGATACTTCCGGGCCAGATTCCAGGTCCTTTCTGTTTTCCAAGCAATGATCTTAACAGCGCATTAAATGGTAACTCGTTGAAGTGGAAAAGGCACACGAACCACTGCAGCGGTCTCTGTAAATGGCGTTCCATTCTCACAATGACTCCACTTTTGTACCCAGTGTTGGTAGCAGTTCCATCGCAACTTATGGCAACTAAGTCATCCAAATTGAAGTTTTCACGACTCAAGTAATCCACGATGCTCCTCTGGATCCCCAAAGCAGAGCTATCAGTGGGCGTAGCATAACCAATGAATTTGGAATCAGGATCTTTTACAATGGTGATGTGTTCTTCATTTAAAACAATATTTCGCGTCACATTTGCCTCGGTTACTTTTTTCAAAGTTGGCTCTTTCTTGCCATCGAAAGAGATACACTTTAATAATTGATGGCATTTGGCCGCCGCTTTTGCTTCCTTACGGAACTTCACACGTTCTCGAAATATTTTATTTTTATTGATGATAAGCCCTTCAAAGAACTGACATATATTTTCGGCTGTTTCTGCAGATTAAATCTTTTATTAACATGGTCGCAAGCAAGGCACCGTAGCGAACTGAAGTATCGCTGCGATCCAAAGCCGAACTAAAATTACGCAAAGAAATGTCCGCCACCGTAAATGTTGTTTTAATCTTCTCTGAGGAATCGCCAACATTTTCTTCAAATTCTAGCTCTTCATCGCTGCCTGGTTGATACCCAATACTGTTCAACTCGGTATATACCGCTTTTGATGGTGCAACAATTGAGCACGTTTGAACACCGCAATTTTTCATCGACATCATATGATAAACATTATCCAAAGTCATCAGCCGTGGACCCCATTGATCGATGAAAAAGTCAACTGCATGGAACATTTCTTTCTATGCCACACTTACAACGCGAAATTGAGAACAATTTATTCCACTCATTTACATTGCATTTCAATGGACTTTTAACCAATTTATAGTAATCGTCTAGAAGTTTATCCAACCGTTTACGAACACCTGATACCGATATAATTGGAATGCCTGCCCGCTCCCATAAAAGGGTAATGCTTCTGAAAGCTTCTTGTTTAAAAGCACTCAATTTTCTATTGGGATTAGTGTTATGCCGCAGATACAAGAAATAATTAATAACATCGTACTTAGTCGGTAACATAGTGTTGTTTAATGCACTGATCGTAAAAGACATTTTTTTAGTTTTTTTATCGTTGTATAATGGAAATTTAAATATTTAATAATGCTTTGTTGAGCCACCAACGCCTTATTACTGAACTAATTTCTTCTATTGTTACAATAAAATATAGACCGTTACTTCACAGGTAAAACGATTTGCAATAGGGAAACAATGTGACAAAGTAGTTTTGCTCATGTTGTGCATGAATCAGCTATGGCGGTCACCGATGAGCAACGCATGGGCCAAAAACACCAATATATGTATTACACTTTGACAACCGACTGTAAACATCGAAGATTCAAAGAACAACTTATAAATACATGCAATGCTCTCGGTAAAATAAGAAAAAAACTAGTTTAACACTTTTTCTGCTGGGAAAATCGACATACTTCCTTAGGAAGAGTTTCATGATTTTATGCGAGCTTTAATTTTCCGATATTAGAGTGGTACATTAGGGTAGTAGCAACTGAGATATGATGGTTAAGTACCAGAAGGGGGTGCTTGAGCTCAATGACTTCAAAGACAAAAAAATCGGCCTCGTCGAGATAAAAACATCGATGTATCACACTTTAAAATCCGTTTATAAATGCAGAAGTTATATAGAAAAATGTAAAAGCGCGACCCCTACGTTCGGCATAAAAAAATAAAAAAAAATTTTTTGAAACTACCTTTCAATAATACTTCATATTTGAAGGTGTACGGCGAACTTTTTTTTTGAGGTACGCCCTAATGTACACACCTAATTTCATGATTTTAGCTATTGCCGTTTTATTGGTACCAGTTTCACTCCTTTTTCCATTTGGACCCTAAAAGTACGAATTTAGAAAAATTCGTACTCTTATTTTCCCCGTCTACGTAGACAGACAAAGTGTAAATACTGAACATCATGATTCTAGCTACAACCGTTTGATTGTTGCCAAATTTAATTCCAGTTAGATCCTGATGCTACGAATATCGGAAGATATCTTTAATATTTGCGTCACCGCAGCCAGAGAAATGTACACCACGAATATCATTGTTATAGCTGCAGCCGTTTGGTTGGCACCATTTCCCCATCCCCATTCGCCCCATTTTCTAAAAGTACAAATTTCGAAAAATTCCTTTTTATTTCGTATCTTCAGAGTCTGAAGAATGTACACACCGAATTTCATTATTTCAACTTAAGTGGTTTAGTTGGTACCATTTTTATCCCTATTTTCCAATTGTATTCCTTAAAAGTACAAAATAGATTGATGTACATTCCAAATGTCATATCTCTAGATATTGTCGTATCATTGGTACCATTTTTATCCATTTCAATGTTATAGCTGCAGCCGTTTGATTGGTACCATTTGTATCCCCATTTGCCTCATTTTCCGAATAAAAGTACAAATTTCCAAAAAATACCTTTTTATTATATTTTATTATTTTTATAAAGTACAAATTTTGAAAATTCCTTTTTATTTCGCTTCGTCAGAGTCAGAAGAATGTACACACCGAATTTCATTATTTCAACTTAAGTGGTTTAGTTGGTACCATTTTTATCCCTATTTTCCAAATGTATCCCTTAAAAGAACGTATCTGCGCAACTAGAGGGATGTACATTCCAAATGTCATGTCTCTAGATATAGTCGTATCATTGGTACCATTTTTATCCCTTTCATTATTATAGCTGCAGTCGTTTGTTTGGTACCATTTTGATCCCCATTTGCCTCATTTTCCGGCTAAAAGTACAAATTTCCAAAAAATTACCTTTTTATTTCGCCTCTCCACAGTCAAATGAAAGTAAACATCGAATTTCATTACTATAGCTGCAGCCGTTTGGTTGGTACCATTTTTATCCCCATTCGCCCCATTTTCCGGCTAAAGTACAAATTGCGAAAATTCCTTTTTATTTTTTATATCTTCACAGTCAGATGAAAGTAGACACCGAATTTCATGATTTCAAATTCTGCGATTTGGTTGGTTGGTTTATCCCTATTCTCTAATTGTATCCCTTAAAAGTACGACTTTTCAAAAATCTCTATATTTTACGAATCTGCGCAATTAGAGGGACGTACACTCAAAATATCATGTTTCTAGCTGTTATCGTATCATTGGTACCATTTTTATCCCCTTTTTGGGTCCCATTTCGTCCGCTACAAGAGGAATGTACGCAACAAATTCCAAGTGCATATAAAGCAGAAATTAAAAAAGAAATTGTTTTTATATTCTAAATATTAGGGAGTACCTTCAGTTCTTGTTAGGGAACCATTTTTTCCTCTGGGCCGATTTTTGAAAGTATTTCAATCGGTTGCGATTGAAATACTTTCTGCCAAACAAGAGTCTTGATAATGTGGCAGCATTACATTTTGATTTTAGAAATTTAGGAAAATAAATTTGGCTGCACCATAGTAGCTAACTAGCAGAGTAACACGCGACTCTCTCTCTACTCGCTTAAATTTTTATACCCTACACCACTACGTGGTCTAGGGTATTATAAGTTAGTTTCGCGCCACATGTTTGTAACACCAAGAAATAATCGAGCTAGACCCACCTTTAAGTATACCGATCGGCTTAGAATCACCAGCTGAGTCGATTTAACGATGTCTGTCTGTCCGTCCGTCCGTCTGCTGTCCATCTAAGCTTGTTCGCACTCTACAGGTCGCAATTGTTGTCCGATTGTCATGAAACTTGGCTGAAGGTTTTTTTTTTTGGTCAAGGACCATCGGTATTGAATTTGGAGGAAATCGGTTCAGATTTAGATATAGCCCCCATACAAATGTCGCTCCCTATTTCACGTTTTCCGCTATAGAAGCCACATATTGTACCCGATTTTCTTTAAATTTGGCAGAACATCTTATAATCAAACTAGAAACAAGTGTGCAAAAATTGGGTAAGATCGGTTCAGATTTAGATATAGCCCCCATACAAATGTCGCTCCCGATTTGACATTTTCCTCTCTAGAAACGATATATTGTACCGATTTTCTTTAAATTTTGCAGAACATCTTATAATCGAACTAGAAACACGTATGCAAAAATTGAGTATGATCGGTTCAGATTTAGATATAGCCCCCATATATATGTTGCTCCCGATTTGACATTTTCCGCTCTAGAAACGACATATTGTACCCGATTTTCTTTAAATTTTGCAGAACATCTTATAATCCAACTAGAAACACGTATGCAAAAATTGGGTATGATCGGTTCAGATTTAGATATAGCCCCCATACAAATGTCCCTCCCGATTTGACATTTTCCGCTCTAGAAAAGACATATTGTACCCGATTTTCTTTAAATTTTGCAGAACATCATATAATCGAACTAGAAACTCGTATGCAAAAATTGAGTATGATCGGTTCAGATTTAGATATAGCCCCCATATATATGTCGCTCCCGATTTGACATTTTCCGCTCTAGAAACGACATATTGTACCCGATTTTCTTTAAATTTTGCAGAACATCTTATAATCCAACTAGAAACACGTATGCAAAAATTGGGTATGATCGGTTCAGATTTAGATATAGCCCCCATACAAATGTCGCTCCCGATTTGACATTTTCCGCTCTAAAATTCACATATTGTATCCGATTTTCTTTATAATTGGCACAACATCTTATAATCCAACTAGAAACACGTATGCAAAAATTGGGTAAGATCGGTTCAGATTTAGATATAGCCCTCATACAAATTTTACTCCCGAATGTTTAACAGATTTTGCCAAATTTTACATATTATATTTCACCAATAAACATACATGGTGAAAGCGAGTCACATCGTTCCAGGTTTCAATATACCCCCATACAAATGTCCTTTCCGATTTAACATTTTTTGTCAAACACATACATTTACAGGATGCAAAAATTTTTCCCGATTTTAATTTTTTACCGAATTGAATTGTAATGTGATAGAAGGTCCGTCCGTCTTTAACCTCTAGCTCTAGAAACTACATCTTACATCGTATCTTCATCAAATTTTGCAGATCATGATATTTTTCAACTAGAAATACCTACCGTGAATGAGAAATACATAGGCCAAATTTGACAGTTGAAAATCGACCTTATGTTATTTCAAGCTGAAATCGAACAAACCTAATACAGTCGAGCTTTTCCATAACGAACTTTTCTGTAGCGAGCTCTTCAAATATTATTTAAGGACCCAAGTAGAATTTCACACAATAAATAATGAATAAAGGGTGATTTTTGAAAAGCTATAGGAAAGTGTTTCAAAAAAAAACACATAAAATTAAGAAAAATGTATGAAATCTTTATTTGAATCGATAGTACGGTCCATATAATTTAATGTTTGAAGATTATTTCATGCAAATGTTGACCTTGACTGCGCCTCAAATGGTCCATCCGCTTAGTCCGATTTTGGCATTTCCACGTTTTTGAGTAACAGAGGCCCAATTGCTGCGAACGGCGACTAATCGATAATTGATGGTCATCATTAACACTGGCCGATACATTTCGATTTTCTTCAGTTCGCACTCTACGTAAGCGTGTTGGTGGTTTAATGTCCAACAATGTAAATTTGGTGCGAAATTTAGTCACAATAGCCCGAATAGCAGCTTCAGTGGGTCGATTAAACTGACCATAAAATGGAAGCGCGCGATGAACTTTCTTAACAGAGCATGCATTTTGATAATAAAATTCAATAATTTGCAAGCGTTGTTCGTTTGTAAGACGATTCATGGTTAAATTATAGACCAAACTGAAGATGTTTGACAGTGAAACAAAACACGAAACTTGCTTCAGCTGTTTAAACCAGTGTTGCCAAAAAGATAATAGCTAAAAATCACCCTTTATATTAACCCTCATGTTCACAATGACTGGTTAGAGATATCCAATAGTTATATATGTGAAACTCCACACAAATTGTCATGGTTGGTAACTGTTGTTTAGCTCTAACTGCATGTTAACCAGAATTGCTGAAAATGGGGGTTAGTCTAATAAGCTTTTCAGACTGCATGCGAAATCAATCGATTTCAGCGATTTGTATGTCAGATTTCATACAAATTTGACAGTTGAAAATCGACCTTAAGTTATTTCAAACTGAAATCGAACAAATCTAATACAGTCGAGCTTTTTCATAACGAACTTTTCTGTAGCGAGCTCTTTAAATATTATTTAAGGACCCAAGTAGAATTTCACACAATAACACAATCTCCTGTCCCCAAAATCTACACTATATAAAAATTTGACTGTATGAACATTTTCCGGGTCACTAAGTGTAAAACTGCATTAACTTTTTTCGCTTCAGCTGGAGTTACTCAATTTTCTACCAAAAGAAGCAAACACTATTCCACTTTTTTTTTCAAATATTTGCATCTCATTTCCGTTGAATTTGAACTGTTTTGTTTATATGTCTGTCTGTTTATATAAAGAATTTTCTCTATAAAATATAAAATTGTGTGTCCCCAAAATCTATAAAATTTTGTTGTATGAACATTTTCCATTTCCAGTAAGTGTAAAACTGACCTTAACTTTTTACGCTTCATGTGGAGTTACTCAATTTTCTACCAAAAGAATCAGTGTTTGTTCGACTTTTTTCAAATATTTGCATCTCATTTCCGTTGAATTTGAACTGTGTTGAATTTTTCTCCCGGATTTTTGCCATAATAAATTTAATTGTACGTCATTTCACTAAGATGCCAAACAATTTATTTGCTAATGACTCATTACATTTTATTGAGAAATATTTCAATGTTCATATTTCATATATAGTAATTATATCATAATATTGTCAAATACTTTTTGTTTTATTTTTATAGCTGATTCTGACAAAACTTCAGCATGTGTATTGATTGACGCAAATGCAAAACTCCACAGCCTCGGCAATTTAATTGCACAGCTATAAAAACACACTATTATATTTAAATGTTTATTTAAGATTGTTTTTTTTAAATAAATAACAACACGCACAGGAAAAAGATAACAGACAAGCAAATCCAATCAAATCAACTATGATGAATTAGATTTGCATACGAAATGCAAAAATTTTCAACAAAACTACTAACCTTGATGCTAGAGGAGAGAGAGAGGGAGACCTTAAAATAAAAAAAAGTTTCAAATTAAAGATTTATTTCCCAAAAACGTTTGGATATTTTTTTTTGTTCCGGTCATAAATCCATAATATGTGTATCTCATAAAAATTCAAATGGATTTAATAGGCTAATGTAACATTGTTATTGTTCGGAATTCAATTGTTTTTGCTAAACATTTGGTTTTTTTCTTTTTGCTATTTGCTTTTATGAGCTAAAACCTTTTTAATTAACTTTAACAATAAACACTTAACAGCGTTTTGTGTTGTTGTTTTTGCACAGAAAAATAAAATGAAAAGTAAAGTAAACCTTAAAGAGGTTTCACACTTATCTGCCTCCTCCTCCCCCCTCCTCCACAAAGTGTTGTGGGGGGTTAGGTAAGTGTAGGAGTTAAATGGGGTATCGTTGGAGCGTGTAACAGGTCTACGCTTTGGCTGTGTTATAATGTCCAGTAATTTATGTGACCTTCAAAGTGTTGTAGTTTTTTTTTATTTATTGTTTTTTTTTTTGCTGTTTTTTCTCTCTCCTCCTCCATTCTGCTATTTACTTCATAAGTAACTATGTATTTATTTGATGTAATGAAAACAAAAGCTTGCGTAGACAGGGTCTTTTGAGAATATAAGTTAGTGTGTCAATTGCAAAGCTATAGCAAACACAACACCTAGTTGCCCGGAAAAATTTTTATATAGTTGGCAACCACGACAGCGGGTGCATACTAAAAGAACACGGAACCGAAACTGATTTCCTTCTTCCGGTTTCTTTAGTTTTGTTGTTGACAGTCGTTGTCGTTTTAAAATGTCTCGATCAATCAGGTTTTATTTAGCAATAGGCGTGTTCTAATTCACAATCTTGCATTCTAGCTTAGAAACACACTTTGCATCTTAATGACTAGTTTTTCAAACAAAGTTCATCTTCGTTCACATTCACTTTTTGTTTTTGATGACAGGCGATTTAAACCAGTGTTAACCACACGTGTTAACTCACCACTCCAATAACTTGGCATAATTGTACTTCTTCGATAACTTGGTAGCATTGTCCGCTGTCGGCGTATGTAAATACCTGGCCAATGTCAAAATGGTAAACAAACAATTGATTTGTTTGCAAGAATCATTTCTATGGGGAAAATGTTGATTTTTCATTAAAGTTGAAAAAAAAAATAGTGAAAGTCAAGGTTAAGAGGTGAAGAATATTCAAATTCTAAATGAAGCGCTTTTTACTGCATCCGAAGAATTCAATGTGCGCATTCCTCGCTTTTAAGGAGATTATTTCCCTTTCAGACTACAGGCAAAAACCGACCTGAAATCTATTTCGATTGATTTTTTTGGAATGGAGTTCCTGAGATAAGGCTTCCACTTTGCATCCATAAGGTCTCAGGTTCGAATTGTGGCTAGGGGAAATTTATGGATATTTTTATAAAAATATTACATTTATATCGATCTATAGGATAGTATTTAATTTTATTTATTATTCAATATTTCGTTTCTCATCGAGAGACATCCGTAGGAAATTGGACAAAGTAGAAAAAAACTAAGCACTGAAACGACTAGACACTTGTTTGTAACAAAACAAATTTCTGGGCTCAAAGATCGATGTTTTAGTGTTTCGGTTGAATACAGAAATATTTGCTTATAAAGAATTTTTTGTATTTTTATACCCTCCACCTCCAGGATGGGGGTATACTAACTTTGTCATTCCGTTTGTAACACCTTGAAATATCGACCTGAGACCCTATAAAGTATATATATTCTTGATCGTCATAAAATTCTAAGACGATCTAGCCATGTCCGTCCGTCCGCCTGTTGAAAGCACGCTAGCATCTAAACGAAAGGAGCCAGAATGTTCAAATTTTCCATAAATGCGTCTTATAGTCGTAGATCGGTTGGGATTGAAGCGGGGCGAAATCGGCCCAAAGGGAAACATTTTTCCCTCACAAGGACTAAAAATACCCATAATAATCCCTAATACTTTAGCGTGTTTAAGCATGTTTTTCAATATGTCTGTTTATATAGCAAAAACGTGCACCATAAAGTGATTCTTATTTGTAGGGGGTGGAATGGGGCAAAAAAGGAATAAAAATGGTACATATTAAACGACAACAGCTAGAAACAAGAAATTCGGTATGTGCATTCCTCTAATTGAGTAAATAAAGAGTGATTTTTTTGAGGTTAGGATTTTCATGCATTAGTATTTGACAGATCACGTGGGATTTCAGACATGGTGTCAAAGAGAAAGATGCTCAGTATGCTTTGACATTTCATCATGAATCGTCTTACAAACGAACAACGCTTGCAAATTATTGAATTTTATTATCAAAATGCGTGCTCTGTTAAGAAAGTTCATTGCGCGCTTCCATTTTATGGTCAGTTTAATCGACCCACTGAAGCGGCTATTCGGGCTATTGTGACTAAATTTCGCACCAAATTTACATTGTTGGACATTAAACCACCAACACGCTTACGTAGAGTGCGAACTGAAGAAAATATCGCAGCTGTATCGGCCAGTGTTAATGATGACCACCAATTTTCGATTCGTCGCCGTTCGCACCAATTGGGTCTCTGTTACTCAAAAACGTGGAAATGCCAAAATTGGACTAAGCGGATGGACCACCTAAGACGCAGCCGCGGTCAACATTTAAATGAAATTATCTTCAAAAAGTAAATGTCATGGACCAATCTAACGTTTCAAATAAAGAACCGATGAGATTTTGCAAATTTTATGCGTTTTTTTTTTAAAAAAAAGTTATCAAGCTCTTAAAAAATCACCCTTTATATAAAATACAAGTATTTTTTCCATATTCGTACTTTTAAGGGGTAAAATGGGAATAGAGGGATAAAAAGGTACCAACCAAACGGCTGTACCTAGAATAATGAAATTCGGTGTATACATTCCTCTGATTGCATAGACAAGTAAAATACACGGATTTTTCAAAATTCGTACTTTTTGGGGTTAAAATTAAAAAAGGGGATAAAAATAGTACCAATCAAATGACCGCAGCTAAAGTCATGAAATTCAGAGTATACATTCCTCTGACTGTGTAGACACGGAAAATAAACTGATTTTTCGAAATTCGTCCTTTTTGGGGTTAAAATGAAAAAAAGGGGATAAAAATAGTACCAATCAAATGACCGCAGCTAGAGTCATGAAATTCGGAGTATACATTCCTCTGACTGCGTAGACACGGAAATTAGACGATTTTTTCGAGATTAGTACTTTCAAGGCATACTATGGTACAGAGGGATAAAAATAGTACCAACTAAACGACTACAGCTAGAATGATGAAATTCTAATTGCGTAGGAACGTCAAGGGGCTAAAAATGGTACCAACCAAATGGAATCATGGAATTCGGTGTATACATTCCTCTGACTGCATAGACACGCAAAATAAAAAGGTTTTTTGCCAAATTCGTACTTTTTCTTTTACGACAAAAATTAGTTGAAACATGAAGTTAGGTTATTTTGCACTATGAACGTCTGATAATGGATTTTCCAAATTTGTACTTTTGGAATTCAAATAGAATGGAAATACAACCAACTGTAGCACCCACTATCTACCAATATTTATGGCTTTGAAAATCTAAATATAAGAATATTTATTTTTTGAATTGACGTATTGGTAGCATTGCCTTATAAGCGTGGTTTGAAATAATTAAAATATTATATTTATTTATAAAATTAATTTTTCAATATTTGTATTTGTTTTGGTTTGGCAATATTAAAAAAAAATATATTTTCCTGTAATATTACTGCACTTCTACGAAAACCGACAACCTCTGTGGAATGCAATCCATGGTACTATTTTTACCCCTCTGTACCTTGAAAGTACTAATTTCGAAAAATTCGTCTATTTTCCATGTCTACGCAGTCAGAGGAATGTATACTCCGAATTTCATGACTCTAGCTGCGGTCATTTGATTGGTACTATTTTTATCCCCTTTTTTTCATTTTAACCCCAAAAAGTACGAATTTCGAAAAATCAGTTTATTTTCGTGTCTACACACTCAGAGGAATGTATACTCCAAATTCCTTGACTCTAGCTACGGTCATTAGATTGGTACTATTTTTATCCTTTTTTTTTTCATTTTAACCCAAAAAAGTACGAATTTTAAAAAATCCGTGTATTTTACTTATTTATGCAATCAGAGGAATGTATTTCATTATTCTAGGTACAGCCGTTTGGTTGGTACCATTTTTATCCCTCTATTCCTATTTGGAAAAAATAGTTTTATATTATGTATCTACTCAATTAGAGGAATGTACACACCGAATTTCGTGCTTCTAGCTGTTGCCGTTTAATATGTACCATTTTTATCCCTTTTTTGCCCCATTTCACCCCCTACAAATAAGAATCACTTTATGGTGCACGCTTTTGCTATAAGGGGAATGCGCATACCAAATATAAACAGACATATTCAAAAAATAAATAAAAAAATAAATACGCTAAAATATTAGGGATTTTTATGGATATTTTTAGTCCTTGTGAGGGAAAATTTTTTCACTTTGGTTTGCAAAATACGCTTTGAATAATTCTAAAATCCTGACAATTTATTTATGCGGAAAGCCCGCCGTAAATAAAACAAGCCAAATATATTTTTTGAATTTTTATTTATTTAAATATTTTTTTTTAATAATTTATTGCTTCATGTCATTAGTACATAAAGTAGAGCATAAAATCAATAATCTTATGTAGTTTTGATTATACAAATGATTTGATAAATACAAATTTAATTCAACTATCAAATATATTAGTTCGTATTAAATAAACTTTAGCTTAGCATTCTTATTAATAATTCATGCTAACCCAATTTGCGTTCACAGCTGCTATGATGATAGCTGATGCGATTAGAGTTCTGCAGTGGCAACCGGAAGATATGCAGATCTGCCGACAACAACAGCGGATTTTTTAATAAAATAAAATTTGCTCTGCTTGAAAATTAACCTCTGAACTTTAAAATTAAATTCATTGATGCCGAGGCGATTTTTCTCTACTTTCGATATTAAAAAAATTGGGATTTTTTGGGCTTCTGGCATTGAAAGGGATCACAATTCCTAAACTAAGAAAGAATTGCGGTTAAATAGCAAAATTATTTTAAAAGGGATCTTTTGGGCTTGTGGGATTAGACGAAGAAAGTATTGCTAGGATCTTTTGGCATTCTGCGATTAATTTGAGCCACGACTCCTACACGAAGAAAGTATTGCTGTTAAATGGCAAATTTATTGATTTTAGATATTTAATGATTTCTGATTATTAAATTATTTTAAATGGGATCTTTTGGGATTAGACGATTAAATTCCAAAATTATTTTAAATGAGAACTTTTGGGTTTCTGCAATTAAAATGGGCTAAGGACCCTACGCGAATAAAGTATTGCTGTAAAATGGCAAAATTATTTATTTGAGATATTTAATGATTTCCGATTAAAACATCTTCAAAAATTCTGAATTTTTGTCAGATAGGTATAGTTACTATATCCAGGTAGGATATAATAATTATAATTTGTCTCTGAATCTACTGTACTTTCTGATCTATGCTGCGAAGAGATTTATCTACAAATTTCATTTACTTTTTTGTTTGTTGTTTGGTAGTGTTTGTTGTATTTTATAAAAGATAATACAAAAATCTGGCAAAATGAACCATAAAAACAAAAGTGAAAATTATTCTTTATTGTTGACCAAAGATAAAAATACGTTGAAGTTGTTTTATAGGGTGGGCCATTTAAAATTTTAAATTAGAATCGTTCATAAAAAATACTGATTATTTTTGCACATTTCTGGTTTTATTGGAAAGGTTGAACTTTATCATTTAATAATGGAACACAAGACCATGCCTATGATTACCACGACTGGTAGTCAGCAGTAGCTTATCCGATCTATTCAAAATCCACACCAAACAGTGACTCGTTACGGATGCATTGGCTTATCAATAGTCACGTGTGGGTTCTCTGAACACCATATGCGACAATTTTGCTTATTGACATAGCCACCGAGCTGAAAATGGGCTTCATCTGAAAACACTAAAATTTTCCGCGTGAATTTCTTTCAGTTTGCATTAAAGCTCACTACTTTGGAAGTAAGTTTTTAATAAAGGGTGATTTTTTAAGAGCTTGATAACTTTTTTTTAAAAAAAAACGCATAAAATTTGCAAAATCTCATCGGTTCTTTATTTGAAACGTTAGATTGGTCCATGACATTTACTTTTTGAAGATAATTTCATTTAAATGTTGACCGCGGCTGCGTCTTAGGTGGTCCATCCGCTTAGTCCAATTTTGGCATTTCAACGTTTTTGAGTAACAGAGACCCAATTGGTGCGAACGGCGACGAATCGAAAATTGGTGGTCATCATTAACACTGGCCGATACAGCTGCGATATTTTCTTCAGTTCGCACTCTACGTAAGCGTGTTGGTGGTTTAATGTCCAACAATGTAAATTTGGTGCGAAATTTAGTCACAATAGCCCGAATAGCCGCTTCAGTGGGTCGATTAAACTGACCATAAAATAGAAGCGCGCAATGAACTTTCTTAACAGAGCACGCATTTTGATAATAAAATTCAATAATTTGCAAGCGTTGTTCGTTTGTAAGACGATTCATGATGAAATGTCAAAGCATACTGAGCATCTTTCTCTTTGACACCATGTCTGAAATCCCACGTGATCTGTCAAATACTAATGCATGAAAATCCTAACCTCAAAAAATCACTCTTTATTTCCCTATTTCGTTCGAGCGTATAGCGTCCCATTTTGCAAATGTCAAACATAAACCTGAAAATAAAAATAAAAATTAATGTTATTCTACCTTTCAAAGTCAAAGTAATCGGAAGTTCAAATTTAAAATGTTACATGGGCCACCCTATACTATGTTTGAGATGCGGAAGTCGCCTTTGGACAGTTAAGAGGAAATTTACCCGGGCAAATATTTGCCGGTAATTAAAATGGTTAGCAGCATTTTTCTTTGGGTGTGCCCGCCCGCTCATGTTTATGAGTTTATTTAGCGTTGCTATTTTATTAATGTTTACATTGTATGAATATTGAATATGGAATTTTTGCGTTTTGCGTAAAAGCACTTAAGATAATTATAAATAATTTACTTTTGTAAAGAATCGTATATAGAGCAGTGTTAACAAAAGACCACTTGCCCCCACATGCCCATGTCCAACCCCAACCCCAGCCCCATTCCCCAGCGCATCTGTTTGACAAATGTTAACAGCGACGTGTCGCACTGTGGAAAACGCACGTAATGAATTCAATTCAAATCACAGCGACAGATAACGATTTGAGCCAGGGGCAGTCATGTGCGCAGAGACAACATTTCTCAAGTGGTCATCTATCTACTTATCAGGGAAAATTGGCAAGTGTTCCGGCGAGTCCAAATGCCAGAGCTTCAAATCAAATCATGGCCAATATGAACATAACTCGTATGCACTACGAGTTGTGTCTGGCGGCCAACAACGAGCTGTCATCACGTGTTTTTGAAACTCAAATGCCAATTAATCAATTACCTACCCGCCAAAAGTGTAATGAATTAAATTCTAATTATCTCACTCGAACGGCAGAAAAGGTGATCGACAAAAAGGTTTCAAATAACAATTAACAACAATTGTTCGAACGAAAAACAAACAACAACAACAACAAAAACACGACACGTACAACTGTGAAATAAAGTTTTCAAACAAAACAACAACCACAGCGTGAGAGCTCAGACGCGTGACGCTGCGTCATAGAAATATTGGCATAATTGAAAGCACACACGGTTACAGCACAGCTCGGCTCACAGTTCGGTCTGGTCTCTTATCGGTTAAATCGACGAAAACCATAAAATCGAGAGCAAAATGCGTTTTTATTATTGCCAACATTTTTGTTGACAATAACAAAAAATATATAATCAATTTGACTTAAAGGTTAAATGTCCAATAAAGATTTGTTTGTTGGCAAAGAAACACAAAGATTATCAAATCACAGAAACACACACCCACCCGCACACACTTGACTGGCAATGGGCCCACTTACGAAGGACATTCTAGTTCAGCGTTACATTAGTTTTTAACTAACAAGGTCAAAAGAGTAAGAGAATGTAAACACACACTTAAGGAAAATATTCCTGTCATTCATCTTTAAATAAATGGATTTTTTCCAAAAGGTTTTTAATCTGATATTCATTGAATTTGTGTGTATACTCGTAATACGAGTATGTATGCCTTTTCAAAATTTATAAAAACGCAATAAAGTAACGCAATGATGACAAGCTGACAGTGACAGCGTTTTTAAAGATAATAAAAGAATTTCAAATATGTATTAATTGCGGTCATTAAACCCAATAAAATGACAGACAGTCACATGGGAGGGAGTATGATGACCACAAATTTGTGCAGAGCACCTCAAATTGCTATACATATCTCGCTTAGTTATCGAGTTATCGAACGTTAAATTTTTGAAAAAAAAAATCAAATTTTTTCGTTCTATTGGATTAGGAATCGAAAATTAGAAGAAAAAAATTAAAAAAATCCATATCTCGCTTAGTTATCGAGTTATTGAACGTTGAAGTTTTGAAAAAAAATCAAATTTTTTCGTTCCATTGGATTAAGAATCGAAAATTGGAAGAAAACAATTAAGAAAAAAATCGATAACTTTTTTTATTTACCGATAAATGCCTTAGTAATCAATTGATAATAAAAGAATTTGAAATATGTATTTATTATGGTCATTAAACCCCATAAAAAAGAAGACAGTCACTAACAACAGTATCGTGGGAGAGAGTATGATATACGAGGACCCAAGATCTGACCACATAAGAAAAAAATTGGTCGATTGGTATCTAAATCTCTCTTAGTTATTGAGTTATTGGAAGTTGAAGTTTGAAAAAATCGATTTTTTCGTTCCAATGTACACAAAATCGAAAAAAACGGAGAAAAATTAAAAAAATAACTTTTTAAGTTACCGATAAAAGAGATAATGGGAATTCTATAAAAACGATGAGTATTTTTACTTAAAGAAAGATTTTAAATTACAAAGAATATAATATATGTATAAGATTATATAATATATTTATAAAAACTATTTCATGCACTTCAAAGAAAACAAAAAAGGCGAAAAATATTTTAAACAAATCGCGCAATTTTTTAAAATTATTTTTCTCTCGCGCTTTATTAATAAATTATTAAATTAATAAATTAATAAATTAATAAATTAATAAATTAATAAATTAATAAATTAATAAATTTATAAATTAATAAATTAATAAATTAATAAATTAATAAATTAATAAATTAATAAATTAATAAATTAATAAATTAATAAATTAATAAATTAATAAATTAATAAATTAATAAATTAATAAATTAATAAATTAATAAATTAATAAATTAATAAATTAATAAATTAATAAATTAATAAATTAATAAATTAATCAATTAATAAATTAATAAATTAATAAATTAATAAATTAATAAATTAATAAATTAATAAATTAATAAATTAATAAATTAATAAATTAATAAATTAATAAATTAATAAATTAATAAATTAATAAATTAATAAATTAATAAATTAATAAATTAATAAATTAATAAATTAATAAATTAATAAATTAATAAATTAATAAATTAATAAATTAATAAATTAATAAATTAATAAATTAATAAATTAATAAATTAATAAATTAATAAATTAATAAATTAATAAATTAATAAATTAATAAATTAATAAATTAATAAATTAATAAATTAATAAATTAATAAATTAATAAATTAATAAATTAATAAATTAATAAATTAATAAATTAATAAATTAATAAATTAATAAATTAATAAATTAATAAATTAATAAATTAATAAATTAATAAATTAATAAATTAATAAATTAATAAATTAATAAATTAATAAATTAATAAATTAATAAATTAATAAATTAATAAATTAATAAATTAATAAATTAATAAATTAATAAATTAATAAATTAATAAATTAATAAATTAATAAATTAATAAATTAATAAATTAATAAATTAATAAATTAATAAATTAATAAATTAATAAATTAATAAATTAATAAATTAATAAATTAATAAATTAATAAATTAATAAATTAATAAATTAATAAATTAATAAATTAATAAATTAATAAATTAATAAATTAATAAATTAATAAATTAATAAATTAATAAATTAATAAATTAATAAATTAATAAATTAATAAATTAATAAATTAATAAATTAATAAATTAATAAATTAATAAATTAATAAATTAATAAATTAATAAATTAATAAATTAATAAATTAATAAATTAATAAATTAATAAATTAATAAATTAATAAATTAATAAATTAATAAATTAATAAATTAATAAATTAATAAATTAATAAATTAATAAATTAATAAATTAATAAATTAATAAATTAATAAATTAATAAATTAATAAATTAATAAATTAATAAATTAATAAATTAATAAATTAATAAATTAATAAATTAATAAATTAATAAATTAATAAATTAATAAATTAATAAATTAATAAATTAATAAATTAATAAATTAATAAATTAATAAATTAATAAATTAATAAATTAATAAATTAATAAATTAATAAATTAATAAATTAATAAATTAATAAATTAATAAATTAATAAATTAATAAATTAATAAATTAATAAATTAATAAATTAATAAATTAATAAATTAATAAATTAATAAATTAATAAATTAATAAATTAATAAATTAATAAATTAATAAATTAATAAATTAATAAATTAATAAATTAATAAATTAATAAATTAATAAATTAATAAATTAATAAATTAATAAATTAATAAATTAATAAATTAATAAATTAATAAATTAATAAATTAATAAATTAATAAATTAATAAATTAATAAATTAATAAATTAATAAATTAATAAATTAATAAATTAATAAATTAATAAATTAATAAATTAATAAATTAATAAATTAATAAATTAATAAATTAATAAATTAATAAATTAATAAATTAATAAATTAATAAATTAATAAATTAATAAATTAATAAATTAATAAATTAATAAATTAATAAATTAATAAATTAATAAATTAATAAATTAATAAATTAATAAATTAATAAATTAATAAATTAATAAATTAATAAATTAATAAATTAATAAATTAATAAATTAATAAATTAATAAATTAATAAATTAATAAATTAATAAATTAATAAATTAATAAATTAATAAATTAATAAATTAATAAATTAATAAATTAATAAATTAATAAATTAATAAATTAATAAATTAATAAATTAATAAATTAATAAATTAATAAATTAATAAATTAATAAATTAATAAATTAATAAATTAATAAATTAATAAATTAATAAATTAATAAATTAATAAATTAATAAATTAATAAATTAATAAATTAATAAATTAATAAATTAATAAATTAATAAATTAATAAATTAATAAATTAATAAATTAATAAATTAATAAATTAATAAATTAATAAATTAATAAATTAATAAATTAATAAATTAATAAATTAATAAATTAATAAATTAATAAATTAATAAATTAATAAATTAATAAATTAATAAATTAATAAATTAATAAATTAATAAATTAATAAATTAATAAATTAATAAATTAATAAATTAATAAATTAATAAATTAATAAATTAATAAATTAATAAATTAATAAATTAATAAATTAATAAATTAATAAATTAATAAATTAATAAATTAATAAATTAATAAATTAATAAATTAATAAATTAATAAATTAATAAATTAATAAATTAATAAATTAATAAATTAATAAATTAATAAATTAATAAATTAATAAATTAATAAATTAATAAATTAATAAATTAATAAATTAATAAATTAATAAATTAATAAATTAATAAATTAATAAATTAATAAATTAATAAATTAATAAATTAATAAATTAATAAATCAATAAATCAATAAATCAATAAATTAATAAATCAATAAATTAATAAATTAATAAATTAATAAATTAATAAATTAATAAATTAATAAATCAATAAATTAATAAATTAATAAATTAATAAATTAATAAATTAATAAATTAATAAATTAATAAATTAATAAATTAATAAATTAATAAATTAATAAATTAATAAATTAATAAATTAATAAATTAATAAATTAATAAATTAATAAATTAATAAATTAATAAATTAATAAATTAATAAATTAATAAATTAATAAATTAATAAATTAATAAATTAATAAATTAATAAATTAATAAATTAATAAATTAATAAATTAATAAATTAATAAATTAATAAATTAATAAATTAATAAATTAATAAATTAATAAATTAATAAATTAATAAATTAATAAATTAATAAATTAATAAATTAATAAATTAATAAATTAATAAATTAATAAATTAATAAATTAATAAATTAATAAATTAATAAATTAATAAATTAATAAATTAATAAATTAATAAATTAATAAATTAATAAATTAATAAATTAATAAATTAATAAATTAATAAATTAATAAATTAATAAATTAATAAATTAATAAATTAATAAATTAATAAATTAATAAATTAATAAATTAATAAATTAATAAATTAATAAATTAATAAATTAATAAATTAATAAATTAATAAATTAATAAATTAATAAATTAATAAATTAATAAATTAATAAATTAATAAATTAATAAATTAATAAATTAATAAATTAATAAATTAATAAATTAATAAATTAATAAATTAATAAATTAATAAATTAATAAATTAATAAATTAATAAATTAATAAATTAATAAATTAATAAATTAATAAATTAATAAATTAATAAATTAATAAATTAATAAATTAATAAATTAATAAATTAATAAATTAATAAATTAATAAATTAATAAATTAATAAATTAATAAATTAATAAATTAATAAATTAATAAATTAATAAATTAATAAATTAATAAATTAATAAATTAATAAATTAATAAATTAATAAATTAATAAATTAATAAATTAATAAATTAATAAATTAATAAATTAATAAATTAATAAATTAATAAATTAATAAATTAATAAATTAATAAATTAATAAATTAATAAATTAATAAATTAATAAATTAATAAATTAATAAATTAATAAATTAATAAATTAATAAATTAATAAATTAATAAATTAATAAATTAATAAATTAATAAATTAATAAATTAATAAATTAATAAATTAATAAATTAATAAATTAATAAATTAATAAATTAATAAATTAATAAATTAATAAATTAATAAATTAATAAATTAATAAATTAATAAATTAATAAATTAATAAATTAATAAATTAATAAATTAATAAATTAATAAATTAATAAATTAATAAATTAATAAATTAATAAATTAATAAATTAATAAATTAATAAATTAATAAATTAATAAATTAATAAATTAATAAATTAATAAATTAATAAATTAATAAATTAATAAATTAATAAATTAATAAATTAATAAATTAATAAATTAATAAATTAATAAATTAATAAATTAATAAATAATAAATTAATAAATTAATAAATTAATAAATTAATAAATTAATAAATTAATAAATTAATAAATTAATAAATTAATAAATTAATAAATTAATAAATTAATAAATTAATAAATTAATAAATTAATAAATCAATAAATTAATAAATTAATAAATCAATAAATTAATAAATTAATAAATTAATAAATTAATAAATTAATAAATTAATAAATTAATAAATTAATAAATTAATAAATTAATAAATTAATAAATTAATAAATTAATAAATTAATAAATTAATAAATTAATAAATTAATAAATTAATAAATTAATAAATTAATAAATTAATAAATTAATAAATTAATAAATTAATAAATTAATAAATTAATAAATTAATAAATTAATAAATTAATAAATTAATAAATTAATAAATTAATAAATTAATAAATTAATAAATTAATAAATTAATAAATTAATAAATTAATAAATTAATAAATTAATAAATTAATAAATTAATAAATTAATAAATTAATAAATTAATAAATTAATAAATTAATAAATTAATAAATTAATAAATTAATAAATTAATAAATTAATAAATTAATAAATTAATAAATTAATAAATTAATAAATTAATAAATTAATAAATTAATAAATTAATAAATTAATAAATTAATAAATTAATAAATTAATAAAATTAATAAATTAATAAATTAATAAATTAATAAATTAATAAATTAATAAATTAATAAATTAATAAATTAATAAATTAATAAATTAATAAATTAATAAATTAATAAATTAATAAATTAATAAATTAATAAATTAATAAATTAATAAATTAATAAATTAATAAATTAATAAATTAATAAATTAATAAATTAATAAATTAATAAATTAATAAATTAATAAATTAATAAATTAATAAATTAATAAATTAATAAATTAATAAATTAATAAATTAATAAATTAATAAATTAATAAATTAATAAATTAATAAATTAATAAATTAATAAATTAATAAATTAATAAATTAATAAATTAATAAATTAATAAATTAATAAATTAATAAATTAATAAATTAATAAATTAATAAATTAATAAATTAATAAATTAATAAATTAATAAATTAATAAATTAATAAATTAATAAATTAATAAATTAATAAATTAATAAATTAATAAATTAATAAATTAATAAATTAATAAATTAATAAATTAATAAATTAATAAATTAATAAATTAATAAATTAATAAATTAATAAATTAATAAATTAATAAATTAATAAATTAATAAATTAATAAATTAATAAATTAATAAATTAATAAATTAATAAATTAATAAATTAATAAATTAATAAATTAATAAATTAATAAATTAATAAATTAATAAATTAATAAATTAATAAATTAATAAATTAATAAATTAATAAATTAATAAATTAATAAATTAATAAATTAATAAATTAATAAATTAATAAATTAATAAATTAATAAATTAATAAATTAATAAATTAATAAATTAATAAATTAATAAATTAATAAATTAATAAATTAATAAATTAATAAATTAATAAATTAATAAATTAATAAATTAATAAATTAATAAATTAATAAATTAATAAATTAATAAATTAATAAATTAATAAATTAATAAATTAATAAATTAATAAATCAATAAATCAATAAATTAATAAATCAATAAATTAATAAATTAATAAATCAATAAATTAATAAATTAATAAATTAATAAATTAATAAATTAATAAATTAATAAATTAATAAATTAATAAATTAATAAATTAATAAATTAATAAATTAATAAATTAATAAATTAATAAATTAATAAATTAATAAATTAATAAATTAATAAATTAATAAATTAATAAATTAATAAATTAATAAATTAATAAATTAATAAATTAATAAATTAATAAATTAATAAATTAATAAATTAATAAATTAATAAATTAATAAATTAATAAATTAATAAATTAATAAATTAATAAATTAATAAATTAATAAATTAATAAATTAATAAATTAATAAATTAATAAATTAATAAATTAATAAATTAATAAATTAATAAATTAATAAATTAATAAATTAATAAATTAATAAATTAATAAATTAATAAATTAATAAATTAATAAATTAATAAATTAATAAATTAATAAATTAATAAATTAATAAATTAATAAATTAATAAATTAATAAATTAATAAATTAATAAATTAATAAATTAATAAATTAATAAATTAATAAATTAATAAATTAATAAATTAATAAATTAATAAATTAATAAATTAATAAATTAATAAATTAATAAATTAATAAATTAATAAATTAATAAATTAATAAATTAATAAATTAATAAATTAATAAATTAATAAATTAATAAATTAATAAATTAATAAATTAATAAATTAATAAATTAATAAATTAATAAATTAATAAATTAATAAATTAATAAATTAATAAATTAATAAATTAATAAATTAATAAATTAATAAATTAATAAATTAATAAATTAATAAATTAATAAATTAATAAATTAATAAATTAATAAATTAATAAATTAATAAATTAATAAATTAATAAATTAATAAATTAATAAATTAATAAATTAATAAATTAATAAATTAATAAATTAATAAATTAATAAATTAATAAATTAATAAATTAATAAATTAATAAATTAATAAATTAATAAATTAATAAATTAATAAATTAATAAATTAATAAATTAATAAATTAATAAATTAATAAATTAATAAATTAATAAATTAATAAATTAATAAATTAATAAATTAATAAATTAATAAATTAATAAATTAATAAATTAATAAATTAATAAATTAATAAATTAATAAATTAATAAATTAATAAATTAATAAATTAATAAATTAATAAATTAATAAATTAATAAATTAATAAATTAATAAATTAATAAATTAATAAATTAATAAATTAATAAATTAATAAATTAATAAATTAATAAATTAATAAATTAATAAATTAATAAATTAATAAATTAATAAATTAATAAATTAATAAATTAATAAATTAATAAATTAATAAATTAATAAATTAATAAATTAATAAATTAATAAATTAATAAATTAATAAATTAATAAATTAATAAATTAATAAATTAATAAATTAATAAATTAATAAATTAATAAATTAATAAATTAATAAATTAATAAATTAATAAATTAATAAATTAATAAATTAATAAATTAATAAATTAATAAATTAATAAATTAATAAATTAATAAATTAATAAATTAATAAATTAATAAATTAATAAATTAATAAATTAATAAATTAATAAATTAATAAATTAATAAATTAATAAATTAATAAATTAATAAATTAATAAATTAATAAATTAATAAATTAATAAATTAATAAATTAATAAATTAATAAATTAATAAATTAATAAATTAATAAATTAATAAATTAATAAATTAATAAATTAATAAATTAATAAATTAATAAATTAATAAATTAATAAATTAATAAATTAATAAATTAATAAATTAATAAATTAATAAATTAATAAATTAATAAATTAATAAATTAATAAATTAATAAATTAATAAATTAATAAATTAATAAATTAATAAATTAATAAATTAATAAATTAATAAATTAATAAATTAATAAATTAATAAATTAATAAATTAATAAATTAATAAATTAAGAAATTAATAAATTAAGAAATTAAAAAATTAATAAATTAATAAACTAATAAATTAATAAATTAATAAAAAAAAAACAAAATTTAAAATTTTGCTTAATAAAAACTAAATTTCCCTTTTCATTTATGTTGAAACATATTTGAATACACTCAAAGAAAAAATGTGAGAAATCATGCAAGAAAAGAGTACAAATTACCTACGTTTATTAATATGATATAGAACTTTCAAAGTTTTTTGGCAACTCATACAGAACACTTTGATAAATTAGCACAAAAAACTAGAAATAAAATTGAAAAACTAAATCCTGAACTTAAATCTGACCACATCACCCCAAATGACTTCATGTTTTCTAGCTTCAAATCCACCAAAAAATATTTGTTCCTTTTTTTATTCAATATCTTAATTTTATGTTTTTTTTTGGCATTTATAATTTAGTTAAACCTAAGCTGCAGAGGAGTTTTTTTGCATTTCAAATTTAGCTGAATCATATTAATTTCAATTGCAATGACTTCATCGTGTCTCTAGACAACAACCATTAAAAAAGCATAATTTGCACTTTAAAATATTAAAATATTAAAAATGAATTTATGGTCAAAAGCCATAGAAAGACAACGCTCACTAATTAAATTCAATTAACAACGGCAAATGTCAAGAAACTTTAAAGATTTCACCTGTAATTAAGCGAAACCCGTTTTCATATCTCACACACTCACTCACGTCACGTATTTCTGTTTCGTTCTCCTTCCAGTGTTGCCTGTATATCAACGTAACTACCACAACTTCAACATGGCTGATATCAACAACAAGCCCAAACTGCAATTACGCTCCGGCGTATCCATCAATGGCGACAAGACTCCCTCACCGGCCACCAAGCTCCTGATTAGCCATGGCAAACCCAATTTTACCATACAACGCTCGCCGAAGATCCAAAATGGCAATGGCACTCTCAATGGCAACGCCAATCCTTTGTCGCCCCAGATAACGCCCAAAAATGAATTTGTCGTGAAGAGCACCACCTTCAACGGCGTCTTCAAGCCCTCCAACATTAGCGTGGCCTCCAAGCAGTCATTGCAGCAGAATGGTGACGACAACGAAGCTTCCAAAGTGGTGCTGAGACGGACCAAAGTGGTCGAACCCGCCGTCATAGAGGGCGAGGATGAAAACGTTCCGGAGTTCATAAGGCGCCAGCGTCGCATCCAAGAGCGTTTGGCCAAGGAGAATTTGGATTTCGAAAATAGACGCAGCGGTTACTTCACCCATGTTGTGATTTCGCCCTCCTCTCCCACTCGCAAATCATTTGTGCAGACAATGTCCAGTCCGGCTGTTGTTCCGGGCTTGGAAATGCCCCCACCCGCTCAGCCAGAGAAAATCGAAGAGTCGCAGGAGGAGAAGAAGCACGAGGAGAGCAAGGAGGAATTGCTGCAAGAGATAGCCCACGAGATTGTGCAAGAGTCCAACAATGAAAGTGTAGAGGTGGCAGCTGCCCCCGTAGCCTTAAATGGCCATGATGATGAAGAGGTGAACAAAGCCATAGAAGAGGTTAACAAGGCGGTGGCCGGGGAAGATGATGATAAGACCGAAGAACACATTGAGAACTGCGAGGAGTTGTCTCCGGCAGAACCCAACATTGCTGTCGAAGAAACCAAGACCGAAGAACCCCAAGTTGAAGCTCCCGTACAAGTAGCCGCTGTCACCTCAGCCTTGTTGGTCGAAGAAGAGCCACAAGTTGAAGCTCCCGTACAAGTAGCCGCTGTCACCTCAGCCTTGATGGTCGAAGAAGAGCCACAAGTTGAAGCTCCCGTACAAGTAGCCGCTGTCACCTCAGCCTTGTTGGTCGAAGAAGAGCCCCAACAAAATGGTCATGTGGAAGCTGTCGTAACCTCAGCTCTTCCCGTTGAGGATGCACCCCAAGATGCTGAAACAAAATCCAATGGTGTGATCAACGAGCAACAATCATCCCCAGCTGTTGAATCTGAACCCAAGACCAATGGCGTCGCGGAGGAACCAGTGCAAAATGGTGATGGTGAATTCACCATCTCCCATACCAACGCCTTGAGCACCCCCAGCATACCCTCGCCCGATCCTAGCGGTGAAAAGGGTGTGAATTACGAACCCAAGACTGTGGTGTCCTTTTCGCGGGACATGGGTGAACCCAACAAATATCCCGATACCGTGAAAGTTGTCAAGGATGTGGAATCACCGTCCATGGCCGATGATGACCTTAAGGAATTGGTTAAATTGAAATTTGAAATCAAGGCCGACGAACAGGACATTGAAGTGACACCCGTATTGAAAGTTGAATAGAAAAAAGAGAACGCTTCCATCAAAAGCTTATATACCTACTCTTAAGTGAACCAGAAGAGCTGCTCTCTCTCCTTTACTCACTCTCTTCGAAATCGAAAGCCTAAGTACATTTCTAAGGTCTAAGGGAGGGAGTGCAGCTTTTCGGCCGTTAGTTTAAATTCTTAAATATTGTATTTTCTTTTTTCAAACAAATCCTTATCCATTTTGAGTATGGCAAGAGACAAACTGGCATTTTAGTGGTAAATTTTAATTATTATTTAAGTTAAACGATTAATTATAAAAAATATACACAGTGAGTGGGAGAGAGCGAGAGCACTATTCCACAATTTGTTATGGTATTTGAAGCGATAAGTAGATAAGTGTGGTGGGAGAGTGATCTCTCGCCTACTCTCCCGAGTACAGATTTAGTCCATTGTTTTATTATTGTATGTATGTATTTTTTGTTTAGTTTTTAAGTTTAAACTGTTGCCAAATTTTTAAATTATAATAAACTTATTATTTAAATAAAACTATGAAAAAGACAAATAGCTTGGGCATTTTCTTTCTTTGGACAATAACGAAGGGAGGTAAGTATTTAGCATCCACCAAATAATGGATGTGTTTCAAGAGTCAATGCAGGGTAAAACATTTGTTATTTTATATTTCTTTGAAATATTGGAAAAAAAGTATTATAAATTATAAATTTTGCAAAAGGGTAATTCCATTGGAACGGGTGTCACACTTTTGCTTACATATGTTTAAATATCTCCCATATTCATGGACTGAAATTTTTACTATATTGCCAATTGAAAACGTCAGCTTAATCGGAATATTATTGCAACTATAAATATGTCTTAGCGTTTAAATATAGGAGATATACTACAATCTAGAGCGTCACGAAAATCTTGAGGATTTACTTATTTTCTTGAATTCTATAATGTTCTTCCATTACATGACTAAGAGTAGTTCATATACCTTCTTCTAAAGTATACGTTACCGACATATATTTATGAATATAGGAAATATAGGTCATTGAAATTGTAACGGACGTGACATTTTGACGGAAATTCTATTACGACACCAGCCTATATCTAGAAAAGTAAATGTGCAGACCTATTGTTGTCATTATTTTTTGAAATATACTCAACAATATGTATTATGAGAAGTATAAACATACGAATGTTTATTGGTATTTTTATAAATTATAAATTGATTTTGAAATTTATTAGAAAAAAGAGTCACTTTACGTGGAATCACCCAAAAGTAAATAAATATTTTTTTGTTAAAAATTGGTTCAATGATTTTAATGAAAATTGTGATGTATTAGATATTACATTTATTGTTTTTTTTAGTTGAACATTCTTTTATAAAAAAATATTTTTAAAATAATTTTTAGTCAGGTTGCCAAAGTCGACCTGATTTGCGATAGCACTTCGAAGCGTCAAAGAATTCCGAGAATTTTTATAACATATATCATCGATTTACCGCTAAAATCGTAGCTTCCAAATCTTTTTATACCCAACCGATTCAGTAGTTCAGAAGATTCAAACGGAAAGAATTGCTTACTTTAACGATTTTTCGTTTTAATTGGATTTCGAAAGAATATCAATGCATGTTTTGGTTTAATTACACTGTACAACATTTTCAAACTTTTTCCAAAATTACGGGGTTCTGACAATAAATTATGAAAGAGGAGACTAAAAAAAAATATACGTATGTCGGCGTTTTGACAGATCACATTTCATTTTATAGATGATTAAAGTTTCCCAACTTATGTTTTCTTTACATCTGAGGCATAGGGTATGTTCAGCAACTTTGTAGATAATGATATGGCGAATATTTTTGTAGAATGTTTATTTTAAAAAATTGTAAAAAACACCCCGAAAAGGGGGAAGGGCGGGTATGAAATGTTCTACAAAAATGTTGGCCATAAAAGTTTACTATGTATGTCAGAACACACCGAAACCCAAAACTTAACACAAAAGCCAAAAATCAATCAAATTCAAGAATGCCCATTAAGGGTTAATTTAGTTATTGTTCAGTAGGGGTGGGGTAGTGCACGACTTTTGGATTTTGATATGCTAGAACCCCCTATTTTGTAAGGTTCGGAAATACAATTCATGAGCCAAAAAATGGGGGTGGTAAGTGGGCGCTCATCGGGGTCAAAGGAAGGTGGTAAAAATACAGGAAAAAGTCCCAAAACTGCCTCGGAGTCGCCTCCAGAGAGGTTAAATGTAAGACCGACCCCCATTAATTTTCCCTCACCAACATTTATTTCGAACACACATACCCTCTATCCCCACTCGTTAAGGAGGCTTCCATACAAAAAATATTTTTTTTTATAAAATTTGTCCCCACCGCTTTTACTGGCCCCCGGAGACCGCTAGTGGGGTCAAATGTAAGACGCACCCCCTATATTTTTCAGCACCAATATTTTTTCAGAACACACCTACCCTCTATCTGCAACCCTTAAGGCGGCCGCCATACATTTGCCTATTTTTTATATTTTTTTTTTATGAAAAAGGCCCAAAACTGCCCCGCAGTAAACCCTACAGGGGAGAAGTGTAAGACTGATCCCAATTAATTTTGCCTCCTCAACATTGTCCCTAAACATTCGGGTTCATCTAATTTTATGATTACATCCAGTTTTATTCTTTATTTTTTCAAGTTGACCCTCATTTGGAGAAATACTCATATTTTACGAGTCTACGAAGACAGACAAGTGTAAGCACTGAATTTCATGATTCTATCTACAACCGTTTGTTTGGTACCAATTTTATCCCGTTTGATCCTAAAGGTACGAATATCGAAATATATTTTTATTTTTCGCATCTGCACAGTCAGAGCAATGTACACACCGAATTTCACTAATCTAACTGCAGCCGTTTGGTGGGTACCTTTTTATCCCCTTTTGCCCTATTTTCTGCCTAAAAGTAGAAATTTCGAAAAATTCACAGTCAGATGAATGCATACACTGAATTTCATAAATAGAAAAGTTATAAATAATTCAACAATTTAGATAAGTTCTGCTCACGAATTCTCTACGAATATTTCTTTTAGTATTAAGGAGTCCTCAAAATAAATTACTAATTTTTATTTATTTTTTTGTTCACTTATTAAGCCATAATATCTCTAAAGGTGGGCTCTATCTAAGGCGTTCGTTCCTATAGCATTCGAAAAATTTTTTGCACTGTACTGTTGTACCAAAAGGAAAGCTATGTTCGGAAAACTGTTTCGGATGAAAAATAAATTTAATAAAAAAAATCTTATTCAGAATTATATCCTCCACCATGGAATTAGTATTTCATAAATTATTATAAAAATTGTACCAATCAAACTACAGTAGCTTTAGACCTAGCTGCAGCCATAATCATTAATCAGAGTGTACATTCTGTATAAACTTACAAAATAAAGAAAATTTGTTGTCATTTAATTTGGTTTAAGACCAAAGATTGTGCTGAAGTCGTCAGCAGAACCCAAAATTAGCAAAAAGGCAAAGTGAGACCCTTATTGCTGCAGCTAAAAGTTGACTGCGCAGTTTCGATGGGCGCTACCCCATCTCGTCAGAACTTTCGCAACGAATGTATGTCTTTGACTTAAATCAGGGTTCATATTAGTACCAGCGGTCACATATGACAAATGAGAAGCGCTGATAAACAAAATATTCCACCGAACTAAGTCGACACACTAAAAATCACACTTTGCCAATTCAATGTTCTGCATGCGCTCGCATACCGCTCGCAACAATGCAAAGGTAGTTGTTGTACGGTATGTCCCGTCTTCACTGTACCTCGTGTGTATTGTTGTTGTTGGTATGTATAGTTGGTCTGTTATGAGTTGTCATTTATTTTGGTTTAAGACCAAAGGTTGTGCTGAAGTCTTCGGCAGAACCCAAAATTCGGTGTATACTTCGCTCTGGCTGTGTAGAGTCGAAAAATAAAAATATTTTTCGATATTCGGATTTTTAGGGTAAAAAAGGGCAGGTTTAACATTAGTACCGACCAAATGGCTGCAGCTGAAATCGTAAAATTAAGTGAGTTGATTCCACTGTGAATGCGAAAAGTAATGAACTTTCAAATTGCGTACTTTTTGTATAAAAATCTGCGAAATGGTTGGAATGGAATACGGGCGAAATCGGTCCAGAGGGAAAATTTCTTCCCTAACAATGAATATAAAATACCACCAATAATCTTTAATATTTAAGGTATTCAAGCATACTTTTTTGAATAGTAATGGCATATTTTTAAGCTTATTAGGGCTAAATACAGGAAATGGTCAGAACATAGGACAAAATGGCTGTAAACGAGTGAATCCAATCTTTAAAGCAATAAAGGAATCTTTCGTCCTTTTTCCATAGAAATATATATGTATAATATTTATTCGATAAAAACTAAATATTATTCTGCGGAAACGCATCACTGTATAGCATCTAATTCATCCAGACTATGCAACTCACAAATTAAATTTATTAAGATTTTTTCCATTTTCAATTAAAAAATCTTAGTAAAACCTTAGTAGCTTCCCAAAAATACTTCAAAAAATGGAAAATTAAAATAAACCACACCAAAACGCAGGCAATTTTATTTCCGTTTAATAAATCGCCAAAAAGAGTTCCAACACAAACTCTTTCAGTCGAAGGATCAGTAATACCATTACAGGAATCTGTAAAATATCTGGGGATAAGCTTTGATAAAAAATTGAACTTCAAGCAACACGTTTTAAATATAGCGAATAAAGCTTTAAGATATGGAAGAGCCTTGTATCCACTGACCAACAGGAAGTCTCTATTAAATCTAAAAATAAAGTTCTTCTATACAATATGTGTATACGTCCTATTATGACTTATGGCTGCCAAGTGTGGTACAAAATGTGCGCAAAAACAAATATAAAACGTCTGCAAATTATCCAGAATAAAAATTTGAAAACAATTTATAAGCTACCTCTACGCTTTCCAACACATACTCTACATGAAACCTCCAACCAGCCAACGCTCAGCAACTTTTTCAAGAACTGACACAAAGATTTGAAGACTCCTGTATGTATTCACCACACGAGGAAATAAGGGATTTGATTAGTTAACTATATTTTGAAACTTCGGCATCGAAGTTGTATCAATGAGTTTTCACAAAATTCCTTAAAATATCAAAAGGTTTTTTCCTATCTTTTTGCCTTTGAAATGCAACCACATATATTTAATTTTAAATAATCTTGTAGTAAATTTTCTATAAATGATCACAATTGCTGTAATACAATAATGTAAATTCTCAAAATTTAGTTCGTAATAATGTATATTTTTACCTGTAATGATGATAGTACTTTCAATAAAAATAAAAAAAATCTTAGTAAATCAATTTTGTGGTTTGGATGATAGCCCAAATCACAAAATAGATTCTAAACCAATAGAGTTGCTATAGTATAAAAAATTAAGAATAACTGCATCAAACTTATTTTTTTTAAACGAAACCCGAACACCAATTTTCATCAAAATTGGAAAATTATTCGTTAAATTTCTATATTTTTCGTCTTCAAAAGCCAATTTCTAGAAACTATAGGTGATACCACTCTGAAAATTTCATAGTGTGTACAGTAAAAATGTATCAATTTCTAACGAAAATTTTCGGAAGAAAAAATAAATTTTAATAATTTTAAAGGGAAGGAAGCTAAAATATAATAGACTATCTATTGTCCTCAAACCTTTGAAATTGGAGGAACCTTGCCATAATTGCTTGCAAATGATATGGCCAAGAAGCCAAGCAAACCTTCTTATAAGAGTAAACCCCCCTTTCCGTTAAAGAATGTTCGACAAACAGAGTATAATTAACAGCTTTATCAGATTACATACCTAGCCATAATAGAAAAAAATAGCAATAATAACAATAATAAATAATTGCAGTCTCGTGGTTTTATTACTGATTAAAAATCTTTTTATATAAGTAATTACCCGTATCATCAGCAAATGAAAGACGCCGTATCATAAACAATTTATAAAAATGCCACACATCTAGACATTTGTCATCGTCATTCTGACAATAAACTATTGATGATATTTTCCATAAAAAGAAAAGAAAGAAACAAAGAAGGAAGTGAAAAACTAAAAGACACACATTCATCATCATCATCATCAACATGAGTAACAAAACTATCAGTGCACAAGACTCCGATCGGTCATTTTAAGGATTTTTGTTTTTGGCTGAACTTTTAATAAATTAAAAAGAAATATTTTATCTATCCGCAGCACCGCACTCCTTCCTTCCGCCTCCCTTTCAAGCAACGAACAACCAGCCCTCAACCAGAAAACAAAATACTTGACTTCGATATCAAATCAACGTGATTAACTTGACTCTGACATTGACAGTGATGTTTTGGTGGTCGGTCGATAGGTTGGTTGGTGGTTGCCTCCTATGATAGGTTGGCTGGTTGGCTGGCTGGCTGGCTGGCTGGCGGCTGCTTGATTCAGTTGGTGGCTGGCTCGGTCGATCGGTCTCTTTTGGTCATGGCTTGTTATCAAAAGCGTATTTTGTTTAAATTTTTATTTTTTTGTTGCTAATCTTTCAGTACATTCATGAAATGATGGTGGTGCCGCCGCCGCCCGCCCGTCTTTGTTAGTGTTAAATTTTGGCCAGTTTTTTTTCAGTTTTATTTCAGAAAAAAATAAGGTTATTTTCTGGGCTATACAAAAGTGTTGTGTTCCGTCGAGGTTAAAAGTGTTACTCTGCGTTTAAACTTTTTTTGATTGATTATCGTCTGCGATACAGCGATAACAACACTCAGTTTGTGTGGAGTTGAAATATTTTAGTGTTGACTGACTGCCTGACTAGAGGTGCGGCATTTGTGTCTTTTATTTCTGCTGGATGTGGTCGTCCTCTCTTAAAACCAGCTTTTTCAGCTAAAATTTGGTTCGAAATTTCGAAATTATCATGAAATTCAAGCGACGTCGATTAGAATTAGTAACATTCAATTAGCAGGCACACTTGACACTGGAATCGAAAGAACTGTCAACGCAAAGCTGGGGGGATGACAAACCGCTTTAGACCGCATTTCGGAAGTTATAGGCTACACTTTGCATTTGATTGGCAAATAGATACTAAGTAGCTACGACTACTTAGGTTCGGTGACATCAAACCACTTCAAACTTCGTTCTACACATTTATGTAGTTTGAGTTCGAGGAGATCTTAACTGGAAATCCTGCATTTTGTAACTCCAAGACTCCATTAACATTCAATTATTAGGTTCGAACTTAAAAATGCAGCGCACACTTGACACTGGAATCGTCAGAACTGTCAACGCAAAGCTGGGGGATAACAAAGCGCTTTAGACCGCTTTTCGGCAGTTATAGGCTACACTTTACATTTGATTGGCAAATAGACAGTAAGTAGCTAAGACTACTTAGGTTCGGTGACATCAAACCTCTTCAAACTTCGTTCATACACATTTATGTAGTTTGAGTTGGAGGAGATTTTAAACAAAACAATCTCCCAATTTGTAAGTCCAAAACTCAGTCAATAATATTGAATAAGCAGGTACGAACTTAAAAGAGCAGCGCACACATGACGCGGAAACCTCACAAGTGACAACGCAGACCTGGGGGATATCGAACTGATTTAGACCCTTTTAGACCGATTTGATAGGCGACTATTTGCCTTTGATAGCAAATAGACTGCAAATAACTACGACTACTTAGGTTTGCTAACATCAAACAACTTCAAACTACGTTCATACACATTTATGTAGTTTGAGTTGCAGGAGATTTTAACAAAAAATCCAATTTGTAAGTCCAAAATTTCATCAGTAATTTGGCAAGGGAAACCTAAGAACTGTCAACACGAAGTTAGGGATATCTAACCGCTTCAAACCCTTTTCAAAAATTGTAGGCGGCTCTTTGCATTTGATTGCAAATAGCTGTGACTACTTAGGTTGGCTGACAACAAACCACTTCAAACTACGTTCATACACATTTATGTAGCTTGAGGAGATTTTAACAAAAAATCTATCAAATTCCAAAATTCAACCAGTAATATTCAACTTAAAAGTGCAGCGTACACTTGACACGGGGAACCTCAGAACTGACAACGCAGACCTGGGGGATATCGAACTGATTTAGAGCCCTTTTAGGCCGAAGAGATAGACGACTATTTGCCTTCGATGGCAAACAGACATCAAATAACTACGACTACTTAGGTTTGCTAACATCAAACCACTTCAAACTTTGTTCATACACATTTATGTAGTTTGAGTTGGAGGAGATTTTAACCAAAAAACTCTCCCAATTTGTAAGTCCAAAACTCAGTCAATAATATAGAATAAGCAGGTAAGAACTTAAAAGAGCAGCGCACACTTGACACGGAAAACTTCACAAGTGACAACGCAGACCTGGGGAATATCAAACTGATTTAGACCCCTTTAGTCCGAAGTGATTGGCGACTATTTGACGGCAAATAGACAGCAAATAGCTGTGATTACTTACTTTCATGTGTCAATGTGTGATTACTTAGGTTCAAACCACATCATACTGTCTTTGCACACTTTTATATAGTTTGAGTTGGAGGAGATCTTAACTTGAAATCCTCCAATTTATTACTCCAAAATTTAATCACATAAACATTCAATTAGAAGGTTCGAACTTAAAAGTGCAGCACACCTGACACTGAAAACCTCAGAATTGTTAAAACCAAGTTGGGGATATCAAACCACTTCAATTTTCTGAAATTGTAGGTGAAAATTTACATTTTATTGGCAAACAGACAGCTAAGTAATACTTTAGTTCTTCAAACTGTCTTCGCACACTTTTATATAGTTTGAGTTGGAGGAGTTCTTAACAAGAAATCATCATAATGTCTCTATTTTTGTATTTACTTGACAAAAAGACAGAAAATAGCTACGACTACTTCAAACTGCCTTCGCACACTTTTATGTAGTATGAGTTCGAGGAGATCCTAACGAGAAATCCTCAATTTTAAAAACTCCATCAAAATGTCTAAACCCTTTCGGAGAGACTATTTGCAACAAGACAAAGAACAACTGCGACTACCTACTTCAAACGGCTACTTAGTTTCGCTGCCATCAAACCACTTCAAACTGCCTTCGCCCACTTTTATGTAGTATGAGTTCGAGGAGATCCTAACGAGAATCCTCAATTTTCAAATCTCCATCAGAATTCCATCAGAATGCTTTAAACCCTTTCGGAAACACTCTTTGCAAGAAGACATCAAACAGCTTTCACACACACTTTTAAGTAGTTTGAGTTCGAAGAGAAAGAAAGAAGAAGTTCCAAGCACGGAACAAACTTCGCTCTTGGTTGTCTACTAAATAACGAAGATCGGTAATTATTTGGTTTATACCAAGCAGTGACATCAAACCATTAGAAACTGTCTTACCACACTCTTGTATATAGTTTGAGTTCGAAGAGAACCTTGCTATAAAATCCCCGAATTTATAAGTCCAAAAAGCACTTGAAACACAAAAAACTGTCAACACAAATCAATCAAATCGCTTTAGACCACATTCGGTAGATAGGGGAATCTTTGCAGTGGGTTTGCAACAACATAGCAAACTGCCGCACTACAACTAGCCAGGTGACGTCAAACCACTTCTATTTGCCTTCAAACACAAACACATATATTCACACAAATTCAGCTCGAAAGGAGCTTAACCAGAAGTTCCCACACATAAAAACCCCCGCCCAATACTTTTCGAAAAATATGTACATACATACATCTATCTTCGCAAATAGCTGCAACTACTAGTGAGTTTCGTGCAAAGTGTGTCGTCAAACCACTTCAAACTTCCTTTACAGACCTCGCCAAGTAGTTTGTGCTTGCACAGAGCTTAATCAGAAAGCTCTTGGCATTTGTACTAAATCTAAAAAATTAGTCACAAATGAAATACAATGTTTAATAGTAATGAATTATTTTAGAATATGTATATAGTAGAGGGGGCATTCTAAGTTGATTGAAATAAAGTATTGCCATCAAACCACTCCCACTTCCACTTCATGTGAAATTACTTTGCAAATGATATCAAAGAACAAGCAAAAAAGTTTTCGTCGGCATAGTTGGCTTTTCGTATACCTTCAGAGGACAGAAAAAAGAGATATTATTTTATATATTTGTGGGAGTTTGTTTTTTGACTTATTTCTAGAATTTTAGAGTTTTGGTGTATTCAGAGACATATTATTGTCATATTATTGTAGAACATGTTGACCCGTTAAACCGGTGATTAAGGGGTCCCTTTTTGCACAAAAGGGACCACAAAAACCTTTATATAGAGGAAAAATGTCCCTCGTAGTGCTTTAAGTAATATTGTTGAACACATCCTACACTTAAACTTCCACTTTGTGATGTAGGTCTTAATTCCCGGGAATTCTCGCATAAAATTTCGGGGAACTCGGGATTGAAAAATGGATGGAATTTCAGAATTTCAACTGAAGAATTCTGAATTTCAAATGGAATTTCTAAATCTCAAATGGAATTTCTGAAAATCAATCGATGAGATATGAATTCCAAATGGAATAGTTAAATATTTGAAAAAGGTAACCGCAATGGTCATATGTTATTTCATAGGATTAAAGTACTATTGAAGACCTTTCAAACAAGGTAAAGGAGAATCGGACAAACCAATTGCGAAATACAAAAATTTTAATATACACTTATCAGCGGGATTTTATTTATTTCTTTTCTAAATTCAAATAATTTCTACAAAAAATATTTTTTTTTAAGTTTTTTTTTTTTGTAATACACGTGTAAAACAATTTTTAAAAAAGAATATTTCATGATGTTTTCAGAAAATTTGAAGTCATTTGAAAAATTTTCCGGTCCGGTTTGTCATGGAAATTATAGTCACCTGAAATTCGAATTGACGAAACCCACCTTTCGATAACTTTTCAAGAGGAGTAAAAAACGTACAATTATGACCATTGTATTTTGTTAATAAATTAAAATTTTTGGACGTAGACGTCTGTAATTTTCTGAGATTATGTAGTTCAGTCACATGCAAAAATAAAAAGATAAAAATGTGAATTATATTTTAGGGGTCAAAATATCGGTATTTAGTCAGCAATCATATGCCAACAAATACTTTGTTATTATTTTATAGGGAATAGTTGAGACAGAATTGTTTCAAAAACCCAGATAGAGAAAGTTGAAATAAATGCTACCGCGAATTTTGAATTTTTGCAACAATTGCAGTTTTTCGCGACTGACCACATATATGTTCCGGATCCATTGGATAGATCGTAAAAAAAATTACAAAAACAAAAATGTCATGTCAAATCATTTTAGCCATATCTGTAAATTTTTCAAAAATATCCTATTTGTATTTTATGTTTACCGGGCTCTATCGAACTAGCCAAATTTCAAAAAAGATCGATCTCCCAAAAAACATGGACGAATTTTCGCTCTAGTAATTTTTTGTATAATTTATCTATTTAGTTTTGGTGATCCCCAATGAATTTTTTCCATAGAACATTGTAATCCTTAAATGTCCTTTTTGAAAGGACTTTTTTGAAGTTCTCCAAAAAAGGGGTCAAATTGACCCATAAAGAGGGGAGCTAGAGGGTTAAGATTTTCCACAAAAATGATCCTCATAAAATTCCACAATATAATTCTGACAATTAGAATTCTCTCAGACATTAACTTACAACATTTTTTTCACTTAGTATAATGCGCCCTAAATGAAAAATGTGACCCATTCTAAAAGAAACTTAGAAGAAAGAAACTCAACATACTGTTTCAGAATTATATATTTATATTATTATGTTCCAATCAAAAAGTCTTAATTTGTTGGACAATTTTCTCCTAACAATAAGGTCGATTTTTAAAGTATTATTATATTCCATAAATAAGTTATTTAAGGTTTAAAAGTTTTTATATCTATATACTGGATCAACTCTGGGAAGTGATATTATATCTTGTAGGTAGAAGAAGAATTTTTTATTGAAATTTCCAAGACACTCCAAAAAACTTGACTTGCGAAAAAACAGTTTTTTGTACCTAATGCATAGGGTGATTTTTTAAAAGCTATAGGAAAGTTTTTCAAAAAAAAAAAATCAGAAAAATGCATGAAATCTTTATTTGAATCGATAGTACGGTCCATATAATTTAATGTTGACCTTGGCTGCGCCTCAAATGGTCCATCCGCTTAGCCCAATTTTGGCATTTCCACGTTTTTGAGTAACAGAGGCCCAATTGCTGCGAACGGCGACGAATCGATAATTGATGGTCATCATTAACACTGGCCGATACAGCTGCGATATTTTCTTCAGTTCGCACTCTACGTAAGCGTGTTGGTGGTTTAATGTCCAACAATGTAAATTTGGTGCGAAATTTAGTCACAATTTAGTCGATTAAACTGACCATAAAATGGAAGCGCGCGATGAACTTTCTTAACAGAGCACGCATGTTGATAATAAAATGCAATAATTTGCAAGCGTTGTTCGTTTGGAAGACGATTCATAAATTATAGACCAAACTGATGATGTTTGACGGTGAAACAAAACACGAAACGTGCGTCAGCTGTTTAAAACAGTGTTGCCAAAAAGATAATAGCTAAAAAATCACCCTTTAGTTATATAACATTAATAAATTATCAACGGAAACTTTTCAAACGATATTAACGTTGTTTATTTATTTATCTGTGCGTATTTCATTATTCAAATCCCTTTAAAAAAATTTAATTAAAACAAGTAAGGAAAGGCTAAAGTCGGGCGGGGCCGACTATATAATATTCTACACCACTCCCTGCGTATATACCTCCCTTTGATTACTAAACCCAGGTATTTCATGGGAGCATTTAAATTTACTTTAAATTCGTTTTTAGTCATATTTAACAAATTTGGTAAATAATAAAATAATTGATCCAATTTTCAAGCAGATGATAATAAATACAGATGATGATAAATACAGATTATACAGCGGTAATAGGATGAATCGGACGGACACTTGAAGGGGGCCTATAACAACAATTCAATTCGGTAAAAAAAGTGAAATTAAAAAAGTGAAATTGTGAAGGATTTTTGAATCATGTAAATGCATGTGTTTGGCAAAAAATGTAAAATCGGAAAGGACATTTGTATGGGGGTATATTTATACCTGGAATGATGTGACCCGCTTTTACCATGTATGTTTGTTGGTAAAATATAATATGCAAAGTTTGGCCAAAATCGGTTAAACATTCGGGAGAGACATTTGTATTGGGGCTATATCTGAACTAAATCTGAACCGATCTTATCCACTTTCAGCGTAGGTGTTTCTAGTTCGATTATAAAATGATGTGCCAATTTTAAAGAAAATAAGGTACAATATGTGGATTTTAGAGCGAAAAAAGACAAATCGGGAGCGACATTTGTATGGGGGCTATATCTAAATCTGAACCGATCTTTCCCACTTTCAGCATAGGTGTTTCTAGTTCGATTATAAAATATTGTGCCAATTTTAAAGAAAATCGGGTACTATATGTGCTTTTTAGGGCAGAAAAGTCAATTCGGGAGCGACATTTGTATGGGGGCTATATCTAAATCTGAACCGATTTTCTCCAAATTCAATACCAATCGTCCTTGGCCAAAAAAAGTAACTTCTGCCAAATTTCACGATAATCGGATCACAATTGCGACCTGTAGAGTGCGAACAAGCTTAGATGGTCAGCAGACGGACGGACGGACAGACAGACATCGTTAAATCGACTCAGCTGGTGATTCTAAGCCGATCGGTATACTTAAAGGTGGGTCTAGCTCGATTATTTCTTGGTCCACGAAGTGGTGTAGGGTATAAAAATATATTTTTTTAAAGAAGAATATTTCATGAGATTCTCAAATCCTTCTAAAAATTGCATTTAAATTTTTTCCTAAGACACGTGTTAAATTATTTCTAAAGAAGAAGAGTATTTCTAGAGATTCCCAAAAAATTGGAGTCATTTGGAATTGTTTTCCGGTCCGGTATGACCTGGTTTGTGAACAGCATCCGTGTTCTGCAAATAGTTGTCGTATTGAAAAAAGAAATAAGAAAATTAAAAAAATCAGCAAACTTAGAAATAGTTTTCTAGTTTTTCATGTTGTTTTTGCAAAATAGTTTGTAATAAAAAAAAAAACATCTTAATAATATCGTATTTAACCATATCGATGGCTCCAATCAATAGTATGCTAACTCGACTTAGCATGTCTTCAGGTTCTTTACCTTTTAGAAAGAGACACAAGTCTTGGCATAATTAATTTTCCCTTTTCCCAAATATCCCATTGTGTAATGTTTCTACTGTTCAAATAATAGTTTTTCTTTCGACCACTGGCTCTCTACTAATAACAGCTCTTAACATATTTGTATATATCCTTCGCTCTCTCTCTCTGTGGAGTTAGAATAATACATTCTAACGTTACTCTAATTACTTCTCTTCTCAACACTTTCCCTCCTCTCTCTCTCTCTCTCTCACCAATCAATGGTATAGCACTGAACTCAGTGAATTTTCTAATAAAATTTAACAAAAGCAATTGCTTAACATAAAAACACCTGTCGTCGATATATTCATATTTTCATATATAAACAACAGACCTAGCAACATAAACAATGCGGCACCCTACCATATGCAATACAGCTACCCCTCAAAACCGGTGAATTAGGGTAGGTTTATGGCCCATCCGGTTGCACTATGAACTCTTTAACACACACACACAACACACTAGGAAGGGATGGCTAAGAATTGCTGTTAACAACAAACTTTCCCCCAAGAAATGCACCTTGCTTGACCATTAACACACGACGACCACACTCGTTGACGCTCGAGTCGTGCGGTGTGTCCTTTTAAATCGATATCGATATTACCGTGGTGACGCCATACGAACGACGAAAGGACATGGCATATGGCCAACACACACAAAACCTCAACGCAAGTCCAAGTGAATGGACGTGGTTAGCCAGGAGCTGCTGTGAACAGTTCAAGAATAAAAATAGAAAAAAAAAGAAATCAAATATTTTTTTTCGAGTTACCTCAAAGTAGGACATGTACATAAAATGTTTGGGAAAAGTTTTGGTTGGGAAATTTTCATAAAATATGAATAACTTTGTGAAGAGAATGAAAAAGGCAACGCTTTTCAAAGGGAAAACCTACAAACGAAGCACAATAAACAGCCAAATTTTTAGATTATGGATTTAAGTCTAAAAGGTTCTCAGGTAAGTACCATAGAGGATCATGGGTAGAATATATACATACATTTTACTGATGTTCTTTCCCCTTTCGCCTAGATAAATTTGGTTACACGACAAAAACCCAAACCGAAATTCTCCTCCCAAACTAATCTTCTGCCGAAACCGCAGCGCAGCGCTAACTTGCGTCCCCGCTCGGCCAGTTTCTTCGACAGACGTTCACAGACCTCACCGTTCTTGCTCAGGCCTCAATCTGCCGACCCGAAATTCGGACGCAACTTTCAAAGTCCCTGCTCGTATAGCACTACAACAGATTCGGAATTTTCCCAATTGAATTTAAGCAAACAGCAGCAGAAGAAATTCCAATCGGTGTCCTCTTCCAATCTTTTGAAACTTTTGCTGGATGAGCCCATCAAACGATCGTGGCTGTGCAAGGACTCAACGACCACTCACAGCGATGGTGATGCCTCCAGCCGTGACAATCATTCGGAGCTGAGTTCATATCGACGCAGTGGCAGCTACTCGAACATACACCGGCCTTTGCACAACGAGAAATTTATGAGCAACCTAAGGAATCCTACGCGAAAAATCTCCGCCGCCTCATCTATGCTGCACACGAGCAAGGATCGCAGCAAAGACGAATATATCTCCTATCGTAGCACATCCGGCTCACTGAGAACCGAGAAACCGGATCTGCCGGGCAGAGTATCATTTTCAAAGGCTCAGCTACAAATTGCCGCCAGCGATAACGACTCCAGTGATTATGAGAACACATATTTTGAAAATCCTCTAACACAAACGGAAAACATATCCGCCCCAGGTTTGCTGAGATCATATTTTTGTTAAGCCTCTATATTCTAAATAATTCCTTCCCCAGGTCCTGTCAATCCCGAAGACTATAGTTTTAAACCCAAACCCGTGGCGGCCCTAAACAAAGAGCTTTCTTCCTTGAGTTTAAAAAAATCCGTGCACTTCGGCTCCTCCGCCAACGGCGAAGAAATTGTGGCCGAAACCTTTGAATACCCTAAATGTCCTTCGGAAAATTGCTCTTGCAGCACTAGATCCTCGTCTTCGGGCAGCCTGCAGGACCCCTTGAGTCCCAAGTGCTATTGCAACTCTCCTACGTGCAAATTTTACTCGGAAGCCTTTACGAAACCACCCAACAAGCCTAAGGAGGCCGATTTAATAAATCTAAACGAAATGGAAAAACCTTGCTCTCCTCCTTCGCATAAAATATCGCGGGATCTCAAGGAACCCGAAGAGTCTCAGGTTATACGAGACTATAAGAATGCTGTGGGTGAACAATTGGAAAATTCGGTGGTGAAAAATCTGCTGGATGAGAGCAAGTCCAAAGGCCTCGCTACCACCTTAAACAATTTCGAATTGCCCTCTTATCTCTCCAAATATTCACATCCCTCACAAACCCCCGAACCTTTGGAGAAACCCAACAATATCTCGGAAAAGAATAACACGCTGAATGCGTACAAGACCGAGGTGGCCAAAAAGGATTTCCTTAAAATGGACAATAAACTGGAGGCTCCTGCGGGCAAGAAATCTTCCACTGAATCCGTCATCAACAACTATCTAAAGGTAGCTGCCTCATCTGCTTCCATTATCAAGAAAAAAGAAAACAATAAGAATTCCGAACCGGAACCTAAGAAACCGCTGCCGTCTTCGAACAACTCGCTCAATGCCAAAACGAAACCGAAGCCCGCCATAGCTCCTCTAACCCAGAATAATATAAAGAAAGCCAAAAGTTTTGGCAATTTGCGCGAGGATTCCAATCTTCATGAATTCAATATCGATAAAATCGATTCCTGGATGTCCATGCATGAGGAGGCTCAGCTTAGGGCCAAGCCCGAACTAACCAAGCACGCTTCGTTGGATGACTCCTTCGAGAAGTTCACCCGAGAAACTTTGGATGCCATGTCGGCCTTGGATGTGGACGAGGAGGAGGAGGAGGAAGATGATAAGAATTCGGCCAAGTCTATGGATCAGTCACAGGATGACTCAACCTATGATGAAATTGTGTCGGTGATCAAGGAAATTGAGGAGGATAAGAAGAAGGGTAAGATTTTTTAGAGTAGCATTCAGTTAAGCTTTAAGCTCTAAGACAGCGGAGTTGCTGGAGTTGATTACAGCAAGAAAAGATCTTGTTTCGGAGTGAACTTTGTCAAAACCAAAGCTTGCTGAAAATTTTTTCATAGCTTATAAGTTTTTGAAGCTTTTGAAACAAAATCCTCTTTTCCGGATTTTAAAATTTTTTTTGACAGGTGAAATCCGGAAAAAATTGAATTTTGGTTCGATAACTGAATGTTCACTGTGAAAAGCTAATCAATCCATAATCTGATATCATAACATCTTCTAAAAGATTCAATATCCTATCTTAAGCTCTTCTGTGTACGGATATACACCCAACATCCGCTTTTCCCGGTTTTTAAGATTTTTAATATAAAGTTTGACAGGTGAAATCCGGAAAAAGTGGACTTTGGATCTATATCAGAAAGTTCGCTGCGAAAGGCTAATCCATAAGCTGATAAGGCTAATTCTTAAGCTCTTCTGCGTGCGGATATACATACAAAATCCAAAATCCAGGATTTTAAGATATTTTATATAAAGTTTGACAGCTGAAATCCGGAAAAAGTGGATTTTGGATCTATATCAGAAAGTTCGTTGTGAAAATCGAATCCATAAGCTTTTTAAAGTTCCAATATCCTTTCTTAAGCACTTCAAAATACTTAAACAACTACTGAACAATTCCCTCTCTCTTCTCCAGATAATTTCGCTGAACGTGTAAACTCCGAAATGGACCTGAAGCTAAGCACGACACCGAGTGTATGCACGCCCCACACTCCAGCCGAAACTACACTTCCCGCGAAGTCACCCGATAAGTTCAGAGACATTTTAAGTTATTTAGACAATGTGGAAGATAGCTGCGAAAAGACTTTGTTGGAGACGAGACGTTCTATGCCCGATACCAATAGAACGGAGGTGGAGTTTGTGGTGGAACCGGATATAGCCGAAGATGTACCCAAGTAGGTTACAATTTCATTGATAATAATTGATCATGAGATTATGATAAAATTTCCTACCAGACTCTCCGATCTCTTAATGCTGCCCAATCATCAACTGGCGAGGCGAATCATAGCTCTCAGTTTGAGAGCCAATGAGCTGGCCAATGCTGTGCATCTCTCCAAAGAGCATGTAATGAAAGTGGGCACCGAAAAGCAGAAGAGCATACGATCCGAGAAGGCCAACGCCACGAATCGTATGAAAGAGCAAAAGAAACACTATGAGGCCATAGTGAAAAGGCATCAAGGGTTTATAGAGCAGGTGAGGACTTGCAAAAAATTTAAAAACAGAGAGCTTATACAGATGCTCGGTTTAAAGGGGACTAGCGAATAACACATTTCTCTTTCTCTATTTTAATTAGTTACTCAAAGACAAAGGTTCGCTTTGTGAGAAAGTCGCGGCTCTCACCCGACGTTTGGAGAGTCAAAATCAGGCGTGGGAGCATAAACTGGAAACCGAACTGACAAGAGTCAAAGAGACCACTTTGGCGGGAGAGAAAATCCGTCGTGAACGGTGGGTGAGAGAGAATACCAAGAAAATAAAGGTAAGTCCATTTGGACTCTAACGAAACGAAGCGAAATATCAAATATTTGGAAAATCCGAAAATTTCAGGAATTGACCGTCAAAGGCCTGGAGACGGAAATCAACAAAATGAATTGCAATCACCAGCAGCAGATCACCGAACTGAAGAGAGCTCATCAACAGCAATTGCTGGATGCTCTGGAGGAGGCACGCTTAAAGCACGAGCAAATAGAGAGCAGCATTAGAGAGTCGTGTGCTCAAGATAGAGAATCAATAATAGGCAAAGAAAGAAATGCCATAAGAGAAAGGTAAATATTCGACAGAGATCTCATATTTTAATAATCCAAAAATATTACTCAATAGATTTGAACGCCAACTCGAAGAGGAACGCAATTCATTCGATGAACAAAAACTAAAGCTAACCGACGATTTCAACGGCGAACGGGAACGTTTACAAAACGAACTGAAAGCCAAAGAAACCGAACTCCAAACGAAACGTTCCGAGTGGCAGCGTGAAAAGGAGACGGAACTGAATCAAGCCATTTCCGAAGTACAAGATAAAATGTCCAAACAAGAGGAAAAGTTCCTCAATCGCATCAATTCGATTGAGAAACAGTATGAAGCCGATTTTGAGATATGGAAAAAGGAATACGAAAATAATTGTAAGTCGCAACAAGTCGAAAAGGAGAATTCCATACGTCAACATTATCGCAGCGAAAGGGATCGCCAGATTGATGCAATCGTTCAACGTATGGATGCTGAAGCTTTGAAAAATAATGAAGAGTATGAGAGTAAAATGAGGTATGCTGAAATGCTAAGAGGTGGTTAAAGAGAGATTTTGTTTGAATGGAAAGAGTTTTCGTTTCGTTACAGCCGCTTAAGGGAGAAATACGAAAAGGACTTGCACGATTTGGAGAACGTTGAAAAGTCTGTGCGGGATAAATACAATGATACCAGATCTAAACTGGCCGAGTCAGATGCTCAAGTTCGCAATTTCCAGGCGGAAATTAAACAATTGCAAATTGAATTTGATCATAGTAAGAAGGTGAGTAAAAATAAAAGATTTTAATTTAATGTCATTTCAGATTTCGGGCGAAATCGAGCTGAAATTGACATAATATCCTATTCAGACTACATGAGAAATCAAGCTGTAATCGAGTAAGGTCGATTTGCAAATGTCAGATTTCATACAAATTTGACTTGTGGAAATCGACCTTGATAGATTTCGCATGCAGTCTGAAAAGGTCGATTTCAAATGACAGATCCCATACAAATTGGATAAGAAAAATCCAGCTAAGCTTCCTATATTTATAATTCGCCTTATCTCTTTTAGATGTGCTCCGAATTTCTGATGGAACGTGACCAGTTGCGTGAAAACCTACGCAATGAAATACAAAACGAGGTTCAAGCTCTGAAACTGGAAAGAGATCAGGAAATTCAAAAGATTCACAAGAGGTACGTGGGAAAAATGCAGTTGATATATTTAGGGCCGTTTACACTTAATGATTTATCGTACAACTTAAGGCCTTGACACACTGCATGCGAAATCTAACAGAAATGACATAAGGTCGATTTACAAATGTCATTTCTGCTAGATTTCGCATGCAGTGTGACAAGGCTATTAGACTCCCTCCCTTTTAAAATCTAAGTTATTTATTTTTCATATACGTAACATTTATATTATTTTTATCATATTCGTTACGCTTTTCAGAGTCCAACAGGCCATCGAGAAGAAGGATGCCACCATCGATATTCTCCAAAAAGAAAATGGCGGTCTAAGGGAACGTTGCCTCAAGCTGGAAGCCGTAATACGTCAACAACGTAAAGATTATTGTGTTAAGTAAAATAAAATGTAAAAAAGCATTTAAAACAAACGACGAAACGAACTATGAGATAAAGCTCAATAAATGTATAACGCCACTGCACTGAATACACTCAGAAAAAAGTGAGTCTTTCAATGAGGTAAAATAAATTAAAATGTGGTAGGAAAATGTAACTTCGTACAGCGCTAAAACAATTTTTTCCTATATAAAGTTCAAACTTTGAAATTGGGACACATTAGGGTGGTTCAAAAAAAATGTTGTTGGATTTTTTAGTGGGTTCACACGGAATTTCATTAATGGTTAGATACACAGCTCGACCGAGATTTAACAAGTAAAAACGGCGTTAAGTTCGGCCGGGCCGAACTTTATATATCCTCCAGCATGGATTGCATTCCACAGAGGTTGTCGGTTTTCGTAGAAGTGCAGTAATATTACAGGAAAATTTGTTTTAGTTTTTTCGTTTGTATTTTTTAAAACAAAATATAAATTTTTTAATATAGCCAAACCAAAACAAATACAAATATTGAAAAAATAATTTTATAAATAAATATAATATTTTAATTATTTCAAACCATTATTTATTTCAAATCAAAAAAAAAAATATTCTTATATTTATATTTTCAAAAAGCTTAAATATAATAAATATTGGTAGATAGTGGGTGGTACAGTTGGTTGTATTTCCATTCTATTTTAATTCCAAAATCAGACGTACACTATGTACGTCAACAAATTTTTGCCGTAAAAGAAAAAGTACGAATTTGGAAAAAAACTTTTTATTTTGCCGTGTCTATGCAGTCACAGGAATGTATACACCGAATTTCATGACTCTAGCTGCGGTCATTTGGTTGGTACTATTTTTATCCCCTTTTTCAATTTTGACCCCAAAAAGTACGAATTTCGAAAAATTCGTCTATTTTCCGTGTCTCCGCAGTCAGAGGAATGTATGCTCCGAATTTCATGACTCTAGCTGCGGTCATTTGATCAGTACTATTTTTATCACCTTTTTCAATTTTGACCCCAAAAAGTACGAATTTCGAAAAATTCGTCTATTTTCCGTGTCTCCGCAGTCAGAGGAATGTATGCTCCGAATTTCATGACTCTAGCTGGGGTCATTTGATCAGTACTATTTTTATCCCCTTTTTCAATTTTGACCCCAAAAAGTACGAATTTCGAAAAATTCGTATATTTTCCGTGTCTACGCAGTCAGAGGAATGTATACTCCGAATTTCATGACTCTAGCTGCGGTCATTTGATCAGTACTATTTTTATCCCCTTTTTCTATTTTGACCCCAAAAAGTACGAATTTCGAAAATTCATTTCGAAAAAAAACATGCTTAAATACGCTAAAATATTAGGGATTATTATGGGTAGTCCCAACCTATCTACGACTATAAGACGCATTTATGGAAAATTTGAAAGTTCTAGCTCCTTTCGTTTATATGCTAGCGTGCTTTCAACACACGTACGGACGGACATGGCTAGATCGTCTTAGAATTTTATGATGATCGGGAATATACATATATACTTTATAGGGTCTCAGGTCGATATTTCAAGGTGTTACAAACGGAATGACAAAGTTAGTATACCCCCAGCCTGGAGGTGGAGGGTATAAAAATTTGAAATACACATGCTTATTACCTCATTTTTGCTGAATTTAATATATTTAGAATTTAAAATATTTAGGACACAATTGTAGCTACTTGCTGAGAAAAATAAAAAAACAATATCTTTGAAAAAAAATATATTTTTAATTTTCAGTTATTTTTTGTGATAAAAAAATTCTACTGCAAAAAAATGTCTCAATAATTTTACATAACAAAAACTATGACTGCTTGAGTAAAATTTTTCAAAGAAAAAAATGTCTTAGATCCAATGACTTTTTTACTTGACTACTTTTCGAATTTTTCGATTTTAAAGGAAATACAAAATAACAAAAAATAAAAATTTTACTTTTTTTTAAATCTAAAAATACGAAAAGTAGTCAATTTTGGGCTAATTTCTAAAATATATGCGATTGCTCGATTTTCAATGTTTATATCCCAAAATAATTGTTCTGAACACATGAGGAAAGAAAAAAGTCCAGCAGAGTCTAAAGCAAAAAGTCATCGAATAAATATACGAATAAAATTTATGTCAAAAATGAGACCAGTCAAAAAAATAGCAGCGCTAATAAAAACTAAAAATATTTTGTTTTCAATTCACTTTAATTGAATATCTTATTTATAACATCAAACCAAATTGAAAAAATGAGATAAAATTCCTTTTTCTTAAGATTTCTTGAATGCTGCTATTATTTTCGACATTTTGGACCGGTCCAAAATGTCGAATAGTCCAAAAAATGTGAAATTTCTAAAACAATTAAAATCATATCACCAAATAAACAATTATTTTGGGTTTGTAACCTCATAACACAGCATTTAATGCAGTGGTAGCAATAAAAAAATGATCATACAAATAAATATATGAAAATGTATGCTAAGCTGTGGTGCGCTGCTATTATTTTGACCGCAACTGTATCTTTCAAAACTAATCGCGTTCACCAAATATCATCTAAATCAGAAGACATTCGAAGAATTAACATGGAATTCTTCATTAGCGACAACCCATGTAGACGGCCATGCAATTTTCAAAGCTCGTTAGCAATATCTAAACATTAACGAAAAGAAGAAAAATATGCCTGAAAAATATGAAATCAAAAAAAAAACGAACAACAAATTTATAAGAACCACCCTATTATAACGAAATCTACCTTTGTGTGTGTTTTTTAGTTTGATAACTGTGACTTGATCATTTTATACAGGTACCAATAATACAATCCACTCGCCGCAATTTAAAATCAAAGCATACTTTAAGGCGCTTTTGTTTAAAATCAAAAGAAAGAAAAAGCCAAGCGCAAAAAAGCCGCTAAAGTTAAAATAACGTTAGAATATAAAAATAATTTAAAATTACTTAAACATTAATCTTGGCAGGGTCCACATTAAATTTAAACAATGTTTGGGAAAATATAATATTTTCAAAGTTTGAATAAATTTCTTAACTCATTTCGAAATTTATTGTGTGAAAAAAACAGGACAGGTAGCTCAGAAAGTTATGAAACAGATTTCGCCCAAACATACCTATGACCTTAGGTCAGTCCTTCGAAACCTTACACTTTTTGTTTGTAATAAATGTTATATTTATTGAGGTGAGGGTATATATAAATCGATGACTTAATTTGAAAACTGTGTATCTCTTTTTTTCAGAATCAGTTTCTTTACATTTATGATAGATTATTCTCAAATAATAATTTTTCAGATTTTATTGATTTTTTCATTCTCCTGTAAAATGAAAAAATATTAAGCCATGGAAATATAAATATTTATTTAATACATATTCTAAATACGTTTTTATACCCTCCACCTTCAGGATGGGGGTATACTAACTTTGTCATTCCGTTTGTAACACCCTGAAATATCGACCTGAGACCCTATAAAGTATATATATTCTTGATCGTCATAAAATTCTAAGACGATCTAGCCATGTTTGTCCGTCCGTCTGTTGAAAGCACGCTAGCATCTAAACGAAAGGAGCTAGAACGTTCAAATTTTCCATAAAAGAGTCTTATAGTCGTAGATCGGTTGGGATTGAAATGGGGCGAAATCGGCCCGAAGGGAAAATTTTTTCCCTCACAAGGACTAAAAACACCCATAATAATCCCTGATATTTTAGCGTATTAAGCATGTTTTTTGAATATGTCTGTTTATATTTGCTTGATATTTGAATACGCATATTCCCTTTATAGCAAAAACGTGCACCATAAAGTGATCCTTATTTGTAGGGGGTGAAATGGGGCAAAAAAGGGATAAAAATGGTACATATTAAACGACAACAGCTAGAAACACGAAATTCGGTGTGTACATTCCTCTAATTGAGTAGATACATAATATAAAAATATTTTTTCCAAATTTGTACTTTTAAGAGGTAAAATGGGAATAGAGGGATAAAAATGGTACCAACCAAACGGATGTACCTAGAATAATGAAATTCGGTGTATACATTCCTGTGATTGCATAGACAAGAAAAATACACGGATTTTTCAAAATTCGTACTTTTTAGGGTTAAAATGGAAAAAGGGGATACAAATAGTACCAACCAAATGACCGCAGCTAGAGTCATGAAATTCGGAGTATACATTCCTCTGACTGCGTAGACACGGAAAATAGACGAATTTTTCGAAATTAGTACTCTCAAGGGATACAATGGAACAGAGGGATAAAACTAGTACCAACTAAACGACTACAGCTAGAATGATAAAATTCTAATTGCGTAGAAACGTCAAGGGGGTAAAAATCGTACCAATCAAATGGGCGCAGCTGGAATCATGGAATTCGGTGTATACATTCCTCTGACTGCATAGACAAACAAAATAAGTTTTTTTTCCAAATTCGTACTTTTTCTTTTACGGCAAAAATTGGAATCATGAAGTTAGGTTATTTTGCACTATGTATGTCTGATAATGGATTTTCAAAATTTGTACTTTTGGAATTCAAATAGAATGGAAATACAACCAACTGTAGCACCCATAATCTACCAATATTTATGGCTTTGAAAATATAAATATAAGAATATTTATTTTTTGAATTGACGTATTGGTAGCATTACCTTAAAAGCGTGGTTTGAAATAATTAAAATATTATATTTATTTATAAAATTAATTTTTTAATATTTGTATTTGTTTTGGTTTGGCTATTTTAAAAAACTTATATTTTCCTGTAATATTACTGCACTTCTACGAAAACCGACAACATCTGTGGAATGCAATCCATGGTGGAGGGAATATAAAGTTCGGCCCGGCCGAACTTAACGCCGTTTTTACTTGTTTTTTTCTTATTTCATTTTCCGTCTTGGTCATAGGGTACGGTGTCATAGGGTACGAATAAGTATTAAAAATAATTTTTGAAAAATTGTGTCCTTTTAAGTGGCAACAGGATGAGAATATGAAAAACTAAAATCACCAATTAACTCTATTTCATTTAGTTCACGTATAATTTGGACTGTTTGTTTTTTCATTCACATTTTGTTCCACAGTGTAATTTTATTTAATAATGCCTTCCTTAAACCTTGCCGCAAGCATTTTTTGATCTTCGTTATCAATTCTCTAAAACTCCAAGACATAGAATGTATGCTGACTTTTTCCGTGACTGTTTACTCAAAAACACACGACAATTTCACTAAATTGGTGCATATCGTCACCTTAGGTCTAAAAGAGCGTAACTGAATTTTTTAAAATCTCATTTTTCATATTTCGATAGAAAACGCTGAAATACACCAGAATATGTAAAAAAACAATATCAAAAAAATTGTCAGTTACGCCCTTTTGGAATTAAGATAAACAATGTACACTTCCGATCAAGGCGTATTTATAAAGGTGATAGCAGGAGCCCAGCTGACTGAATTTTTTTTTTCATTCAAAAGTAACCGAAACTGTCAAATCCCATATATTTTGCTTTGACAGTATGGCTCACCATTCAAAAAATTACTTGTATTTTGTTGTTGCCGAATTTGTTTTCGCTCTGCTGCTATCACCTGTATAAATACGCCTTGCTTCCGATGAATGTCATTTAAAATTTGGTCATCCCACCCACGCAATACTTCGTACATCACACATTTGAAACATTCCTCACCTAGTCACTACATAAAAACCCCGTTATATTTGTTAAGGTAATTGTTTGTTTACAATCCATTGTTTACATTTTGTCAGAATTGTCAGCTGCTACTGAAACGAGACAGAGTTGTATTTCTTATGGTATTTATTTATAAAAATATCGGGTGGAAATTTTTAAACTACCAAAGTTATTTTTTTGTAAAAAAGATGGTGTTTCAAGACGATGCCTTTATGAAATGACGTTCATTTGCATCAGCCATTTAGAAGAGAAGTGTGATTACAATGTGAAGCTTACCCTTGGCCGAAGAAGAATTCAAGGTTATTGTACTGTTTGTGGGTTATTTCAGAACATTTGTATTTATAAAAACAAACGGTAAATATACGAGAAACATCAAATGAAATGAGACTGGGGTAGTAACGGTGGCTGCCCTTTTGTTTTCATTATTTCGGTTTCTGTGTGATGTTTTCAAGTTCCAAGGTTGTCTGTCCGTTTGCTTGTTGTTGTTAAATCTCTCTAGATTTCGTTAGAATTAAATGGAAATATTCTACATAAAGCCAGCCGCCGCCCGTTTTCGTCTCGTTCGAATCTTTTATTTCGTTGCTGCGCAATGTATGCATGTTAAGGCAGCTATGGAAACAGCCGGCGTTTTACTCTACTACGTACTACGTCGTCGATGATACATCTCGTTGCGATGTGATACTCATTTTTGAGTCAAAGTACGGCAATATTTTGGCAAAGAGAAATGAGAATAGAGACTACCTTAATCAACAGCCCAGCAAACATTTCCACTACAATTGACATTTATTTATTTCAACGATTTAACAGAGGGAATTCCTAACTAAGATTTTCATTTGAAGTTGTTAAAGTTCCAATAGAAAATTTGATTTATAGTTTTGAGGAATAATATTTTTGATTCTGTTTCCAATCGAAAATTCGATTTATTCGTCATTGTATACTTATATTTTAAATTGAAATTCAGAAAATGTATATATTCCAATTTATAGTCTGATCATTGCATTGAAATTCAGAAATTTAAATCGAAATTGTGAAAATACAAAATGAAAATTAGAAATGTAAATGGAAATTTAGAAAATACTATTTGAAATTGAGAAAATGCAAATTGAAATTCAGAAATGAAAATTGAAATTGAGAAAATTTAAATTTAAATTTAAATTCAGTAATGAAATTTGATATTGAGAATAAACAATTTGATTCATAAATGTAAATTTAAATTAATTTGTATTTTCTCATATTCAATTGTTTATTTCTCAATATCAAATTGTATATTCTCAATTTTAACACCTGAATTTCGATTTGTATTTTCTCAATTTTAATTTACATTTATGAATTTATATCTGTTTAATTTCAATTTGTATTTTCTCAATATGATGTTTTATTTCCTCAATTTCGATTGAAAATGGTGTAATGAGGATTTGAGATTTTAAATAAGAAATTGATAACGTTTCGATTAAAAACTTTGCAAAATTCAAATGAAATTGAGACTTTTTACTTGAAATTTAGAAGATATATATTTGAGATTTAGTTTGAAACATAAAAAATTCGAACTGATGTTGATATTACTCTATAGATATTGTTCGAACTTCTTATTGAGATTGAGTTTGTTTGTCCGCTTAAAATTAAAAAAAAAAATAATTAACTTAAAATATTTCGTTTGAAAAATACAAATAAACCCACAAACATTTCGGATGGAAAATGGGATCTCAGTCAACGATTGATTTGTAATCGCTTGAAAATAAAAAGAATATTTTTTTAATCCATAGGAACTTTTGTCAAATCTATATTCGGGCTTTAAAACGGCATAGGATTAAAAAAAATGGACTTGGGTCATTATGCACATCGATGTTTAGCGTCGATGTGTAACGCCTTCCCATCATAATATTTCTTAAAAGATTCGCATTTTGGTCCTCAATAATATGCAGATCCATTAGAAATATTTCTTGTTTAAATTTAACGGAAATATTAAATGTTTGCTTGGCAATAACTTCTGCTCTTCGCCGACTTAGCTCATATTCTTTTACAACTACGCCATTTAGTCCATCACAATGGACCTCTTGTGGAGTGAGAGCTTACTTTCTGTCTGCCACCACGCCATTTATATACTTCACTCGAAAGCAACACCGTATCTCTAATTTGCACAAAACTCATGGGTACATTTTGCCGGCAGCAACCCTTGAGAAAGACACTCATTTTGATTTTGAGCCAAATCACATTATGTGGCTCAATGGCAACAACAAAAGAGAGGTATGAATGTGGGTCTTATCCTGGTTTTGGTACAACGTAATAGCAAAAGCGTTGCCAGATCTAATGATACACTTTTGGTGATTGTTTTTATTTTTTTTGCGAACTTTGCCTAGTTTTACGTAGCAGTCATCAATAGGCCTGTTCGATTGGGCTTACTAGCTTACGATTAAGAGACTTGATGAGATGGCAACGTTGTTGCCCATTGGTTTATCTTAAATGGATCAACAAGAAAAATCTGGCAGCAACGCTAAGAGAGTAGTAAGCTACTTTCTTGTTAAGCGAGTAAATTCCATACAAAAATTAAGCTAGTAAGCCCAATCGAACAGACCTAATATGAGAATAATTAAGTTGTTTCATTGAGAACAAGATTGGATATAAGAATGATAACCGAAGAAAAAATTGGGAGTCATGTTGTAGATATCTGTCCTACTTGTCGAGTTATCGGACGTTAAAGTTTTTAAAAATAGGAAAACATTTTTTTAACAATATGTAGTATAATATCCGAGGCCCCAAGATCTGGCGATATTTTTAGAAATCCATATCCATAACTCGATTAGTAATCGAGTTATCGGACTTTAAGGTTTGAAAAAATCGAAAAAAGTGTTTTTAAAAATGAGGTCAAAATGAAAAAACGAAAAAAAATATATTTTTTTCCGATGACTATCTTAGTTATAGAAATTGAAAATTAAAAAAATAATTTTTTAAATTTTTTTATTATTTTTTCGCTCATTTAAAAAAAGATTTATGGCTTCGAGTTATCCTTAGTTGCTAGTGCCCTTATTGTATAAGTTTATTAAAATTTAAATTGTAATAAATAATGAAATAAATAAAAAATAAAATAAATATAATAATATATAAATATCTGAAAAATTTACTTTTATAGAGAACTCGATTGGTTATCAGTTATCTGACGATAAGGATTGAAACATCGTAAAGATCTATTTTCAGTAAAATGAGGTCAAAATGAAAAAAATAAATAAAATTTTTCGATAAAATTAAAAAAAAATATTTTCAAACTTTTTATTATTTTGTAGCTCTTTTGGAAAAAAGAAAAATCGAAAAAAGTTTTTTCTGTAAAATGAAAAAACGGAAAAAATAAATACATTTTTTTCGATGACTATCTTAGTTATAGAAATTGAAAATTAAAAAATTGTTTTTTTAAACTTTTTTATTATTTATTAGCTCATTTAAAAAAGATTTATGGCTTCGAGTTATCGAAATCATAAAAATCGGAACGGGCCGATAGCCTTAGTTGCTAGTGCGCTTATTGTATAAGTTTATTATAATTTTAATTGTAATAAATAATGAAATAAATAAATAAAAAATAAAATAAATATAATAATAAATATATAAATATCTGAAAAATTTACTTCTATAGAATACTCTCTTGGTTATCAGTTATCTGACTATAAGGATTGGAACATCGTAAAAATCTATTTTCTGTAAAATGAGGTCAAAATGAAGAAAAAACTAAAAAAAAAATAAATAAAATTTTGTGATAAAATTAAAAAAAATATTTTCTAACTTTTTATTATTTTGTAGCTCTTTAGGAAAAACGAAAAACCGGTTAAAAAATCTACACATAATTTTCAAGTTATCGAAATCATAATTTTTTTCTTTTATAGAAAACTCTAAAATAGGCGGAAAGTTAAGTAAATATATCGTCTAATTTTCGATATTGAGCCCTTTGGAACGAAAAAAGTAGATTTTTTGAAACTTTCACGTCCGATAACTCTATAACTAAGCTAGATATCGATAACATGTCCAACATTTTTTTTTATTTTTAGGTACTTTATTCAAAAATATATAAACTCAATAACAAAGACAGAAAAGAAATATATTTCGAATATGAAAATTTTGTATTATTTTATTTTTCTTCTAATTTTCAATTTTGAGCGGAAAATCAATTGTTTGACTTTATCAGATGATAACTCGATAACTTATCGAAATGAGGTACGATGTCCATCATTTTTTTCTTATTTTGATTTTTTTTTATCCAAATTGTGGTTAGATGGCGGCGCCTCGGAGAATAAATAAAATGTTTCGATAAAATTAAAAAAAAATATTTTCAATATTTTTATTATTTTGTAGCTCTTTTGGAAAAAAGAGTAACCGGGTTTTCTAAACATAATTTTCAAGTTATCGAAATCATAATTTTTTTTCTTTGGTAGAAAACTCTAAAATAGGGGGAAAGGTAAGTAAATATATCGTCTAATTTTCGACATTGAGCCGTTTGGAACGAACAAATTAGATTTTTTTCAAACTTTCACGTCCGATAACTCTATAACTAAGCTAGATATCGATAACATGTCGATCATTTTTTATTTTTAGGTACTTTATTCGAAAATATATAAACTCAAAAACAAGGACAGAAAAGAAATATATTTCGAATACGAAAATTTGTTATTATTTTATTTTTCTTCTAATTTTCAATTTTGAGCGGAAAATCAATTTTTTGACTTTATCAGATGATAACTCGATAACTTATCGAAATGAGGTAAGATGTCCATCATTTTTTTCTTATTTTGAGGTTTTTTTTATACAAATATGTGGTTAGATGGCGGCGCCGCGGAGATTTTTGGGGTAAAACGTCTCAAGTTAAGACGAAAAACATACAATTTCGAGTCATCGGTAGACGCTTGCCTTTTGGGAATGTCACTTATTTCTCTCCCCCCAAGAATGTTTCAAAATAACCAAAGTTGCCCGTTATAGAGATTCTAGAAAATCGAAATTTTCAAAGTATAACCTCCGATTACTCGATATCTAAGCGACATATCGATAACATGCCCATTATTTTATCTCATGGTATTTTTCTTCTAATTTTCAATTTTGAGCGGAAAATCAATTTTTGACTTTATCAGATGATAACTCGATAACTTATCGAAATGAGGTAAGATGTCCATCAGTTTTTTTCTTATTTTGAGTTTTTTTTTATCCAAATATGTGGTTAGATGGCGGCGCCTCGGAGATTTTTGGGATAAAACGTCTCAAATTAAGACGAAAAACATACAATTTCGAGTCATCGGTAGATGCTTGCCTTTTGGGAGTGTCACTTATTCACCCCCCCCCCCCCAAGAATGTTTGAAAATAACAAAAGTTGTCCGTTATAGAGATTTTAGAAAATCGAAATTTTCAAAGTATAACCTCCGATAACTCGATATCTAAGCGACATATCGATAACATGTCCATTATTTTATCTTATGTTGAGGTGCTCTATCCAAATATATAGTCAGATCTCCTCAGATTCATATTCATATTCTCTCCCAGGATTATTTCAAGATAAACAAGTACATCAAAATAAGCCGAAAGACCAAAAAATCCTATATCTCTTTACGATTTCGAGACATCGGTAGACGCTTAATATTTGAGAGTATCCTCATTTATTTTCTAGCCAAAAGGTTCTTAATAATATTACAGCATTGTTATTATTACATTTAAATATATATATCGTCACCTGAAGTCACAAGAAACTCAAATTTAGCCTTCTATTGACAAAAATTGCTTTACGAACGAAATTCAAAAAGTCTTAACAGTATATTTATTTGAAGAACTAAACTATTTTCGGCCCTAATTTCTTTTCTTCTTCATATTTTAAAATTATACATTAAAATTTGTAATATTGCTGTCAGAATAGGAATTAAAATCTGCAAAAAATTCTGGGTTGTTGCAGAATCCATGTCAGAATTGCTCCTTTATTGTTTTAAACTCAATTTAAATTCCGATTCCAATAACCATCAAATCCTATGACACTTCTCATTACAACCACAATAGTTTCCATATTATCAATGTTTTTTGTTCATCCTGTAAAATTGTTAAAAATATAGATATCTGGCAAAAGCCAACAAATCCATATACGTTTTAAAGTAAATAGTTAATCCAATAGAGAAAACCAATTTTGTTAAACATTTAAAAAATTTGGAGGCAAAATATTAGCTTAGATCTGGCAGCACTTTGACCTTTGCCACTGTGAAGCCAATTGCGCGTTTCACAACACCACATAAATGTACATCTTAGACCACAATTCGGAATTGTAACAAATATATTTTCAATGTCAACTGTGATTCAGTGGTAAAAGGTTGTCAGGCGGTATAAAAAAAATCAGATTTGTAAAAGAAAAAGTTTTGATTTGATTTTGATCAAAACAAAAATATTCAAAACTCAAATTAATTTTTTCCATTAATTTTAGCGATTCAAATATTGATAATAAAACGAAAGCAAATCCTTGAAAAACTTGTGCTCTGTGTATTAAAAAGAGGAAAAAACACCAATAACAACAACAATATGACTGATACAGGATTTACAGGTACAAAAAATAATAAATAATTGAAAAACTATCTTAAAATGTATCTATAAAATTTAAATTTGAAATGGAAAGCTGGAACTATTGGTGACATTATTGTCTTGAAATCGTGTATTTTGTGCGTTGAGAAAATTCGTATTGCTATATGGGTTCAGGGCTCCAAGAATTTATTGTTTTTTTTTTTAAATAAAAATAAAATATAACGATAAAATTGTCTAGACATATGAGCGTTTCCACAATAATAAATATTTGTGCAAAACATGAAAATAAACTCAAAATAAAATAATGGAGTTCACCATCCGGTGTATTTGGCGTTGTATTTTTACAAATTTAATATTTTTAGTAAATTTTGGTACAAAAAATAATAAATAATTGAAAAACTATCTTAAAATGTATCTATAAAATTTAAATTTGAAATGGAAAGCTGGACCTATTGGTGACATTATTGTTTTGAAATCGTGTGTTTTGTGTGTTGAGAAAATTCATATTGCTATATGGGTTTCTGGGCTCCAAGAAATTATTATATTAAAATAAAATATAACGACAAAATTGTCTAGACATATGAGCGTTTTATTATGGTACGACAGTTTTTGACTGATCGAAATAGTCCATAGGACAGTCTGAATGCGCCTTAAAAAGTGTGTGTTTAAAAATATAACTGAAAGACTCTTTGAAAAGTGAGATTAAGGTTTGTTGACTGTTATCTCGCCTGTGTTCGCTCATAACAAAACCTTCTCTCTCTTATACTTTGACTCAAAGTCTTTGAGTCAAAATAAGCAATGCAATGATCTCTTTGAATCATTATCATGAATTTAATATACAATTAGTCGCCGTAACGCAACGTTGGTGGCAAATGACGATTTTCGTAACGTATATTTTTGGAAATTATCCATGGATTTGGAACCTCCAGATTTTTCCTCGCAAAATGAGAAAAAGTGTCACTCATATTAGGGCTGTTTTTCTTAAAACCGAAATAACAAATTGCCATAACGAAAACGTTAATAAAAAGTTCATTTTTAACTCAAAATTAAAAAAAAAAATATTTTTTCACATTGTCGCCAACTACAATATAAATATTTTTATCAAAACAAATTTTCACAAAAAAAATATTTTGTGTTGACTTTTTTTTGAGTTAGCCTCGATAGCCATAAATTTGACTTACTTTGGATTTATTATCCAGGCTAAGTTCAACATTTTTAATACAAAATTATTTTTTCAAAATTTGTTTTCACACTCACATTGATATTGCTGTTTGCGACAATTTTAAAAATATTTTTTTACTTTGAGCAAAATTTTAAATTTTTATTTCAAGTTTTCTTATCGCAGCGTAGTTATCCATTCTCAAAGAAAGACAGCCCTATAAAGGGAGTTCTCCTCCTTTGTAAAATTGAAAAAATGCACTCTGAATAACAAAATATGTTATTCGGATATGTTTTCGTCGACTCAGAATACTTTAGGTCTATTAGCAAAAACTCTGTTTCAAGGCCTATGAACTGACCAAATGATGTTTATATTTGGAATGCGACTTTTTGTTCATTTTTAACTCAAAATAAAAAAAAATCACATTGTCACCAAGTACAATATAAATATTTTTATCAAAACAAATTTTCAAAAAAAAATATTTTGTGTTGATTTTTTTACTTACATTGGATTTATTATCCAGGCTAAGTCCAACATTGTTAATACAAAATTATTTTTTTCAAAATTTGTTTTCACACTCACATTGATATTGCTGTTTGTGACAATTTTAAAAATTTTTTTTTACTTTGAGCAAAATTTTAAATTTTTATTTCAAGTTTTCTTATCGCAGCGTAGTTATCCATTCTCAAAGAAAGACAGCCCTATAAAGGGAGTTCTCCTCCTTTGTAAAATTGAAAAAAGTCACTCTGAATAACAAAATATGTCAGAATACTTTAGGTCTATTAGCAAAAACTCTGTTTCAAGGCCTATGAACTGGCCAAATTATGTTTATATTTGGAATGCGACTTTTTGCGTTATGTAGACTGAGAAAAATTTCGCATTTCATTTATTTTAGTAATAGTAATACTTTATAAAAAATAATTTATAAAAAATTATAATTTAGAAATAAAATAATTTATAAAAAATTATAAATAAAATTATAATTTAGAAATAAAATAATTTATAAATAATAATAAATAATAATAGGTCTGTTCGATTGGGCTTACTAGCTTAATTTTTGTATGGAATTTACTCGATTAACAAGAAAGTAGCTTACTACTCTCTTAGCTGTGGTGCCAGATTTTTCCTGTTAATCCATTTACGAAAAACCAATGTGTAGCAACGTTGCCACCTTTGTCAAGTCTCTTAATTGTAAGCTAGTAAGTCCAATCGAACATTTATAAAAAATAGAAAAATAAAAAAGAATATAATCAAAAACCCATATTAAAATAATTAATTTAAAAAATACATGTTGACTTTCTGCGACATTTTTGACCGCCGAGTCAGAGAAAAAATCCAAAATAATTAGTAAAAAAGAATGTGTGTTGGGTGATTTTCATTAAAAAAAATCAATTTCTCCGAGCCAAGTATCAATTTTGTATTTGCTAAAATGCAAAAAGACGTAACAACAAAAACGTCGCAAATCGAGCTTTGTATTGATTATGGCGCATTTGACTAAAATAATAAAAAATGGTAAAAATTTTAATTTCTGCGCAAAGAAATCTGAAAATATTTTTTGTTTCAGAAAGTAGCGATATTTTAAATCCTATAATAAAAAATAAAGATTTTTATATATTTGCATATGATCTCGGCCAAAAATATAGAATTTATTAACACAATACGAACTTGGCAAATTAACGTTTTTTTGCTTCTCCTGACATGAAAATATGGGTTTCGCCATTTTGCTTTTCAAATCACCTACCCATTTCGGACAAAGTATCAACTTTTTGTATAAAGCTGCGGGCACACCAACGATTGTTATTTTTGGCACTGTGTTTTTCTTGAACAGCTGATGCCCATAATTAGTACACGCACAACAAACCAGAAAATCGTATAGCCGAAGCTTTAACAGAAAATTCTATAGAGTATACATGAGGGTGGTGGGTTGAAAAAAAAAACAGAACAAAAAATATACTTGGTTATTCGATCTGGCAACACTTTGCGCAATTACGTTTCAAAAAACAATTACGTTTCACGAAATTCAAATCTTAAACCAAATTCGGGATTTTAACAAACAAATTTTCAATTGCAAAAGTGAAGCAGCAGGAAAAGGTTGTGTGCGCGATATTAAGAAAATAATATTATTTTATCACAAAAGGAAAAGTGAGATCAGTGCCTAAAAAATATTCTAAAGCAGAATTAATATTTTTTTTCTATTAATTAGCGATTCGGTTTTTTAAATCCTCAGTTATTTATAACAAACAGTAAATCAGAAAACAATATTACAATGTCAGAAGAAGGTGAAGGTTTCATAGGTAAAGTATAATAAATGAAACTCTATATAAAATGGTTTTAATGATAAAGAACAATAAATAAAACTCTATATGAAAATGGGTTTAATTATAAAATTTTAAGTAACGATTGGACTTTGAGGTGGACTTGTAAAACAATTTTAATACTTAAAAAAATTAAATCCGTTATGCGCCATAGCATATTCACATGTGGTTGTTGTTAAAGAAAATGCTAACAACGCCACAACCAGTTGGCCAATCAGAAGAAAATATCATCAAGTTCTTGCCTACATACATATACGTAGAACGTCATTATTTTTATGGAATTTGAAATTGTGCAATCATTACGAAAGCCTTCGCAAATTGTATTATTTGTGTTTTATGTCTTTTTTGACTTCGTTTGTCTGGATGCGTAGAAAGACCATTAGTGTACGCATTAACGTTTCATCACAATCATTTTGTACAGCGTCAAAATAAATTTTCCGATAACAATCACAGTGACAGGTTGTGTGCGGAGAAAAAAAATAAAATAATATTATAAATAAATATAATATTTTCACTTCACTTATTCGTTATCAAATACATAAATATTTTTTATTACTTTTACTTAAATAAGTTTTAATAATAAAATGTTGAAAGCAAATGCATCAGCTCTTCACAAAATAAAAGTGCAGCAATATAGTACAATACCAGGAGGTTTCATGGGTAAAACAAACAAAATAATAATATTTAATGTTTATATTTTAAAAAGAAAATTCGAATTTTTAAGCTGAGTTATGACGCAGTTCGTGTACTTACAGTTTGAAATTGGATATTCACTTAGGTCCAAGACTATTTCGTTTTTATAATACACTATAGGATTTGTTTACAAATGACATTATAACTGTTAAATAATTTTTAAAAATTCACTATAAACGTTTTAGTCTTTCTCTATTTAAAATTAATAAAATTGTTAAATGTTTTTTGTAAAAGAAGTAAAAACATATTATATCTAAATAGATTCTATTTGGTGGAAATATAATGCATTTTTATATTTTTTGAAACACTGTGACAAATTCATGCTATTTTGCTTCGGTTTATCGCAGCAGTGTTGTGAATTATTCGCCATCCAAGCGATTGCTGTTTTTTTGGCAACTTGCTAGATTGCATTTTAAGCGAACCGAATAAACACCAGACTTACTTATTGTCCACAGATATTTTAAAATTGTTCGCAAGCTCAAATGTTTGCTGGACACTAACTATTACTCTCTATTAATTTTGACTAATCCCTAACGTCCGTGCACGCAACCAAATGCGGGCGGCACCGGGCATTTTAGTTCGTTATATTCTTGGTTCGCTATAATCGTAGTAATTTGTATGAAACAAAAACATTGTGATCGCAAAAATTCGTTCGCTGCAAACATGTTTTGGATCTTTGTTGTTGTTTCAATTCAACAAAAATTGCTCTCGAACCCGAGTACACAAATTCAAGTTCGGCTACTCTCTATTCATTCTTCGTTGCAAAGAGAATTTAGTATAGAAAGATACGACTTTTCTCTCTCGTCACAAACGGTAATGGCAACATTAGTATGGGTCGAAAAAATTTTATTGTGTTTATGAAAACTACCATAAGTTTATTTTTTTGGGTGCTCTGTCATTCTCTTTAAATAACCTTTAAACACAGTGGGCGTCCACGTTATTTTATTTTCACATACATGCGAAGGAATGTTAAGTTTTCAATTCATAACCTGAATAAAAAATATCAACAACGAAAAAAAATGAATAAATCAAATCTACTGGATTTTTTTTGCATTTTTATATTGCAGGTCTAAGGTATTAGATATTTGATTTGAACTGGGATATTGTCCTGGCTCAAGACCATTTTGCTTCTATATTTAATAGAATGCCAATTTATTTAAAAATGGCATGGTAACATTTATTACTTGGCTGCAGACTACCACGATCATGATTTCGACCATGTCAAAAGTCTTTTCAAGTGGCTTCGCAGCGACTTTTCAACATCAAACCCGGCCTCTATAAGGAGATGATTCTCACAAACGAACGAGAAGCACAACTCACTTGCCGAATTTGCGTTTAAAAAATCGCACCAAGTAATAAAGTACACATGCCATCTTACAAGCATCTCATTGAGTTGCATATGTAAGTATGTGTATATGCAGGTATAGTTATCCAGCAATACTTCTGCCGTGCCAACTCTCATTTGTTTTAGTTTTTAAATACGTATACGTATACACATTTTTGAGCATAAATTTGGGATGCCGAGATGACAAACTGCGATAACAAAAATGTTAAAAAATTTAATTTTTTGCTAAAAATAAAAAGAAAATATTTTTTTTGTATCAAAACAAATTTTCAAAAAATATATTTTGTGTTGAATTTTTTGGACTTAGTCCGGATAACCATAAATTTGACTTATATCCAGTATAAGTCAAATTTATTATACTATCCAGGCTAAGTCCAAAATTTTTAACATAAAATATTACTTATTATATTGTATATAAATATACACACATTTTTGATATTGTTGTTGGCGATAATTTTAAAAAAGAATTTTTTGTTCTGACTGAAATTTTTATTTAGGATTTTGTTATCTCAGCTTAGTTATCTAGTCTTAAAGAAAAACAGCCCTATTACTTACTATAAAGAAATCTTTAATGTTTGTTTCTTAGAGGCGCATGTAGTTTTCTCTACAGCTACATACATACCGAAATTTATGCAATACAAAGACATTGACACTTTCTGAAAAAAATTCTTTCTTTGGTGGTTACTTGTTCCTTTTCCGTATCATTGACCAAAATCTTTAATTTAATTTAATTCAGGGCGATTTGTATGTAAAATAAATAGATTTTTTAGTTTCGTTCCTGAGTAGTTGAAGAAAAATATTGTTCAAAAATACATTTTTAGGCGGAATTGGATATTCCTATTATTCTCTGAATAGCAGAGAAGTGGTTCGAATTTTGATTTTTTCTAAATCTTAAAAATTTTATTTTTAATTAATTTTTATATATTTGAAATTTAAAGATGAATATTTAAAAACAAAATCCAATTTTTGATGGCCAAAAAAACTTCGTTGAATTTGTTTCATAATAATTTAGTTTGGATTCTAATCTATTCGAAAATCATAATCTTCTCCGCTTTCTTCTGATTCTTCTTTATTATATTTTTTTAATAAAAAGTGTTTAAACTTACATTTTTACTCATCAGTCAAATATTGCCTTTGCCTATTGATTTAAAAATGCATTTTGGAACTGAATATTCTTATTCTTCTCTGAATAGCAGAGGATTGATAAGATCTTTGATTTTTTTCTAAATCTTTAAAATATCACTTTTTTAATTTTTATATTTTTGAAATATAAAGATGAATATTTAAAAATCTAATTTTTGATTAACAAAAACTTCATAAAATTCGTTGATTTTGTTTCATAATAATTTAGTTTGGACTTTAATCTATTAGAAAATCATAATCTTCTCCGCTTTCTACTGATTCTTTTTACATTTTTACTCATCAGTCAAATATTGCCTTTGCCTATTGATTTAAAATGCATTTCTAGATGGAACTGAATATTCTTATTCTTCTCTGAATAGCAGAGGATTGGTAAGATCTTTGATTATTTTCTAAATCTTGAAAATATCACTTTTTTAATTTTTATATTTTTAAAATATAAAGATGAATATTTAAAAAAGTCTAATTTTTGATAAACAAAAACTTCATAAAATTCGTTGAATTTGTTTCATAATAATTTAGTTTGGACTCTAATCTATTAGAAAATCATAATCTTCTACGCTTTCTTCTGATTCTTCTTTATTATATTTTTTTAATAAAAAGTGTCTAAACTTACATTTTTACTTAAAATAAATTGACTATTGATTCAGGTAAAAAACAACCAAACACGGTTTACCAGAAAACCGTAAACGCTACATGGAAGCCGATAATATTTTTGAATTCAATGCATCATAATCCATTTAAAAATGCATTTTGCATTCTGACAAATCCTTCTATGTTGGCGGTATGTGGTGCGGCAGTTCAAATCCAATATTGCCTTTCATCATCATCCTCTTGAAAACTTACTCCGTGAATAAATATTTGAAGTAAACCCCTATTTTATTTTGACCTGCCTATTTCAAAATAAAATATTATTTTAACTAATGCTGTTTTCGCACAATTTATAAAAAATAAAAAATCTTAATTTTTTTAAAAATTATTTTGCGGCTATAAAGAGTCATAACTTCTACATTTATCAATGGGTATTTCACATGTAGAATGTCAGCTGCCAAAAAAATTTTAATTTTTGTCGTGCCAAGGAAAAAGGTATTAAAGAAACAATTATTAAATATCATCATAAACAATAGAATATTTGTGTTATGAAATGTCTTCATAGATATAATGAAGGATTTCATAGTGTTTATAAAATGTTTCATAATTTACAACCACATTTTTAGTGTGTCGACATTATTCGTTGAATGCTAGCAATTCTCATTTGTACTCTGTTAAAGCTGACATAAGTATGAACCCTGATTTAGGTCAAAAGACATATTCATTGCAAAGACTGTGGCAATGATGGTGTGTGTTGATTGGTTAGTCCACGAGATAGTTCTTTTTTGCTATTTTTGTTTATAACTTCAGTACTTACTATTTCTGATTATGATTACCATTTCATAAAATTAAAGAAGTTTCTTCATAAAATCTATGAAAATTTTCATAAATCATATTATAAAAATAACATGAGTAGAATGCTTTCAAAGTAATCTCTACAAGACAGGATTTTCTTCAAAATTACACTTGGGAATTGTATTAAGAAAAAACCGGTGACAATTATAATCTGACATATTATGGCTGTTTTTCTTTAAGACTGGATAACTAAGCTGCGATAACAAAAATCAAAATAAAATGTTAAAATTTCACTCAAAATAAAAAATTCTTTTTTAAAATTGTCACCAAAAGCAATTTCAATGTGGTTGTAAAAACAAATTTTGAAAAAATAATTTTGTGTTAAAAATGTTTGATTTTTTTGACGTTTTGTCCATTTTCTATTATAAGGGAATTTCTCGGAAAGGTACTGGTCGCTAATTGTGAGTTTTACAAACGCTTCACCCTTTAAAAAATGCGTGTCATATTTTTCATAACTCCCAGCCCCATTGTCAGCAACTATGTTTATAAATAATCCCATCAACAATGTTTGGCAACAAAAAAATAATGTATACACCAGTCTTTGATGTCTTCAATATGCATTGTTTTGTCTTCTGATTCAACAATTAACAGTCACTGCTATTTCTCAACACGTCAAGTCTGTTAACATTTCAAGTCTGTTATACGTCGTTAGCAGTCTTTTTCTTCTTCTGTTGAGTCGTTAACAGTAGTTTTCTTCTACTTTAGAGTTGTTAACAGTTTTTTCTTCTTCTGTTGAGTCGTTAACAGTCTTTGCGGACCTTCATCATAACCAATTTTTTGTGCCCTCTCTGTTGTCTTGCTTAGTACTCAGTTGTACTCTTCAAACAAAAGTACTCTTAACACTTCGATAGCAACAAGTGTTGTTGCCAACAGAAAAACTCAACTCAAAGTACACAACTCAATTATGTTGCCACAACTTGTACAGCGCAATTAACACAAACACAGTCATGGCGCGAGTAGAGCAAATGAAACCGTCTGGCGTCGAAAGTTCTCATTTTTTTGTATAAAATCTCGTACTTTTGCAATTCTTTATTTAATTTAGTCATAAATAATTTTTATTTTTGGTGGTTTTCTACCACAATTTCCAACCATCGTAAAGTATTTACTTGTGTGAAATATTTGAGAGAAAACCCTTTCCAACACTTAACTGTTTTTTAAACAGTTAATTGAGAGAAATCCAATGAAAAAATTCAGAAGACCGATTCACATGGTTTGATTTTCTTTTTGCCTCTCTGTAAAATAGTTGGCAACACAATTTTTATATATGGAGTTTACAGTAAGATGCCATATATTTTTACTAAATCCTATAGAAAACCAGGTCGTGTGAATCGACCTTTAAGAAAGTCATGGGAGTTTAGTATTTGAAATATATATATATATATATCTTTTGAATTTTTCTGCGTACCACGTAATTAACTCTTTCCTGTGGCCAGGGAAAAAAACTCAATTTATAACGTCGTCATTTCTAACCCATTCCTTCATACATTTGTGCATGAAGTTTCTGGCAAACTGTAGTGTAAAAGGGCCTTTCATTTACAAATGAGCTAAATACATTGCATCGTCGCCAGCCGAATGCTCGTCACGAACGTTCTCCGACAAGCGTCGTTGTCGCTGTCGCGGTTGTGTTCGAGCGCATTAACACGAGTTTCTTCAGGAGCAGGTCTAACGGCCGCAACTCTGTTCGAACTGTTCAATGTTATATGTGTTTACGTAGCGAACGGTTGTGTGTGGAATAGCAAAGAATCTGTACCAGTAGTTCTCAAACAACAGCAAACAAACTAAGTTAACATATTCTTCTTTCACATTAAACAAAAGTGAGATCATACTCGCGATATAAAAACAAGCAAATAAAGAAATTATTTGAAAAAAAAATCAATAAAATTTTAAAAAAGAGAAAAATCTCTGACAAAACAAACATCCAACTAATTAATTAATTAAAACAACAAGCAAAAACCTACAGCAACAAAATGTTCAGCTCTTTCACAGGTAAAGAAAAATTTCGAAAAATAATAAATTAAATTAAAATTTTTAAATAAATAAATTTTAATTTTTATTTTTGATAAATATAATCAACCTACACATTATTAATTATATATAAGAAATTGGAAAAGACAGTATTGGACTTTGTGAGAAAAAAATGTGAAACAAAATTTTTTATAGCCAAAATGATGAAATCATTTCGAAAAAAAAATATCTTCACCTACATCCATTATACATTATTGATTTTTGGTTTGAAATTCATTTGTGTTAGTTTATTTTAAGATTATTTCTATTATTGGCAATTTTTTTTGAAATTCTGGAAAAAAATATTTTTTATTTGATTTTTTCCTGAAGTTCTTGTGTTTCTAACCACAAACATGGTGAAATCATTTCAAAATCGTCGCGGTATTCACATACTGCTTCGCCGTCTTCTTCTTCCTCCTTTTTGTACCATGTTTAGTCATCATCACCAACGTCTTTGTCTGCTTCTGCCCAGCACCCATTATACAACATCATCAGATGTGTGGTTGTTGTTCCTCCTTCATGTATCCTTTTCTGTAGCTTCGTATAACTCATGCTCCACTTTCACATCCATATGTACTCAGCGCCGACATACAAACACACACACTCGCACACATTCATGTAGGCCAGCCAGGACTAAGTCAAACAACAAGGAAACGGTAACACCACGAATAAAGGATAAAAATTGTACACACAATGGAGAACAAAACTTTTTATTGCTTTCTCTGACTGACTGACTGACTTCCAAGGATGTCCTTAGCGGCGGCAACAACAATGGCACAATGGCGACGCCAGCAAAATAACACCATAAAACATTAGGTCATCAATTGGAAAATATTAAAAGAATATCTAGAGTAGAGAGTGTGAATTACCAAAGAACTTAAATATATATGTATGAATGCGTAATATGCACAGTGGGATGGCTGAAATAAAAATCTTCTTCATTTTTGAAATAATTTCATTAACTAAAATTTCAAAAAGATTAAATTTTTTAATAATAAAGTAATAGATTTGGGATTATCTATAGATTATTATGAAAGATTAACGCCGAATTAATATTTTTAATTTCAATTCTATTACGTTTAGTCATCTCAATTTGTGATTTCCTCAAATGAAATTTTCGTTTCTCCCCAACGAACATAGGGGAAATTTCGTTTCAAAAGTTTAATTCTGGACTTTTCATTTAGTTTCAATTATCTATAGATTATTATGAAAGATTACCGCCGATTTTAAATTTTTAATTTCGATTCAATTATGTTTAGTCATCTCAATTTGTGATTTCATCAAATGAAATTTTCGTTTCTCCCCAACGAACATACGAAAAATTTCGTTTCAAAAGTTTATTTGTGGACTTTTCATTTAGTTTCAGGATTATCTATAGATTATTATGAAAGTTTACCGCCGAAATTAAATTTTTAATTTCAATTCAATTATGTTTAGTCATCTCCATTTGTGATTTCCTCAAATGAAATTTTCGTTTCTCCCCAACGAACATATACAAAATTTCCTTTCAAAAGTTTATTTGTGGACTTTTCATTTAGTTTCAACTTAAATGTCGAAAGATGATATTTTTTAGGGGTTATCTAAACATCTTTCTTCAAATTTAAATTGATTTTTTCAATTCAACTACGTTTAGTTATAGTTTCGTGTCAGAAATCTCCATTTATCGCTAGATAATGTGGTTTCGAATAAATTCACTTTTTAAAGTTCAATCACTTCAAATGAAATTTTCATTTCCTCCTCAAGAGCCTAAGGAAAAATACGTTTCAAAAGTTTCACCCTGAATTTTTCGTTGCTTTGTAATCAGCTCTAATGAAAATGAAAAAAATTTGTGATTTTTTCCCTATTTCCTCATATTGAAATAAATATTCTGAGCATTCGTTGCTCATGAAATGCTGATGTTTTGTTTAGAAATTTGTCAGTTATGTTTGTGTTTTTTGTTTAGATTGATGTCATAAACAAAATGTCTCAATTCTCAAATGGAATTTTCGTTTGAACTGAGTACCATCAGATTGAATAACTAAGATTCCTTCAATTGCGGTATTCATGATGTGACGTACATTTTTAATCCAAATAAGGCAATATGACGCATCATAATATAATCCAAAAAAAATCCCCCAGTAACATAATTGCTGGAAATGTAATGTCTCAACTTCATTATTAATAAGAAATAATATTTTCCAAATATTAATTAATTTATATGCATGGATTCGTAATTTATTTACATTTATTTGTGAAAAAGAGTTTCTATATAATACAGGGATCAGAGATACTAACGAAAGGGAGATGTGTTATAGTGAGAATTGAGGAACACAACTTCAATTAAAAATAATTGATGTTTTCATGATTTAAATTGACTTTTGACTTATTTTTTGACTTATCGAAAGAAAATGCTAACAGTGCAATTCAAGGAAATTGAAAATATTCTTTTTAATGAGAGCAGTGACAGAATTACTCTTCTCATTGTGGGGATGAACAATAAGATGAACGTTTGGGGAAAGAGGAAAAATACAACACTGTAGTGCGTTTAGCGCTGTTCACACGTGAAGATTGTTATAGTGAGAATTGAGGAACACAACTTCAATTAAAAATAATTGATGTTTTCATGATTTAAATCGACTTTTGACTTATTTGGCTTATCTTTACAATTGTGCCAAGATAACGTTTAATAAAACTCAATTACAATTCCTTGTGACCAGCTAAACTTCTGTTCCTGAGTTTGAATTCGTCTTCATTTTTCAAAGAGCAAAATAGAACATCTTGTTCAAATTAACAGTCATCGACAGAGATATATAAATCTAGATTTTTTATAATCGGCCAGGTGCTGAGAATCGCACAATTTTCATATCACATTTTTTTTTTCGATTTCGAGTTTACATCAATATATTCTATTTATAAAAACTCCAAATAGTTTTTATTAATATTTTTATTGGTTTATTCGCTTTTTCTCAAAGCTGAAAACACACAAATCCAAAATTTTGAATATAAAGATGAGAAAAAATCAATTATGAATCAAATATAAAATAAACAAGAATTATATCATTCCACAAAAGCTATTTTTGTTCCAATCGTGTGCCCGTGATATTGAGTTTTTATTCTAGTCTAAACTGAAACTTCAGTTAGTTTCAAAAATACAGACATGAATTATATATTTTCCAAAATAAAAAAGAAGGATTGTTTTGTGAAATCTTTTAATATGTTCAACATTAATCCTTTAATATTTTTGACTTTGACTCAAAATGTATTATATTTTGTCCTTATCTTCCTTTTTTCATCTTAAATAGTCAGCCCTATCAAGAATAAAATCTCCCAGGGAATTAAATGTTCCCTTAAATTTCAAACCGTGATTTATTAAAAATTCCACGTGAATATTTTACCCTTTTATTCGCGATAAGAGTGATTAGCAGCGTTATAGAAAAAAATAATATGAAAATTAAGGAAAATTTGCATTTTTGTCTTCTATATGGTTATATTGTAATATCCCATTTGTATCTTCTAGCTGTTATTTTGGCGATATCATATAGACATTTTTCCGCATGATTATCTGGCAATGTCGCCGATTTATCATCCAACTTCTCCAATTGAGGTTACTTCCACAATGCCAATATGATTATTGCCACAATAATATTTTTCTACGATTTCACATTATTTTCGTATTTTTTTGTTTGAAAAATAAATGTTTTTTTTTTTTAATCAATCAAAAGGATTAATACTTAAATGTGAATATTTCTGGGCGAACTTTATTACTTCTTAGACCTATAAAATTACCCAAAACTATTTAAATGTTTTCAATTGTTTTACTTTTTACATTTTCCATCCCATTGTGTGCTGTGGCTCCCGCAAATAACGTCATTGAACTCTTTTGAAGAGCACAAATGCATATCTACATGCATACATACATATGTAGTCAGATTTTTCAGTTATTTTCAAAAACTATCTACCACACAGCAGCCGCCATATGCAATCGCTTTTTTTTGAGGAAAACTTTCTAAAGATTTTTTGATTTATTTTCCAACTAAAGTGGAGGTCTTTATTTTTAGTTTTTCAATCCATTACACAATACGTTTTGTTGTAGTTCTCCCCCTTTCATTCGCTTCCTCCACCACTTTCCCCCAAACCAATCTATTATAACAACACAACTTCAGCATCGTCATCATTGCTCCCGCATACATACATACATCCAAACATATGCAACTTCAACTTCAACATCATTTGAGGTTGTTGTTGTTGTTTTGCGTTGTCGGTTTTATGTTTGACAGCTTCTGCCTACCCCATCCCCCACTCTTTGCGTGTTACCATATGGAATTTGTCAGTTTTTGTTTGCGTCTGTCATTCATTTATAGGAGATCGGTTGGTGTTTTTTTTCTTTTTTCTTCTTCTTCTACATCTTCCGTCTTCAATTAAATGCGTTTTAAATTTATGTATGTATGGTTGTGGTTATTCGTGTTCGATTGGTATTTATACCCGGTGCTCCCCCTACCCACCCTATGCATCAACAACCACACACAAACACTCAATGACTTAATATTCATTGTTTCTCTCAGTCGATCTCCCTCTCCTCCCACACACTGAAATAAATCGCTCTGTTGTCATCTCGGATGTACGAACATCCATCCACACACACATTTCATGCATATTGTTGATGCTATTGTTGTTGTTACTGTTACAGTGCTGTGCTCTTGTTGTACGGTGTGTAATAATTGTTGTTTTATTTTAATTTATATTTTTCTATTGGCAGAGGAGAGTGAGTAGCGACAGCGGCAGCATATTGCGAACACACCCGTTTTTCGTTGGGTGGTTATTCATACATCAAGAATTCATATTTTAATTGAAACGATTAAAAGGTGTAGATATGTATGTATGCATAAAAGCAGCGCTGTCAGCTCTTTGACATTTTTGCATAACAATTAGCTTGAAGAGTCCCAGTTTCAAAAAGTTTAAATATGTTAGTGTCGAAAGGAAATGCTAACAGTGCAATTCAAGGAAATGGAAAACATTCTTTTTAATGAGAGAAGTGACAGAATTACTCTTCTCATTGTTGGGATGAACAATAGGGGAACTCACGTGTCGTAAAGAGGAAAAATACAACAGTGTCTGTAGTGCGTTTGGCGCTGTTCACACATGAAGATTTATTTATTGTACAGCTTCTTGTAATCAGAAGCCTGTGAAGATTTTTCATGAAAAAGTTTTGTTAGATCCAAGTCTTAAGTTATATATAAAACTTATTTTCCATTGAAAAATACTAAATTTGTTAACTTTTCGTCATAATCTATTTTCAAATTGTACAATAAATCTTAAAGTGTAAACAGCGCTTTTGAGGCGAATGGCCCATTTTTCATTTGTAATGGACTTCTATATTTATGAACAGTTTTTCTTCAACTAGGCCTTGTTTTCCTCGTTCAGATCCCAACTATTATAAAATGAAACAAAATATTCGGTTATCCAATTTGAAAAGCGAGGTTTTCGTGCTTTTTAAACAAAAGATAAAAAATCTTGATTAAAAAAAAACGTTTATGTCTACATAGAGTGTCATAACTTCTAAAATAAAACTTATTTTCCATCGAAAAATAATAAATTTGTAAAGTTTTCGTCATAATCTATTTTCAAATTGTACAATAAATCTTAAAGTGTAAACAGCGCTTTTGACGTGAGCTACTCATTCTTCATTTGAAAGTGGAAAAGGGTCATAACTTCTACATTTATCCGTAGATTTTCTTCAAATATGATTTATAGAATTTCATAAATTCTATATTTATCCACAGATCTTATACATATTGCCAATAAAAGAAACGGAAAACATTCTTTTTTAATGAGTAATGACACTTCTCATTGTGGTGATGAACAATAAGGGAGCTCATGTTTAGGCAAAGAGGAAAAATACAACGCTGTGTGGCGTTTGACGTGAGAGACTCAGTTTTCATTTGCATGGGGAAAAGTGTAAACTAACCCTCATTTTTACAATAAGGGTCATAACTTCAACATTTATGCATAGATTTTCTTCAACAAGGTTTTGTTTCTTCGTTAAGAACCCAGCAATTATAAAATAATAATAAAAATATATAATGAATATAAAAATATATAATAAAAACATACAAAAATAAATAATAAAAAATATAAAAAGATTTGCTAAAGCGACTATTTGAACAACAATTAAAAAATATATATTTAGCGCCTACAAAGAGAGCCATATCTTTTGCAAATACCTACAAATCTTTTACATATACACATTGTTAGAACGTTAGCTATTAATAAATAAAAAAATGTATTTTTCCCCATTTTTTCATTTACAAACATAATTTGTTTCTAATTTTTTTGATACTGTTCTCAAAATAACAACTATTTCTATGTGAATTCGCAATATTTGTAGCCATCATAATTGACTTTAATTTAACATATATAAATTACAAATATTAAACTATATTCGACAAAAATTTTAATTTTTAGGAAAAACATTTAAAAAATTCCATAAAAAAATTGTGGTGATTTTATGATTCAATATGCCCAAAGCACACAAAAAATATTTTTTTTTGTCTCGGATACAAAATTTGTATTTTTTGTTTCCTTTTTAGAACATTCTCTTGAATGTGGTGGACCAAAATTACACTTCACGTTCTGTTTAAACATTTGCCCCACTTTACGCAACTTTTCACACCAATATGGAAAAAATCGATTATTACTTTTTTATGGGACAGCCTAATATATACAAACATATACATATATTCATTTTTGATAAACGAATGCGAATGATTTCTGTGATGTCTGTCTGCCAGGCCAGGTCGGCCTAACACAATTTCCAAATTGTTTCTTGTTTATTTTGTTTCAGATTGAAATTACTGAACAACTTGACCATAAACACATAATATTTTATATGCGTATATGTTGCGCATTGCTATGGATTTCTTTATTAAATTTCCAGCGGCGCTTTGTATTTTTAAATGAAAATTTAAAAAAGCCCATATCAACGAAACGATTATCCATTATTTTCCCAACACTATGAAATCATATCGTTGAAATTCTAAAATTCCTTTTTTTGCACTTGGTGTTGATAAACTTTATGCTTTTTTTTTGTTTTTTTTTTCAAAAATAGAAATGAAAGAAACGCAAAAATATCGAAAATGCCCTCGTCATTCTCCTCACTTCGTAGCTATAACAACATTCGAAATAGCGTCACGTAAGATGGTCATTGACTAAATTTAGCTGAAAAAAAGAATAGTTTTTTCTTTGTACGATTTTGGTATTGACCACAGAAGAAAGAAACGTGCTTAGAAAAAAAATATATTTTGAAAATAATTTATGAACGCAATTTTGCTTTGGCAACATTTGATTTTTGTGCGAAGACCTGGTAGGGAAAAAACATAAAAATTAACTAAACAATTCGCAAACGTTGTAGAATAATAGAAAAAAAATAGAGGAGAGTTTACACTTAGAGATTTCGTACAATTTAACTAAAAAATCGCAAACGTTGTAGAATAACGCAAATATATGTAAGGACAGTTTACACTTATAGATTTATCGCAAATGTTGTAGAATAATAGAAAAAAATAGAGGAGAGTTTACACTTAGAGATTTTTTACAATTTAAATAAAAACCGCAAACGTTGTAGAATAACGCAAATATATGTAAGGACAGTTTACACTTATAGATTTATCGCAAATGTCGTAGAATAATAGAACAAATAAATTTAAGGAGAGTTTACACTTGAGATTTATCGTATAACTTGAAAGTGGTAAATTTTTGTTTGTCATCCATACAGAGTTAGAAACTTTGAGGCCTTCATCCACCCAACATTTACATATCGCTACCCCTCAACCTGCGACAAAATTTCCCATTGGGTTCTCTCTTTGATGGCTGATGAAAGTAGTATTTGCTACAATACAAATACGACTACTTTGTTGTTATTAGCCATCCAACGAAATGAAAGACAAAAAAATAAAACAATCACCATTTTTATAGTCTTTCACAAAATCCAACTGAAAGCAAAAAAAAAATGACGTCAGTTTTTCATTTTAGTACTACGCCGCCATCCATGCATAATTCACTCGTATCGCTAGCTAGCTCGTTTTTACACTTGTCCCCTGTCCGCTCGTTGTTTGTCAAACATTCATATGCAAATTTGAAAACAATTTCCGTTTTGTTTAATTTATTCGCAGGGAAGCAACGTTTTTGAAATTTCATCACAAAAATTTTTTCCATAGTTTGTTAAACCACCCACACCTTCATCAAATATCTCTTCACTCCACTCTATTCTATATATTTGTCTATTACTAAACTAAATCTAACAACTTTTGCTAATTTCTAATTTTTTATTTGAATAAAAACAAACCCTCCTAACACACCAAACAGGCAGTTCTAAATGTAAGTATTTAACTATCTTCTACTCTCTTCCCCACACCAACTTTACTTCACTTTTTAAAATTCCGAAAATTTTCCGCACTTTTGGTTTCGAATTGAAATTTGTTGCCTTCAAAATTGAGCTGCACTCGTTTGATCAGAGATCTTCATTTCTTCACTAGAAAATTTCCGTTTGATTACAGTAGTTGTAGTTGAATATTTTCCAATGAGATTAAATATTTTATGACTGACAAAATTATTTAGTAGAAAAAAAACTAGTTTCAAATTTGCATGTAAAATGGAATGTTTACAAATTTATATTTTTATATATAGGTGTAGATCCATAGAATTAGTATACATTTGAGAAATTTTCAAAACATGAACTATGAAATATATTTATATATATGATAACAAAATATAATTATATAAATTATAAAATTAAATATAAAATATATATAAAAATATAAGATATAAATGATGCAATCAATTTATGTATATATGATAAATAATAATAATATTATAAAAAATTAATATTAAATATAAAACGTATATGAAAAAGATATATGAAAAGATTTAAATAAAATCGCTGGACCCTTAGATTCCAGTTTTTTCCATTAAATTACAGCTAAAATTATCTCTTCTACTGGATCATCACTCAATTATTAATCATCCGTCTGGAAATGGTTTAAACCTTATTTAAATTTCAGTCGCTGTAGGAATATTTCTTCTTTTCCGACAATACCTTAGTACAAGAGGAATAATATCACCTTCCAGAGTTTTTGGACTGTCGCACAGTGTTATCCTCGTTCTCACAACTTCTACAAAGCCTATGAATTTGTTTCCTCACAGAAATCCCAAAATGTGTAAATTCATTCCTTCCAACTCTGGTTGAAGTTATCCTCTTTTTCTGTTTTCTTTCAAAATCACAAAAAGAAAGTCTGCCATTTCTTTAACATGAAACAAAACAACAACGACGACAAACATGCAATGAACTTTAAATAAATCACCTCACCATCCATCCATCCTCATTCATAGGCACCACCACTAGAGGCATGCCATGGCGAAAATGAAAATTCGCGCCGTTAGAAAAGAAAATGCAAGAAAAAAGTCACATCTACATATTTAAAAATAAACATTTGACCATACAAATTTTTCGCCATCGCTCGTCGGCGTCGTCACATAAAATATAAACAAAATCGAAAGAAAACGTCCGCAAAAAAAAAACTAAAATAAAAGCGAAAGTTGTGTGTGAGTGTATTAGGGAGAAAAAAAGCAAAATATCAGATGGAAAGGTGTTTAAACTTAGATTTGACTTTTGCTGCTTTAGTTTCCTCTTCAATGATTTTTTTGCTGTGTGTTTCACTGAATGTTGAACGCGGCACTGTGGCAAGTGCGGTACCACAAGATCCAAAATCTTCCAAATAAATCGAAACTTAGAAATTACATTACAAATTCCTTAGTTTACATGGGATTTGGATAACCCTAAGAAATATAAATAATCGAGATAGTTTTAAGAGGAATACTTGTATTCCGAATTTGAAATATTTGTATAGCGTATTTTCGAGCGTATAGCGTCCCATTCTGCAAATGTCGAACATAAACCTGAAAATAAAAATAAAAATTAATTTTATTCTACTTTGCAATGTCGACCCTATAATTCGGAAAACTATCATCAGTTATCCTAACTGTGCTAAAATTAATAGAGGATTACTGGTATCCCATATTTGAAAAAAATTGAATATGTGTATTCGAAAGTTCCCTCGAATCGCTACGTCAACCATACTTACCAACCAGTACTTATATATTAACTTTTTGTAAGCGTGCGAGGAAGTACTTATTTTTCTACTTTTTGTAAGCGTGCGTGGAAGTACTTATTTTTCTACTTTTTGTAAGCGTGCGAGGAAGTACTTATTTTTCTACTTTTTGTAAGCGTGCGTGGAAGTACTTATTTTTCTACTTTTTGTAAGCGTGCGAGGAAGTACATATTTTTCAACTTTTTGTAAGCGTACATGGAAGTACTTATTTCTCAACTTTTTGTAAGCGTCCGTACTTTTTTACTCTTTTCTTTACAATCCCTTTATAAAAATAATTAGAAACAGATCCAAAAAATAAGTAGTGCAGACTTTTGGTTTAGCATTATGTCCAACATTACTTGGTAATGAGAGTTTTTGCTGGGAATATTTGAATTTCCAATGATTTCTTTTCGGTCGCCCAGTTTTATTTTATCGACTATTTTTCAACCTTATCCAAATTATTATCTAAGAATACGGCGCTTGATTGATTTCATCAGTCTTCTAATACTCGTTGGGATTATGTTTCCTCTCCTCACATCGAGATAGTTTGAAGAGGAATACTTGTATTTCGAATTTGAAATATTTGAATATATTCGAAGGAATATTTTAATTTCCAATGATTTCTCTTCGGTCGCTCGGTTTTATTTTCTCGACTATTTTTCTATCCTATGTAATATCTAAAAATACTGCGCTTGATTGATTTCTTCAGTCTTCAAATGCTCGTTGCATTTATATTTTAGTCGATCCATTATGGATCGAAACTTTCCTCGAATCGAAAATATTTCCTCTTCTCACATCGAAATAGTTTTAAGAGCAGTACTTGTGTTCTATTTTTTGAAATATTTGAATTTATTCGAAAGAATATTCAAATTTTTCTTTCTATCCAAATTATTATCTAAGAATACTGCGCTTGATTGATTTCTTCAGTCTTCAAATTTCAATTTTAGACCATCAAATATGGATCGAAAGATTTCCCTCGAATCAAGATAGTTTTAAATTTTCAATATTTTCTTCTTATCTTATCCAAATTATTATCTAAGATTGATTTCTTCAGTCTTCTAATGCTCGCTGGGATTATTGTTGCATTTCAATATTAGACCATCAAATATGGATCGAAAGATTTCTCTCGAATCGAGATAGTTTTAAATTTGAAATATTTCCTATCTATCCAAATTATTATCTAAGATTGATTTCTTCAGTCTTCTAATGCTCGCTGGGATTATTGTTGCATTTCAATTTTAGACGATCAAATATGGACCGTTTTATCGGAGTCCTCCATAGGAGTCACGGAGGAATCAGTTATAACAGCTTGGAGCCATATTGGTTTTTGTCTGACGTCACAGCGCCGACAGTCGGACGGTAAGACAGGGCTTAGAAAAAAGAAAACATACGCTTTCAGGTAGCTGGTAAAACGCTTCACAATTTCAATGACTGGGCTCAGAAAGAAAAATAAAAGCACGCTGGTAAAACGCTTCACCATTTCAAAAAGATATGCACCAAGTATCAAAGTTAATCACAGAATATTTTAGAAGTCATTTATCGGTCTGTAGTTCCTTAAGTTGGCATTGAAGAATCAAAAACCATTCAAATCTATTTCGAACAAATCCAATACTCGATTTCCATAGTACATGAGATATCTGTACTATCTCCAGCTTTCCAGTCTTGGTAGAATTCATTGAATAATCGTTAAACTTTCTGGCGCCCGAGCAGGGGCAGTTAATACGTATTGCAAATTCTCGCTGCATATTGACTTCCGTAGTCCATGCGATATTTGTAGTATGCCCAGAATTTGTAAAATACCTTTTTTAAAAATTGGATAAAATTCATTGATAATATTGGCGCCCGAGCAGAAACATTTTATACGAATTGTCTTCTTGGAAAACAGGTGTGGTCATTTTTGGAATTAATTTGGATAGAATATAATCTAGATATTTGTAGTATGCCCAGAATTTTTAAAATACCTTTTTAAAAATTGGATAAAATTCATTGATAATATTGGCGCCCGAGCAGAAACATTTAATACGAATTGTCTTCTTGGAAAACAGGTGTGGTCATTTTTGGAATTAATTTGGATGGAATACAATCTAGATTATTTTTAGTCGTGGCAAAATTTTCAAAAATCTATAAAGATGAACATTTTGGCGCCCGAACAGGAACAATTAATATCAATTGCAAATCCTCACTGCATATTGATAAATAACTACTCGCTTTCCGTAGTTTTAGCTTCGTCTCCCCAGAATTTTTGAAAAAGTCTTTGGTAAAAATTCATTGACAATTTTGGCGCCCGAGCGGGAACCGTTAATACGAATAACATTCTTGGAAAAGAAGTGTCATTTTGTAAATATTTCCGGATTCTAGATAATTTTTAGTCGTGGCAAATTTTTAAAAAATGATTGAACATTTTGCAGAGCAGCAATAGTTATTATGGATTGCATTATTGGAAAACAGGTGTGGCCTTTTTGAAAATAGTTTTGGAATTAATTCTAGATTTTTTTATTGCGGCAAAATATTCAAAAATCATTGAACATTTTGGCGCCCGAGCAGAAACATTTAATATGAATTGATGTGATCATTTTGAAAATAGTTTTGGAATTAATTCTAGATTTTTGTAGTTGTGACAAAATATTCAAAATTCATGGAACATTTTGGCGTCCGAGCAGTAACAGTTAATACGAATTGTATTCTTGAAAACCAGGTGTGCTCATTTTGAAAATAGTTTTGGAATTAATTCCATATTTTTTTCTCGTGGCAAAAATCACTGAATATTTTGGCGCCCGAGCAGAAACTGTTTATTATAAGTGCATTCTTGATAAACATACATACATATGTGGCCTTTTTGAAAATACTTTGGGAATTAATTCTAGATTAATTTTAGTTGAGGCAAAATTTTCAAAATTTAATGAAGATGAAAATGTTGGCGCCCGAGCAGGAACAGATAATTTTGTTTTGAAAATAGAATTTGGAATTATTACTATTTCTATATTTTTAATAAATAATAATAAAGCTGAACATTTAATACGAATTGATTTTGAAAACCAGGTGTGCTTATTTTGAAAATAGTTTTGGAATTAATTCCATATTTTTTTCTCGTGGCAAAATTTCTGAAAAATCAATGAATATTTTGGCGCCCGAGCAGGAACTGTTTATTATATATTATGGCCTTTTTGAAAATAGTTTGGGAAATAATTCTAGATTAATTTTAGTTGAGGCAAAATTTTCAAAATTTAATAAAGATGAAAATGTTGGCGCCCGAGCAGGAACAGATAATTTTGAAAATAGAATTTGGAATTATTAATATTTCTATATTTTTAATAAATAATAATAAAGCTGAACATTTTGGCGCCCGAGCAGGAACACCGTACGACAATTTTTCGAAAAAATCTATACACTTGAACCGGATGATATACGTCTGGAACTATAGGCTAAATTAAGTTAATTGGTGTTTTCAGTTTTTCATTCTAAAGGATATAATTTTTCAAAAATTATTTGAAATAGTTATTCGCACTCTGTGATAACGGTATTAGTGTCAAATTAAAGAGGGGAATATCTGTTAAAAATACTTCGAATACCATGATTCTATCTGTATTAGTTTAGCATTACCAACCATTTCAAATTTCCTCCTTATTTATTTCAGTTTTTTTTATATTTAACTTTTTAAAGGGGAAAAATTAAATGTCTGTTAATGCTAAACTAATACAGATAGAGCCATGAAATTTAAAGTATTTTAAACATATATTTTCCTCTTCGATTTGATACCTATATCGGCATACCTATCACCGCATTTTAGGAAGTTCTGTTGAACAACTTCCGAAAAAGTTGATTTTATATTAATATCTCGTAACATTTTAAGAATAACATTTTTACTAGTAAGTGGGAACGAATTTTGTTTATGGATTCACAGAGGTAAGGTGTCCGCTTTGCACTCAGAAGGTCACGGGTTCGAATCATGGCTGGGGAAAATCTTTTTTTTGTTATTTTTGTGTTTAATTTTATTTAACCCATTAAAGCCCAGCCAAATTCATTTTTCGCTGTTTCTTACTGTTTACTGTTACTGGGTCAAAATGGGTTAAATTTATTATTCGAAGAATTTTCGATTTTTCCTTTTTCAAAAATCTATAAAGTTGCTCAATTTGGAGCCCGAGTAGGTGTAGTCATTATTAGATATCCCCAAAAAACCGGTAATAAATTCCTTTTGCGATTTTCCCTGAACTTCACTAAGACCATGGCTGCCATGTTTCGGCATTGTTCGCCAAGTTCAAATGTAGCTTTGCTTCAAGGATTGGATTGCGTGGTTGGTAGTATCGTATCTTGGCTTTGGCTAATCTCCAAGGCGTATAGTTACTCAAGCAGAGATCGAGTAGACGTGGGTAGCATGCCACAGCACAAATCCAGTCTACCTACAATCCGAGTGCAGTGCATACACAAATCTCGATCTCGCAAATAATTACGAACCAGATGTGAAAATAAAAACTAAAATGTTTTCTGTGCATGTATACGACGAGTATCTTTGTTGAGATTTTGTGTGTAGTTTATATGAATTACAACAACTAACACATCGCGCTAGAGTTTAATGCACTTTTGTCCCAGAAAATTGAAAAAAATACACCGAAACACATACAGTCTTAAATAAAAGCAAAGCACACACAAAAAATATATATCCACCAGATACAGATGCAGACAGCGACGAAGAAGAAGTTCATTTGTAAGAGACACAAGGGGCAACTGCAAAAAAAAGAAAACAAGAATGCGAAACGCAAAACAATGGCTGTAATTGAATAATAAAAGTAAATTAAGATCTGCATAAGAGCCACTTACACTTGATGTTGATTAAAAGATACCAAATCAGATACATTTCACATTTCTCAACTGTCTGGTTGGTTTTATGGGCTCGTTGACATAGCAAGGCATCCTAATATAATGAAGAGGATGGAGATGGTTGACAGAGAGGAAATCTCAAAACACACAATATATGTGTGATGACTACATACAAGGAAGGGGATGTAGTCATTAAAATTGACATTCCTATAGAAACTAAACAAAAAATATTCCCACAATATCTAGAAGCTACTCCGTCCGTTTATTACTAGTATCTGTCGGGGATGAATGTATGAATATGTCTCTCTGTCTTTGTGTGAAATTTTTATTGTAAATATTGCAAATTCCTTTATAGCAAATGTTTACTAGCTGTGCGATCTTTTGTAAATATTTACATTCTTCATCGTATGTGCTGTGTGCACATGTTTAATATTTTATAGCAATTTATAATATATATAAACGTAGATACTTACTTTTGTATACATTATCAATATTTACATATATTAAAATGTGAGGAATAATAGACACATTATTGTATATAGACAAAGTAGTGTTGGAAATTGTTTGAAGTTTTATTTATTTGTAGAGATTATATAGGTAATTTTTGCTACTCAGTATCAAGCGAGTTCTTTGTTGGAGTTGGTCCATAGGAAATAGATTTTTGACACTAAAAATGATTGTTTTCTAATTCTGATATTTCTAACATTTGAAATCCTTTTCGAATTCACGCCTAAAGTCAAGGCTTTTTTAAAGAAGTTTCAAAGCTTCTTTAAAGAAGGTTCAAACATTTGGTGAACATGAACGATGCTAGAGTGTAAAGATAAAAATATTTGGGACGAACATGAACTCTTATAATGAGATAAATTAGTTCATAATTTAGATGGCTTAATGCAAAGAACTTCCAAAATATTGGCATCCTATTGGGACCTGCGCACACTTCTCCGTCCCCTTATTGGACTCAATTAGAAGGAGTTGTGAGAATACCATGCAATTTCATTTCTAAACGAATTATGATGCGCTGAATTCAAAAATAGTATCGGTTTTCATGTAGCATTTAAGGGTTATAGCCGTTTTTGGCTGTTTCAATGGGCAAATGAACTAGGGCTACTTTCAGAAAAATTCTCCGAAAATAGTAAGAAATTAACAAAGTAAAAAGGAGAAAATCTGCAAAAAAGTAATTCATATTTGAATAATGATTAAAAAATAATTTTAGAAATAAATAAAAAAATCTAAAAAATTTGGGAATATTTTGGTTCTTTCTAATAGATTAAAGTTCAAACTAAATTACTATTAAAATAATTTCAACGAATTTTATAATTCATATTTGACTAATTTAGAAAAAAATTGTAAATAATTTTGCATTCTATTAAATATAGATGCAAAATGGTCTTGAGCCAGGACAATATCCCAGTTCAAATCAAATATTGATTACAGACCAAAAAAAAAAATACAAACGAAAAAACTAAAACAAATGAGCGTTGGCACGGCAGAAGTATTGCTGGGTAACTCAATTAGATGCTTGTAAGATGGCATGTGTACTTTATTACTTGGTGCGATTTTTTAAACGCAAATTCGGCAAGTGAGTTGTGCTTCTCGTTTGTTTGTGAGAATCATCTCCTTATAGAGGCCGGTTTCGATGTTGAAAAGTCGCTGCGAAGCCACTTGAAAAGACTTTTGACATGGTCGAAATCATGATCGTTGTAGTCTGCAGCCAAGTAATAAATGTCACCATGCCATTTGTAAATAAATTTGCATTCTATTAAATATAGATGCAAAATGGTCTTGAGCCAGGACAATATCCCAGTTCAAATCAAATAAAAAAATAATTGAAAAAATCGAGGAAGATTTTGCGTTTTTTTTTCTAATAAAGAGTGATTTTTTTGAGGTTAGGATTTTCATGCATTAGTATTTGACAGATCACGTGGGATTTCAGACATGGTGTCAAAGAGAAAGATGCTCAGTATGCTTTGACATTTCATCATGAATCGTCTTACAAACGAACAACGCTTGCAAATTATTGAATTTTATTATCAAAATGCGTGCTCTGTTAAGAAAGTTCATTGCGCGCTTCCATTTTATGGTCAGTTTAATCGACCCACTGAAGCGGCTATTCGGGCTATTGTGACTAAATTTCGCACCAAATTTACATTGTTGGACATTAAACCACCAACACGCTTACGTAGAGTGCGAACTGAAGAAAATATCGCAGCTGTATCGGCCAGTGTTAATGATGACCACCAATTTTCGATTCGTCGCCGTTCGCACCAATTGGGTCTCTGTTACTCAAAAACGTGGAAATGCCAAAATTGGACTAAGCGGATGGACCACCTAAGACGCAGCCGCGGTCAACATTTAAATGAAATTATCTTCAAAAAGTAAATGTCATGGACCAATCTAACGTTTCAAATAAAGAACCGATGAGATTTTGCAAATTTTATGCGTTTTTTTAAAAAAAAAAAGTTATCAAGCTCTTAAAAAATCACCCTTTATATTAAAGTTCAAATTAATTTTTTATGAAATAAACTCTACGGCTGATGTTTTTTATATTAAAAATTATTTAAAAATAATATTTTTAAGATTTGGAAAATCAAAATTTGTATCAAACCTCATCCATACAGAAAATATAAAAATATATTTTTGAACAATAGTTTCCTTCAACTACCCACGAACGATACTAAAATGTAATTTTAGACCCTTTAAAAAAATAAAATAAAATAGAATCGGAAAAATCGAAGAGGATTTTGCTTTTTATACCTACAACACTTCATGGAATAGGATATTATAAGTTATTTCTAAGAGATTAAAGTTCAAACTAAATTATTTATTATGAAAAACAATTTTCAACGAAATTTTTTTCTCTTTACCATCAAGAATTCTTCATCTGTAAAATTTAAATATATAGAAATTAATTAAAAATAATATAAAAATCAAAAATAATATAAAATAATAATATTTTTATGATTTGAAAAAAAAATCAAAATTCGTATCAAATCTCAACTATTCAGAAAATATAAAAATATTCAGCGAAACTAAATGAAAATAAAATGTAATTTTAAACACTTTTCAAAAATTGAAATAAAAAATTGAAAAAATCATAGAAAATTTTGATTTTTTTCTAAATTATTTAAAAAAATGTAACGAATTTTGTGATACTTTTTCTTGACCATCAAGAATTTTTCAAATATTCATCTTTAAAATTTAAAAACATATAAAAATTAACTAAAATATATCATTTTTAAGATCACATCTCAGCTATTCAGAAAATATAAAAGTATTCAATTCCGCCTAAAAATATATTTTTGACTAATATTTTCCTTGAACTATTCACGAGCGAAACTAAATGAAAATAAAATGTAACTTTAGACACTTTTTAAAAATTGAAATAAAATCATAAAAAATTTTGATTTTTTTCTAAATTATTTCAAAAAAATGTAACGAATTTTGTGATATTTTTTTACCATCAAGAATTTTTCAAATATTCATTTTTAAAATTTTAAATATATAAAAATTAACTAAAAAATAAGATTAGTGAAAAACAAAAAAATCAAAACTCGTATTCAAAAAATATAAAAACTAAATGAAAATAAATTTAAATTTTTGAAACTTTTTAAAAAAAAAATTAAAAAAAGAATCCAAAAAGATTGGAGAAAATTTTGTTTTTTTTTGTAACAGATCAAACTAAATTATTTGTTATGAAAAACAATTTTCAACGAATTTTTCTTCTCTCTTGAACATAAAAATTTACAATTTTTTCAAATATTCATCTGAAAATTTTTTATAAATAAAAATTATCTAAAAAATATTATTTTTAAGATTGGGAAAAACAAATAAAATTCGTACCACTTCTCAGCTATTAAGAAAGTATAAAAATATTCAGTTACGTCTCCAAATGTATTTTTGACTAATATTTGGCTTCAACTACTCGCGAAGGAAAATACAAAATCAATTTATTTTACATACAAATCACCCAATCTCCGCAAGCCAACTATTGACCGTAAATCGATATAAAAAATTTAAATCAACGTTTTCTTATTTTTTTGTAGACTGTTCCACCTAAACCACTGTTTCTATGTGAAATCAAAATTCGTAACTCTTGTAGCCATCATAATTACTTTTAATTGAACATGGCGAATGTGATCGGACTTATATTTCCAAAATTAAAGTACAAATATTAAAGATACCTTCGACGAGAATGGAAATTTTAATAAAAATTGTATTAAAAAAATATTCATAAAAAATAATTTCATTTTCGAGTTTGGACAGCTAAAATGCAACAGAAAATATTTATACATAACACTTCAACGAAATGTTTGAAATTTTGTATTTGATATATAGAGCAGAGTCCGGATCGAAGGACCATACAGCTTAAGATATTCTGCAGAAGGGACTAACAAGTTCGAGGGTTTCCTTAAATAAATCTCTTAACATCTAGAGAATTAAAGATTAATACCCTGTGATATAGGATTCGTAGTCAGTTAATTTGAATTTACAAAACCTGCTCGAAGGACCACAAAATAGAGAGAAATTGTGAAATAACCCACAGAGATGCCTGAAAACAATAAACAAAGTATAAATATGAATTCCAATGAATGTCTGCATGATGTAGAACTACGTCTCTCGTGAAATAAATACCAGTTTTGGCGGCTTGGTGTGTGTGGTGGTGGGTGACGCACCTCTTTGTTTTCATCTTTCAAGTAAACTTACCTTCTCTTCTCGGGTTTATATGCCAATGCGTAATTTGTCTATAGCTGATAATGGATTTCTATACTATACAACAACAATAAACAATATACAAGTACATATTGTACTTTATATACATACAAACATACATACATCCATATATATATATATATATGTCTGCTTGTAAAACTGTCTTTATTTCAAAATAAAATATACTCAACGCAACGGGAACAAATTGCGCAGTTGTGTAATCGTATCTCAAAGATACGACATTCATTAGCTTTTGGAATTGTGTGAAACATGTACAGCAACAATTTCTGGGATGCAAATGAAGCATCGCGACGTCGCAACGCATTTAGAAGTGCGACTTTGATGAATCACTCGGTTTTTGTTTTTAATCACTTTCAAATTTGAGGGTGCGGGATCATTGGAAAGGAAGACGATTGCAAGACGATTTCGAATTGTATAAACAAACAAATTTTTATTATTTCATAATACCCGCCATGATAATAAATATAAAAAATGTATTTCAAAACAAAACTAGACGCTCGGCAATTAATTATAAGCAATCGATTATATATTGGCCACTGTGCAGGCAGATATTAAGGTGTGCTGAAAATGAAAAAAATAAAGTGAAAGACAATATATATATCTAGAGGATTGCAAAAATAAATATCTGTGCAAAGTTTCAATAAAATCAAAATCATATGAATAAGAATAGGGATGCAACTGAAAAATAATAAAATAAAATAGAATTTTTATGAAAAAAAAGATTAAAAAAAAATAGAATTTTTATCAGTGCCCAGAAAATATTTGACCAAGTTCTATGTATAGCATTTTCTTATGTATTTTGTTTTTCTAAACTCAGAACCAATTAAAAAATAATATGGAAAAATTTTTTAATTTTAATTTACTAAAATTCCAATTTTTGCCAAAAGTACCTTTTATATTTGTACTCTCATTTTGGAAATATAAGTCCCATAACACCCGTCTATATGTTCAGTTAAAGGTACTTTTGACGGCTACAAATGCTGTGAATTTCACTTTCACAAAATTGAAAATGAATAGATTTCGAAAAAAGTACGAAATTAATCCTAAAATGAATTTTATATTTTGACTTATTACTGACATTTAAGTTGAGTTTTGAGTAGTGATGTATTCACAGGCTTATAGTAGAATTTTATGGCAAATATTTTTCTAGAACATTTTGACCCGTCAAAACACTGTTATAAGGGCGATTTTTACACTTTTCGACAAAAGGGTCCAAAAAGTCCCCTATTTTGAGAAGCTGGAGTGTTCATATGTTCTACAAAAATGTTCCTCTTAGTGCTCTAAGTAATATTGCTGAACATACCCTACACCTAAAATAAAAGGATCACAAGGTTTCCCATGTCGACTCATCATAAGAAATTAGCCCTACAATATAACAAATTAATCCTATACAAAAGAGAGCAAAAAAAGTCCTTATATTGAGTAGCTGGAGGGTTAAAATGTTCTACAAAAATGTTCCTCGTAGTGTCTTAAGTAATGTTCCTGAACATGTCCTATACCTAAGATATAAGGATCACAAGGTATCCTAAGTCGATTCATCATAAGAAATTAAACCTAAAAAAAAATAAGAAATTAACCCTATACAAAAGACACAAAAAGACCCTTTTTAAGTAGCTGGAGGGTTCAAATGTTCCACAAATATCTTCTTCGTAGTGTTTTAAGTAATATTACTGAACATATACTATACCTAAGATATAAGGATCACAAGGTTTTCCATGTCAATGCATCATAAGAAATTAAACGTACAAAAATAAGAAATTAACCCTATACAAAAGACACCAAAAAGACCCCTATGTTGAGTAGCTGGAGGGTTCAAATGTTCCACATATATCTCCCTCGTAGTGTTTTAAGTAATATTACTGAACATATACTATAGCTATATGTTCAGTATATACTATAGCTAAGATATATAAATATATCATAAGAAATTAACCCTAAAATGATTTTTATGTTTTGACTTATTTCTAATAATTAAGTTGAGTTTTGAGTTTTGGTATATTCCTAGACTTATAGTAGAATTTCATGGCAAATATTTTTCTAGAACATTTTGACCCGTTAAAACCCTGCTTTAGGGGAGATTTTTACCGTTTTCGACAAAAGGGACCAAAAAGACCCCTATATTGCGAAGCTGGAGGGTTAAAATGTTCTAAGAAAAATGTCCTCGTAGTATTCTAAGTAATATTACTGAACACATGCTATACCTAAAATATAAGGATCATAAGGTTTCCCACGCCGATTCATCACATGTTATTAACCCTAAAATTAATTTCAAGTTTTGACTTATTTCTAACCATTAAGATGAGTTTTGAGTTTTGCTGCATTCCAAGACTTATAGTAGAATTTTATGGCAAATATTTTTGTAGAACATTTATTACCCGACACCTTAATAAATATGAACATAACAACTTGCTTCCAACAGCGAAAAATGTTCAATTCAAATTTAAATATTCTAACGTGCGATTATGTGTGCTCTCCTGCACTTCGCCCACCCTCCCTAAATATGTGTGTCATCATAATATTTTAAAACTAAATATTCTGTGGATTTATTTAACAAACAAAAAAGATCATCCATAAAAAATGCGCGCGGCAACATGAGAAAAAATCTGCAAAGAAATATGTGAAACAATTTGTATTTGTTTAGTTTTGAACTCAGGCCAGCCAGAGATACATATCGGGAAACAGCACGTAGTTTTGTGGAATTTCAATTTTGTTTTTCGAATACAATAAAAACTGAGTTTGACTCTTTTTTTGTTTTTGTTATAGGTATGGGATTCAAACGAAGCGTTGCAAATATGTTACCATTTTCATTTATGCCATTAGTGCGCAGTATTCTATGGTTGGATGACGTTATATTATTTGAGAGAATTTTGAATTTTTTTCGTTTGTTTTATAAATATATATTATTCTTTTGTTGTTGTATGAGTGATAATAACTCACAGAGGATTACTAAACCGCAAATGACGGACACTGTGCTACAAATTTGGGAATATTAAAAAAAAAACCAATTAAATATTTTCAACTGAAATGACGTTCATAATTTTTTTAGAGTAAATACCAGGAACATCGTAATGAAACTTATGGAGCGTCTTACAGACTCTATTAGCTGTTAATAAAATGGATTTTAAAAAAATCAAAAATATATTTTTTTGTTTATAAAATAAATAAATAAGAAAAAAAATAAAAAATATATCTTTTTAACCCTTTACAAAAGGGACCAAAAATACCCCTATATTGAGTAGCTGGAGGGTTCAAATGTTTCACGAATATGTTCCTCGTAGTGTTATAAAAAATATTGCTGAACATATCCTATACCTAAAATGTAAGAATCACAAGTTTTCCTATGCCGATTCACCTTAAGCAATTATAATTGTATGGCAAATATTTTTGTAGAACATTTTGAAATAGACAACTATATTGATTAGTATATATATATATATTTGAGTAAAGAAATATATATTTTTTAGATTTCACATTTTTCTTTAAAACTAGCAGAATTTTACTTGAACATTTCGAAATTTTAAACCCTCGTTTTAGGAGTGTTTTAACCTTTTTCGCAAAAGGGCCAAAAAGACACATATATTGAGTTGCTAGAGGGTTAACATGTTATACAAAAATCTTTCCCGTAGTATTCTAAGTAATATTGCTGAACACTTTTTATACCGAAAATGTAAGGATCACAAGGTTTCCCAGGTCGATTCATAATTAACCCTAAAATAGAAATTAAATTTGACTTATTTGTGACAAGGGACCAAAATAACCTATATACTGAGTAGCTGGAGGGTTAAAGTGTTCCGCAAAAATGTTAGTCGTAGTGTTCTAAGTAATATTGCTAAATAAATCCCATACTTAAAATGTAAGGATCACAAGGATTCCCAGGCCGACTCATCATAAGAAATTAACCCTAAAATGGATTTTAAGTTTTCACATATTTCTGGCATTTAAGTTGAGTTTTGATGAGTATTGATGTATTCAGAGATTTATAGCAGAATTTTATGGCAAAGATTTTTGTAGAACATTTTGACCCTTGAAACAACCCCTCTATTAGGGTTGCTTTTAACCTCTTATTCCAAAAGGATCAAAGATACCCTATGTTGAGTAGCTGGAGGGTTAAAATGTTCTACAAAAATGTTCCTTGTAGTTCTCTAAGTAATATTGGTAAACACTTCCTATACCGAAAATATAAGAAACACAAGATTTCCCAAACCGATTTAATATAAGAAATAAACGACTTAAGTGAGCCAAAGTCTCACGCAGTTTGTAGTTAAGACAAAGGCATCTGCACTGTAATGACTATAATTTAAGCTCAATATTTTGTACAGAGAACTGCCACAAGTAATTTAAAAATATATATTATTTTCACTTGGGGTGGTATTTCCTCTTAATTGGTAAATTCCTTCATTTCTAAACAGAAAAAAATAATGAGCAGTTCATTTAATGTAATTAAAAAAAATTAATTATTATATTAATGGATTTCTATATTAATGTGTAATAGAAGAATTTATCCAAAACCAACTCTCCCCCTCTCTGTGTTAAAGGTCATAAAAGACCTCCCGGTTTGTTAATAATTCCCCCCCTACTTCCAAATTAATCGCCTTTTTATAGCTCCCATTAGCAACCTAAATTTTGGAATTTTCTATGAATCATCATCATGGTCAGTACACATTGTAATGACATGTCAAAATTAATTGTCTAACAGGAATATGTCATATTTAAGTTAAAAGGGTCACAAGCGTTTGTTTGTAATTGACAAATAGAGAGAGAGAACAATAGATCATCATTTGCTATACTGCCCAAACACTCATAGAAAAACATCTGCTATTATTCGAATGAATGATGGTATGTAATAAAATTTTTAATAACATCGTAAAAATAAAAATTCTCTTCCTAAAGTTCAGCTTTAAACTTAACGAATGAATCGTGGTGTGTTGGTGGTGTTCGGAGGCCAACTAAAAGCTTTGCGTGTTTAAAGGTAATTTATAATCAGGGAAAACGAAGAAGAATAATACACCAAACCCCACACCCTCCCAGCAAAGTCTGGGGAGGGGGGGTCAATTATTAAAGTGTTTGGCCGGTTTGAAATCTTGTTTTTTTTTGCTTCTCTTCTTGCTTTCTTGTAATAATAAAATCTCACCTTTAATTGTGTGTTTAATCAGAGCATAACAAAAAATCTCACAAACCTTCAACTGCGTCTTCCCCACCACGTTCCATACAAAATGATGTCATCGTGAGAATTTCCCAGCCAAAAAACTGATATCAATTTTCACGTTTTTCTTCTGCTTCTTGGGGGCACACCCTTTCCTTTTCTGTTCAATGTCAGTTTTATGGGAATTTGCACATGACTTGAAATTATTATTTTTCGGTGGCGATTGTGTTTGAGTAACTCTACTCCATACAGTCAGCCAGCGAGACAACGAAAGCGAAACTGCACGTATTTAGCATTTGAAGTTCAAGGTTACGACTGTTGTGACCTCAATGGAAAAATTTTCTCTGTCTATAAGAGAATATGGAATAAATTCACGCGAAGTAATTCGTTTTCCACGTTCAGATAGGTATGGTCGTAAAATGATGGTAAAGTTATATAGCAGAGACTCGTAAAAATATGCTATATTTATATGGCATATGTACTGAAACAGTACACTCGAGTAAAATGGTTTCATAAATAACTTTTACACAAATTGCATCAAATCAATATCTTTGTTTTGATATCCGAGAAAAATAAAATTTGAAAAATCTATGTTTTTTCGTTACGAGAAGAATTAGAAGAAAAAATTTGTTAGGCGACTGAAAATCGCCCTAAACAAAAATTGGAACAACAAAAATTACGCCCAAAAATAAATGAAAAATCATCCAAAAATAAAAAACGGCAAAAAACTTGGGTATTTTTTCATACGAAAAATAGCCCAAAAATGTGATTAATTTTTAATATTAAAAATCTTCCAAGAATATATCATCTAGGGTATGCCAAAATTCGGCTTCGCCCAAAAATTATATAAAATTTCATATGAAAAATCGTCCATTTTTCTATTTGATTTTTGGCGTAATTTTTCATATTTTTTTTTTGGAGTTTTGTTCGTTTTTTTTAAGATTTTCTCCTCTGGGGTTTTCAGGGTTGCAATTTTGGAAAAAAAAACGCGCAAAAGGGAAGTGTTTCATATTTGAATTTTGAACAATTGGCGATATTTCATATTTGATTTTTCAATAATTTTTCATAATGAAAAATCGTCTAGGTGGCAAATCTAAAATATTGCCCAACGTCAGTTATTGTAAAATTTGCTTAGCGTTTTCTGGCCATTTTTTGATTTTTCTTTAATAGTCAGTTTTTGTCGACATTTTTGGTTTCGATAACTCGAAAGTCATCGATTAATATTCCCCGATTTTATCGTTTTTTTATTCAGATGAGTTAATAAAATATAATTATTATTTTTTATTTTTCCAAACTTTAACGTCCGATAACTTGAAATCTAAGTTTCGATACTAAGATTGTTTCCATTTTTTTATTATTTTTTCCGTTTTTTATCATTTTCATCTCATTTTACAAAAAATATTTTTTTTTCAAATTTTCCAAACTTTCACGTTCGACAATTCGGTTATTTTAAGATTTTCTTTCCAAAAGAATTGTCAGATCTTTGGGCTAATCAATGTACAATATCTCGATAACTACGCCAGTTATCGAAAAAAGTTTTCGATTTTTTTCAGTTAAATGAGCTAAAAATAATAAAAAAATCAAAAATCGATTTTTTTAATTTTCAATTTCGATATCTACGGTAGTTATCAAAATATGTAATTTTATTTTCCGCTTTTATTTTCATTTGTGATCTATTTTTTTAACGATAACTAAGCGAGGTATCGATGACTTTTGCAAGCATTTTTTATAGATTTTTTTGAGATTTTTTCCAAAAATATAGTCAAATTTCAAAATTTCTAATTTTCAATTTCGATGTTTCGATAACTAATAATTTTATTTTTACTTTACTTTTTCTGTGCATTTTTTAGTTTTCTAATAATGCTATTGATATTTTTGGTTTCGATAACTCGAAAGTTATCGAAATTTTTTACCCATTTTTTTTTCGCTCTTTTAAATAATAAAAAAATCAAAAAATCAATTTTTGTAAATTTTCAATTTCTATGTTTCGATAACTAAGATAGTTATCGAAATTTTATTTTATTTCCTTTTTCAAAATAAATGCTTTTTTTCGTTTTTCGAATTTTAACTTCCGATAACTTGCAAACCAAGCGATAACATGGCGTGCAATTTTTTTGTTGGTAATTTTGAGTTTTTTTTATATTTTTAAATGATTTAAATAATTGCGAAAGTGACTGTGTGGCAATTATGATTTTTAGACGCTTTTAATTTTCCGGAGAATATCGGAAAAACGTTGTTTCATTTTTTTTTTGTTATTTGAGCTGGAAACCACAACAACGCCACAATTCCAATATAATTCAATACGTTACGCTTCAGAAATACGTACATAGGTATGAATGTACAAATTTCTGTATGTATGTATGCCTGTTTGTACGAATATGTCTAGAATGAACAAAAAAAAAGGTTGCCCTTGAATTAATGAACATGACATCATCACACGACCAACCAACCAGCTCCAGTAGAACAACAACAACTGCCAAGAACGTAAAACGTAAAAACGTAAACGTAGTATACGACCGAACTACCAACCAACCGACCGACCGACTAATGCGAGATACACATCTGAGAATTTCGAAGTGTTCTCCGGTGGCAGGAGTAACACAAAAAGCTACCCAGTCAGTCAGTACCAGTTGCCTGCGATTACAGACTACGACGTAGAATATATGCAATACCATCGAAGACTATGAATGCAAAGTAATAGAGGTGCTCATAAAAATAGCACACTTTTGGAAAAGGGCCAATAGTTGTAATGTTATTTAGATGTATGCCACTGTGCATATTAAGTAAATTTACAAAGACAATTGTTATACGTGGAGGTATTTGTTTTTTTTTTTAATTTAGTTAAATTAATTTTGAAATGCCTGTATTTCTTGCTATTAAATTGGCTGTATGCCTTTTTGCCGTAATTGTGTATAGCATTGCCATAAATCATGATTACTCCTCTGCTCTTGCTTCTCATTTTCATTTTCTGGAAAAATATTCCTTCTCTCTCCATAAACAGATAAGAAGCCATCCCATGCCCAGAGTCACGGTATTGTTTGGCATTCGTTGTCGCCTCGAAACTTGTTTTCGAATTCAAGTTTTGCTGTTGTTTTGTCTTTCTTTTTTTTCTACTTTTTTTGCCAGAAACACCTTTCACGCCTTTGTTGTTGATGATTAAAGTTTATGAAGAGAGAGAGAAACAAAAAAAATTAGTAGAAAAAACTCGAAGAAACATGAAACGTACGAAAAACTTCATCTTCCTCCAGACCGCGGCTAACGTCATCGTAACGATAATGATGGTGATCGTCATCGTCATCATCATCATTCAAAATGAGTTAAGAATAGAGTTTAATGCCTCAACACATTTTCCCCTCCGCTCTCCTCCCCCCTGTAAAGTTGGTTGGTTCGGTTCATTCGTCTTTGGGTTTTTGGCTTGAAAGCCGGTTTTCTTTCTTCTGCTTCACTTCTTCTTCTTGATTTTTTTTTCATTATTATCATTAACTTGGTATAGAGTAGTTAGTTTGTTAACGAAATAAAAAAAATGTGAAAAAGAAGAAGAGGAAAAAAATCCAAAAACACAGGCTGGCTTTTAAGTTCACATTTTATTGTGATCGATGGTGGCAGATTTGTTGTTCGTTCTGACCACCTTTTTCTTTTGGTGTTTGTTTAAAGGCTTTACTTATTGTTGGCCAACATAGAACCGTTCGATGTGGCGGCCACAATCCACGCTTAAATCTGCCAAAAAAGAAGTGGGCTTTTGCTAATGATCAAAAAGGTTTGCGGTGTTATTTATGGACTTTTAAGATAGAAATGACAGCAGATTTTGAACTGAAAAAAATGTTACCCCCTAAACAACACACCCTTTTCAACACTACCATTTATGGCAATTTGTCAAATTATTGGCCACTTTTTGCTCCATCCTCAATTTGGGAAATAATTTTCTAATTTCCACAAAATGACCCTCGAAATTTTCAAAATGCATTCTTGATTAGCTCTTATTCTTCTCAATTAATGATGCTTGACATTCAAATGAATTTATTCTCCTACAGAAATAAACCATACATGCATACATATTATATCCATTAATATAAGTGTGGACACAAGGGTGGAGCAACAGAAAAAATACAAATCTTCCATAAATGCATTAGATTATGAAGGCGGCGAGAGCAGTCTACTAAACGAACAGCTCTAAACCAATCTACACACGAGGTCTCTTTCAGTGACCTAAAGGTTGGTAGAAGCTCCCCTTGTTCCATCTGAGATGATTATGCGATTTATTTGAGTATTTTCATTCAGGAGAACCTCCCCTTTCTTCCTTCTGATATGTTTTTTTGATTTTTTTTTATATTTGAATTTGGGAGAAGCTCCCCTTTTCCCTCTGAAATGTTTTTCTTTTCGAATTTTTTTTAATATTTGAATTTGGGAGAATCTCCTATTTTACCTTCTGGAATGTTTTTTTCGATTTTTTGAATATTTTTATTTGTTCCTTATTCCTTGTGGGATGTTTTTTTTGCGATTTATTTGAATATTTTTATTTCGGAGAAAGAAATTTCACTTATTCCTTTTGGAGTGTTTATGCGATTTATTTGATTTTTTTCTTTTACTTTTCACGACCCACACTAATGTACATACCTCCGTGTATGTAAATTTATGAAATACTTGAACAAGATACGTTGTTTAAAAATAACTTCTGCTTTTAGATGAGGAAAAATTACTGCAATTACAACTATTTTCTCCCACACCATTTCCAGAGATAATTTTTCAGTTGCACTCGAGAATTGAAAAATTCAATGAAACCAATAAAAACACTGTGCGACAGTCCAAAAACTCTGGGAATTTGATACTATTTATCTTGTAGGTATTGTCGAGTAGAAAAAGAATCAGTATTTGAAATTTGCCAGACTTCCCCAAAATCTTGAGTTACGGGTAAAAAACCGGTTTTCGTACCTTTGCACACGATTTTCACTTTCGCATAGTTTTTGAAAAGAAAAAACCTGGATTTCGACCGATATATAGATTATTCAAAAAAAAAAAACTTAAGAAATCTGTGTACTTTCGTCCAGCAAACACACTTTTTTAAACAATTTTTAACCATTTTTCAACTTAGGTCATGTTTTTGCACATTATTTTGTTTGGTAACCGTACCACAAGTAAAATTTATTAAGTAACACATTTAGTAAGGAGTAAAACGCCGCTTTGTCTTAAAAAATCCGTCAGTAATTGGCTGAGTTATTGAAGTTTTTATAAATACCAATTTTTTGCAAGAATACAAGTTTTTATCATTCCAGTTCACATCTCTCATTATTTTACGAAATGAAGTCCAATAAAAATACTTAAAATTCGCTAAAATGATAAAAACTATGAAAATATTACTAGATTTCCCATTTTTTCCAAAAAAAAAAATACCCGAATTCCCAAAGTGGGGAAAATGTGTTTCAAAATTGGGGATATTTTATTAAGATGCACATAAAATATATTAAAATGTCGGTCCAGGATGCACACATGAGAAAGGATTATATATTTCGGAAGAAGGGCTGAAAATAAAATAATTGTACTTTTCAGATTTTCTAGATCAATTCGTTTACTTGCTTAAAATAAAAATTATTATTTTTAATTAAATATAAATTGCAATGTGCAGATTTGCAATTCAAACATATAAATATATATCTAAATCTATGAGGAAATTCTTGAAACTTGGACAAAGTTTTAGTTTTACGGCAGCACACACGGAAAAATCTTATATACTCCGGAAGAAGGGCTGGAAGTAAAAGATTTGTGTTTTTCAGATTTTCTAGATCAATTCGTTTACTTGCTTAAAATGCCAACTATTATTTTTAATTAAAAATAAGTTACGAAAATGTAATGTTGGTGAGATATGATATAAAAATGTTGGTAGAAATTACGAAAATTTAATGTTAGTGTGAGCAAATATACAGAGGATATATAAAAAATATTGTTGGAAATTTTTGACATCGCACAAATTTCATGTTTCGCTGTTGTACACATGAGAAAAACCAATATAGTCCGGAAGAGGGGATGAAAATAGAACAATCGTGTCTTTCAGATCTTCTAGATCAATTCGCTAACTCATATAAAGTGCAAATTATAGTTTTCTTAATTTGAAATAGAATTGGGGATATTAAAAAGATTTACACTATACTTAAACTTTAGCGGAAATACGTAATTTCTGAGAAAAATCTATTTTTTATGCATGCACACATGAAAAAAACGGCTATTTTCTAAAAATATAATTAATAATAAAATAGCAGAGACTTTTCGATTTTCCACATCAATTCGTGAACTCATTTAAAACCGAAATTTTTATATTTTCAAAAGGTTTACAATATATCTAATCTGAAATACGTAATTTCTGAGAAAAATCTATTTTTTATGCATGCACACATGAAAAAATCGGTTATTTGCTAAAAATATAATTAATAATAAAAAATCAGAGACTTTTCGATGTTCCACATCAATTCGTAAACTCATTTAAAACCGAAATTTTTATTTTTTACTTTTTAAAAATGCAAACTATAGTTTTGTGATCAAATATATATAAGAAATTACTGATTTATTTTTTATTTCTGGCAAAATTCAAGTTTTTTGATTGCACACATGAACAAATCCAAAATATTCTGAAAGAGGAATTAAAAATAAAGCAATTGTGTCTTTAGGATTTTCGGTATCAATTCGCTAAGCCATTTAAAACGCAAATTATTATTTTTTTTAATTTTTTAATTTAATTTTTTGCTGAAATTCGTAATTTCTGAGAAAAATCAAATTATTTTTGAAAAAATCGGATATTTTCTGAAAATATATTGCACACATGTAAAAATCCAAAATATTCTGAAAGAGCAATTGAAAATAAAGCAATTACGTCCTTACGATTTTCGATATCAATTCGTTAAGCTATATAAAATGCAAAATGCTATTAACCAAATGTATTCTGTAAATAGATAAATATTGATATGCTGATAAATCATCCAAACGAATTGATTTGGAAAAACTATCAATTACAATTACTTCAGTATTAAATCTTCTATCTGAATATATTTGTTTCGGTCATGTGTGCAATCGAATAACAAGTCTGTGGAAGTTGCAAAATTGAGACTTTGCTATACATTCCTTACATCATATCACGTTTATCCCTTTTGAATATTTATGATGAAAATTAATGAAAAAATGTACTTTCCCTTAAGACTATAGCACTTCTAGGCTTCATTACAATTGAATAAGATTCCTAAAAAGAAATCAAACAAAAATCTTATTTTTTCAACTAAGACAGTTTCAATCTAAATTTCAATATACATGACATCTCTTTCATGATTCAGATGCGATTTCTAAAGTGAAATCAGTCGAAAAATCCTTTTTTTTTTCAACTAAGAAAATTCCAATCTCAATTTCAGTAGAATTTCTCGGGCATACCTTTGGAAATGGTGTAGTTTTGTTAGCAATATATTGTTTTAGTCATGCAACCATAGGAATATTAGTTGATGCTAAAACACAAAGAAATAATCTTTGATTGCCTTTAATGAATGAATGAAATCATCTAAGAAAAAATATTGTTTTAATCAAACATTTTTGATAATTCATTTTTAATTTCTAACAAATGACACGATATTTATGCGCATTTATTTATACAAAAAAAAAAACTAAACAAACAGACAATGATAGTTAGACCGGTCTGATGCAATCTCAAAAAATGTATGACGACGATATCATTAATCATTAAATAATAATAGGTTTGTCATATGTCAATATCACATACTCTCTCCGGGCATAGAAGAAATTCCGCATTTGAAGTCCATATTTGAAAGGATAATGAAAATTTGATTTGTTGTAAAATAATATATTCTAAAAATATATTTTTAACCTTAAAAATTCTACCTTCTTTCTTTTATTCCTGCTCAATATTATACTCAATACTTAGTATAGTATTATATGTATTATATAGTATAATATTAGTATAACCCTAATTAGTCAAAGTATTTTTAAATTGTTGTTATTATTGTTGTTGTCATTAGATTGTGAAGCTTAATCTATTCATCGCTATTTAGATTTTTTCTTCCTCTTCTGAAATTCAATGCTTGCAAGTCTGACTGTTTTTGAGGTTTTCGTTTTCCCACTGTGATTTGGGTATGAGATTTTATTGTATTTTAATTAGAACGCCGCCCAACGGTTTCGATAGTAGACAAACTAACCGAGTTCAGCAGTTTTCTACGAACGTTAAGCGAAAGCAGTTGTGTCTGAGATAAACCTCAACTAAAAGCAAAAAATAAACTAAAAAAAAGAAAGTGCAAAATGTTTACATGTAAGAAAGAAAATACCAAAGGATTTAAGGACATTTCAAATAAATAATACAATTTTTTATTATTAAATAATAAATTCCTCCCTTGGAAAATTCTTGCCATTGTGACCTCCTCCTAAAATATCTCCTATATTTTCAAGTTTGTGTTGCATGACTCATAGAATATCTTATAGATGAACTCATACTTGGTTGGTACCTGTGAGTGATGTAGTGCTTCGTGTTTTTTCGCGTACAAGTGCAAGTGTACTCGTTCCGGGCATAATAATGTCTAGTAGTTTTCGCTGTGAAAAAATGTTTACAATATTAAATAGCGAGATTTTTAAGAAATTGTGCTAATTTTCCATGGTTGAATGAACTTTTGTTTTTAGTTTTTTTTCGTTCTGTTTTTAAAGAAAGTATCGGCATTTATAGTTTCTTTTAATGCAAAACACTTGTGCCATAAAAATATTAATTTATTCAAAAAAAATGTGTGTTTCTTCTTTTTGAATATTCATTAGCTCTAATCGATATTGTTGTTGATGGCGATGACTCAATCCTAATGAAATCAGTTATAAAAATAACACCTCAATTCTTATTCAAAATATTCAAATATTCGAACCGGTTTCCGGTTCATTAACGATTTGGCAGAAGGAATAAAAAAGATCCAAGATACCTTATATATTTCGAACAACGAACATGGAAAAATTCAATTTTCCCCATAAAATTCATGTTTAGCGATTGCACACATAAGAAAAATCTATATAGTCTGGATGAAAGGGGTTAAAATAAAATACTCCTGACTTTCAGATTCTCTATATCAATTCGTTAACTTATATAAAATACAAGTTATTAATTTTTAATTAAAAATAAATTGCAAAGAGCTGTTTTGGTATGCACAGAGATAACGTATATTCACAATTTTATCGAATTTCAGGATTTTTGATAAAAATCAACTTTTAAAGGTTGCACACATGAATAAGTGTTATATATTCCGAGAGAAGGACCGAACATAAAACAATCGTGTTTATCAGATTTTCTATATTAATTCGTTAACGAGATTAAAATAAATATTAATATATTTTTTTATTTTAAAATCAATTGAGATGTGTAGTTTTGCTATACACAGGCATAAAATATATCTAAATTATTATATTTTATTTTAAAATCAATTGAGATGTGTGGATAAAATACATCTAAATTCGTGATTTCTAACAAAATTCAAGCTTTTTGACTGCACACATGGAAAACTCCTATATATTCCGGTAGATGGGTTTAAAAGAAAATACTCGTCGCTTTCAGATTCTCTAGATCAATTCGCTAACTCATATAAAATACAAATTATTATTTTTCCCTTAAAAATAAAGAAAAGTTTAATCTTTTATGGTTGCACACATGAAAAAGTCCAACATATTCCGATAGAAGGGCTAAAAATAAAACAATCGTATCTTTCATATTCTCTAGATCAATTCGTTTACTTGCAATTCCGCACAGAATTCATGTTTCCCGATTGCACACATGAGTAAACCCAATATATTCTGGAAGAAGGATTTCAAATAAAATACTCCTGACTTTCAGATTCTCTATATCAATTCGTTGACTCATGTAAAATAAAAAAATATTTTTCAATAAAAAAATTATAAAATTCGAGAAAATCAAAGAAAATTTTGCTGAAAATTTTGATTTCTGAGAAAATTCTAGTCTTTTATGGTTGCACACATGGAAAAATCCTATATATTCCTAGAGAAGGGCTGAAAATAAAATAAACGTGTTTTCCAGATTTTCAAGATCAATTCGTTTACTTGTTTAAAATGCGCATGATTTTCTTAATTTAAAAATAAATTTTCGATTGTGTAATGTTGGTGTAGGAAGATATACAAAAAATATAAAAAAATTTTGGTCACAATTCTTAATTCCGCTCGAAGTCCATGTTTCCTGATTGCACACATGAGAAAACCCAATATATTCTGGAAGAAGGGTTTCAAATAAAATACTCCCGACTTTCAGATTCTCTATATCAATTCGTTAACTCATGTGAAATACAAATTAGTTTTTAGTCGTGAAAAATAAAAATAAAATTCAAGAAAATCTGACAAAATGCAAGTCTTTTATGGTTGCAAACACGAAAAAGTTCTATATGTTCTGAAAGAAGGACTGAAAATAAAGTCATCGTGACTTCCACATTTTATATATCAATTAGTTTAAATAATTTTATTTATTAGTTAAAATAATTTTTTTAATTAAAAATAAATTGCGATTTTTTAAAATTGGCGTTAAAAGAAATAATAATAAAATACATAAAAATGTTGGTCAAAATTCTTAAAAATAAAAATAAAATTCAAAAGAAAGTCTGACAAAATGCAAGTCTTTTATGGTTGCACACACGAAAAAGTTCTATATATTCTGAAAGAAGGACTGAAAATGAAGTCATCGTGACTTCCACATTTTCTATATCAATTAATTTACGTGCTGAAATGAAAATTATTTTTGTAATTAAAAAAATGCGATTTTTTAATATTGACGTTAAAAGAAATAATAATAATAAAATATATAAAAATGTTCGAAATTCCTCATTCCGCTCGAAATTAATGTTTCCCGATTGCACCCATGAGAAAACCCAATATATTCTGGAAGAAGGGTTTCAAATGAAATACTCATGGCTTTCAGATTCCCTATATCAATTCGTTAACTCTTGTAAAATACAAATTATTTTTTTAATTTTCGATAAAATTCGATAAATTCAAAAGATTTACAATATATCTAATTTTTTGCTGAAATTCGAAGTTTCTGAGAAAAATCAAATTTTTTTATGGTTGCACACATGGAAAATCTGATATTTTCAGAAAATATGAAATAGCTGAGAATTTCTGCTTTTCTAGATCAATTCGTAAACTCGTTTAAACACACAATTTTACTTTTTTATTCTAAAGAATGCAAACTAAAGTTTTGTATAAAAAAAAATTTGCTGATGTTTTATTTCTGACAAAATTTAAGTTTTTCGATTGCACACATGAAAAAATCCAAAATATTCTGAAAGATGGTTAACAAATAAACAAATTGTGACTTTACGATTTTCAATATCAATTCGTTAGCCATTTAAAATGTAAATTACTTTTTGATCGTTCATAACATATTTATTAATATTTACCACGTATTTTGTAAATAGATAAATATTAATATGCGTTTAAATCAAGCAAACGAATTGATTTGGAAAAACTATTAATCACAGTTATTTCAGTATTAAATCTTCTATTCGAATATATTTGATTTTACCATGTGTGCAATCCCATAACAAGTCTATGGAAATTACAAAATTGGGACTTTTTGCTATACGTTCATTATGTTGTTCCCCTTAAATATTTATGATGAAAATGAATTAAAAAAATATGTAAAACAAATTTTAATGAATACACGAATGAAAACCAACAATTATTCCACTTTCCATTCAGCAATTCAGCATGTGGTTGTTCCAACAATATTATATTTTTGATTTTATTTGAAAAAAAAAAAACGAACATTTTCTAATTTTCAACTATGATTTCTTTTCTCTTTGCAGCATCTCTTAAGAACTTGGGCGACAAGACCGTCAATCTGTTCACCAAGAAGAAGGATGATGTCGAAGAGTTTGCCAGCGACAAAGCTGCCGATGTGAAAGAGGTGGCCGAAGAGCAATCCAAAAAAGTAGGTGATGCCATGTCCAAGACCAAGAGTGAAGCTGAGAAATTGGCAGCCAGCGCTGGTGAGTAATTAGCCGGAATTCTGAATTCTGGACAAGCAAAAGAAAGAAAGTCTACGTCGACGAGGGAGGTTCAGTAAAGTGCTAAAACACAAGCGCCCAATGAACAAACAAAGTCTGTTATTTTTCGTATTTATTTAAGCAAAAGAAAAATTAATGTTAAGAATTGCAAAGCATTTACTTGGCATTTTTAAAATTAATCGCCCACCTGCAAAAAAAAATGTCTCTGTTCTTTTCCAATTTAAAAAAAGTTCATCTAAATGTCTGTTATTTTCTAGTTCAAAATGATTAAAAGACCAACAGCAATTTCCAGGCCATAAAACTTAAATTTGAACTACTTACACAGGTCTGCGAAAGTTAGCATAGTTTTTTTCTTGTGAAAAATGTCCTCAAATTTATAAAGCTGATCCTTAAAATCCATTCCTTGTAGGACTCAATCGAAGCCCCACCCCCTCCAACCTTTACCCATTTAATCCCATTTGAAATCAGAAATAGAACATTTTTCGAATCCAAAAAAACTCTTTTAATTAAAAAGAGGTCCAAAGCCCTTTTTTTGGCATTCTGATTGAGATTCGCAAAATAATTGAAAATCAGAAAAAATCTACTATCGCAGACCTGCTTAGGTTTCTCATTCTCATAGAGAATATTTTTATTTATTTTTTTTTCCTTTCGACATTCGAAATTTAAATGATCTGTTTATTATATATATACCCCACGCAGGGTAATATTTAAAAAAAAATAAGTTTCGTTGGTAAAAAATCTAATTGGTGATGTTTTCGAAATTACTTCAAACTATGTATAACACAGATTTAAGAACATTTTCTAAATAATGAAATTTCTTTTCTCCAAAAAAATATTGAGAAATAGTTTTAAAAGTTATGCTTGTTCACTCAATAAAATATATGTATTTCATACACTACACTCTGTATATGATTTTCACAAAAAGGCATTATTTATATACATGAAAGGCGACTTTACACTTCATCCAAAGAAGAAATGAAAATTGAGGAATAGTACTTCGAAAATGTTTGCCGGTTGGGTATGAAAACGGAACAGTGACAATGGAAGTTGACATTATCTAAACCAGACTACTTACAGGGACCCTAGATTGAACAGGCCGATCATATACATATTTCGAGAGTGGGGATAGGTAGATTCTATTCGATTTAAATGCGATAAATTTCTTTAAAAGCCTACGTGAGGCAACGTATAAAGTTATCGCAGCGAAGAGCTAAAAGAAAAATTTGAAAAACATTTAAAAACCTAAAATTGCAATTTATATTTTAGTTATAAATATTATATCTACGGATTTCTTTTGTTCGATGAATAATAGTGACATTTAACGAAGATTATTTTCCATTCATTTAAAATTTACTTTTGGTGTATTCAGAGACTTCTAGTAGAATTTTACGGCATTTTGAAACGTTAAACTCTTGTTTTAGGGTTAAACATTTCCTCGTACTGTTCTTAGTAATATTGCAGAATATATTCTATACTTAAAATGTAAGGATCAGAAGGACATTACCAAGAAGAAAAAAATTAATAAATAATTTCTCTTTTAAATATCCAAATTACAATTGATAAATATATATAAATATTATATCTGCAGATTTATTTTGTTCGGTGACTTATAGTGAAATTTGATGTAGAATATTTTTTCCATTGACACCACCCCCCCTAAAATTTAGATTTAAGGGACAGTTTAGCACCAATTCAGGAAAAGTATGAAATTAACCCTAAAATGAATTTTACGTTTTTTATTTTTGGCATTTAAGTTGATTTTTGAGTAATGATGTATTCAGAGACTTGCAGTAGAATTTCATGGCAAATATTCTTCTAATCAGAACATTTTGACCCGCTAAAGCACTGTTTTAGGGGTATTTTTGCACTTTAACACAAACGGGACCAAAAAGACCCCTACATTGAGGAGTTAGAGGATTAACATGTTCCACAAAAATGTTCGCCCTAGTGTTTTAATTAATATTGCTGAATACATCCTATACCGAAAATGTAAGGATCACTAGATTTCCCAAACCGATAAGAAATTATAACCCGATAAGAAATTAGACCTAAAATGGGTTTTAAGTATTTACTTATTTCTGTCATTTAAGTTGTCTTTTGAGTTTAGGTGTCTGCAGAGACTTTCAGTAGAATTTTATGGCAAATATTTTTGTAGAACATTTTGACCCGCGAAACCCCTGTTTTAGGGGTGTTTTTTCGCCATTTTGCACAAAAGAGACCAAAAGGATCCCTATAATGGGAGCTAGAGGGTTAACATGTCCCACAAAAATGTTCCTCGTAACGTTTTAAGTAATATTCCTGAACACATTGCATACTTAAAATGCAAGGATCACAAGGTTTCCTATGTCCATGCATTATAATAAATTAACCCTAAAATGAATTTTAAGTTTTGTCTTATTTCTGACATTAAAGTTAAATTTTGACTTTGGGTGAATTCATAGACTTATAGTAGAATTTTATGGCAAATATTTTTGTAGAACATTTTGACCCACGAAACCCATGTTTGAGTGGTGTTTTTTTTACACTTTTGCATAACAGGGGCCAAAAGGACCCCTATAATGTGGAGATAGAGGGTTGAAATGTTCCACAAAAATGTTCTTCGTAGTGTTTTAAGTAATATTGCTAAATACAGCCTATAATTAAAATGTAAGGATCATAGATTTTTCAAGTCGATCCATCATAAGAAATTAAGCCTAAAATTGATTTTTAGTTTTTACTTATTTCTGGCATTTAAATTCAGTTTTGAGTTTCGGTGTCTTCAGAGACTTGCTGTAGAATTTTATGGCAAATATTTTTGTAGAATATTTTGAACCGCGAAATCCCTGTTTTAGGGGTGTTTTTGACCTTTTGCACAAAAGGGAGCAAAAATACCCCTATATTGAGGAGCCAAAAATGTTCCTCGTAGCGTTTTAAGTAATATTGCTGAACACATGCTATACATAAAATGTAAGGATCACAAGATTTCCTATGTCGACATAAGAATGCGCAAAAAAAGAGAAATTTTTACCCCAGGCCCTCTAAAATCATCACCATACGCATACTTTCAAAATGTCGATGTATGTATATTCGTTTTTTACCACCTCGTTTTCAGAACCTTGTTTCTTTTTTGTGTTCCGCAATCTAACAAGAACATATAGTTTATTTATAATTCTATTTTATTGGAATAAATGCAACAGGGAAATTGTACACGGATCCCATGAATAGGCGTGGCACATCCAAATATATTGAGTTAACTTAATATATTTTCAAAAATGTGAAGACTGATTTGAAATCAGAATCCATCTCGAAGGACCATAAGCAAAGGCAATATATTTGAATATAGACGCCTCAAGATTATGCAAACTGTTGCCAATAGATGGCGACTGAAATAAATTCTTCCAAATACCTAGAACCATAAAGACTTGAGTATGGATTGGAAAAATATAATTGTAGATGACACAAAGCTTGTGAGCGTTCTCCATCTCACCATCTTTGATGGCTGAATATTTAAATTTTCTCAATAATACTTTGACGACATCTTATGAATATTTTTTTTATTTTCTCGCCATATTTGATCGCTGAATATTTAAATTTTCCAATAATACTTTAAATGAATATTTTTTCCCATATGCTCAGTCTTTATGGTTCCAGCTCTTTAATTTTCCCCAAAGACCTACTTCTGCATAATATAACTGAAGTTTTCATTTTATTTGAAAATATCCCATAGATATCGTCAAAGTATTATTGAAAAATTGGAATATTCAGGCGTCAGAGATTTGTTTAATTTTTTCTAAAGTCATGCTCAGTCTTTATGGCTCTTACTTACGTTTCACGTCATCTTCATTATTTTCAAGGTGGTTAACATTTTTCCCCAACTCGAAGGACCATTTTTAGAACAATATTTTTTAGTGGAGGCAAATTAACGGGATGTGCAATTTTTTTTATTGGAAATAGTTTATCCTAAATTCAGTCGAGCTAAAATTCGAGAGTTTAAATGGAGGGTAAGGAGACAGACAGCGAGATTTTTTATTTAATTTTTAATTTTTTTAATTTATTTTTTTTTAATTTAATTTTTAAAGTCATGCTCAGTTTTTATGGCTCTAGGTTTTTACTGTTACTTACGTTTCGCACTATCTACATTATTTTCAAGGTGTTTAAAATTTTTCCCATCTCGAAGGACCATTTTTACATAATAGTTTATATCAGACTAAAATTCTAGAGCTTTAATGGAGGTGTAGACAAGGAATTGTAACTGATTCGTGGAAGGAGACGACAGAGAGGGAGAGAGATATAGGCAGTGACATGACCCGACACCTGGCGAACTTAGGCTATGCTTTGTAAATCATTTTCTAATTGATTTCTTTAATTTTTTTCCTATTACCCTACTTATAGCCAAGGATGTTAGCGATTTAGCTGCCGCTGAGACCAAAAAGGCTGAGCAAGCCATCGCTGATGGTGTTAGTAAAGCCACCGCTGCTGTGGACAACACCAAGCACACCATCAACCAGACCGCCGAACAAGTCAACACCGTTGCAGCCAATTCCAAGCAAGCAGCTGCCAATGTTGCCGAAGCTTCGAAAACTGTAAGTTAAGGAGATGATCTGAGTATTCATACCGAACCAAAAAATGGATAGGCTGGGAAAATTGAGAAACAATTAATTAATTAATTATTTTTTTTTTTTGCAATATTCCTTAGAATTTAAAGAGTTGTCTTTCTAGCAATGACCATAAAACAAAATATATAACGTAATATGAAAGCTCTTCCTAGATGGCCTTAGTATATCGCAAACAAGCGACTGAGACTTTACGTTAGTCGCCATCTTTTGGGCAAAGTTTTTATAAATTTACGGCATTTGTATTGAAAAATTTAATTTTTTTAATATTCCATAGAATTTCCAGAGTTGTCTTTATATCAAAGACAGTGTAACATACATGAAAGACAATTCTGGAAATTCTATGGAATATTTTAAAAAATATATTTTTTTAATTTTACGTTAGTCGCCAAGTTTTGGACACATTTTTTATAAATTTACGGCATTTGTATTGAAAAATTTAATTTTTTTAATATTCCATAGAATTTCCAGAGTTGTCTTTATATCAAAGACAGTGTAACATACATGAAAGACAACTCTGGAAATTCTGTGGAATATTGTAAAAAATTATTTTTTTTTTTAATTTTACGTTAGTCGCCATCTTTTGGACAAAGTTTTTATAAATTTACGGCATTTGTATTGAAAAATTTAATTTTCTTAAATATTCCATAGACTTTCCAGAGTTGTCTTTATATCCAAGACAGTGAAACATACTTGAAAGACAACTCTGGAAATTCTGTGGAATATTGTAAAAAATATTTTTTTTGAACCTGACCTGACGTACAGCCCAAAAAAATGCAAACGAAAAAACTAAAAAAAATATTTTTTTTTTAATTTTTTCAATACAGTTACCGTAAATTTATAAAAACTTTGTCCAAAAGATGGGGACTAAGCTAAATTCTCAGTCGTTTGTTAACGATGTGCTAACGCCATCTAGGGAAAGCTTTCATGTTACGGCAGCTATATTATGTTTCACTGTCTTTGGTAGAAAGGCAACTCTTAATTATAGAAAATATTGTAACAAATTAAATTAATTATTTTTTTTCAAGACAGTGAAACATAATATAGATGCCATAATATGAAAGCTCTCCCTAGATGGCGTTAGTACATCGCTAACAAGCGACTGATAATTTACCTTAGTCGCCATCTTTTGGACAAAGTTTTTTTTATAAATTTACGGCATCTGTATTAACCCTTAATATTCTACTGGAGCCAATAAAAAAATTATGAAAAAGTCCTAGAACAAAAGTAGTTCAGAATGTTGAATTGCATATACTTTTTTTCAGCTCAAAAAACAAATCAGGATATTTTATTGTCCTAGAAAAAATATATTAAATAATATATATGTTTTCTTTTCCCTCTTCCAGGCCGCTGCCAATGCTGTCGATCAAACCAAAAAGGCCGCCAACGATGCCATCAACAAATCCGTCAAGGCTGCCGAACAGGTGATCGATGACAAAATGAAGCAGGCCGAACATGCCGTCGATGACGCCAAGAAAGCCGCCAACCAGACCATCGACCACAAGATCAGCGAAGCCAATCAATATGTCGACCAGAAGAGAGTAGATTTGGAAAAGTCACTGAGCGATGCCGCCCAGAGTGCTCATGAAGCCGCCGGCCAACAAACCGCCAGTCTGTTGGGCAAATTGAATTTGGCCAACTAAATGCGAGCAACCCGCAAGTCTTTTAAACTGTAAATCAGCTTAACTTTTAACTTGTAAAAGAATTACAACAAAAAGAAAAACTAACAACAACAAGAACAACATAAACTATAAAAAAAGATACCAATTAAAGCTTCTTTACCTACCAACAACAACAAACAATTTGATGAATGAGCGTGCCAGTTTTGTGATTTTGAATACAAGGAACAACTTAGTTTTCCCGATACGCAACGTATTGGAAAAGTGGAGAACAAAAAAATGGAAAGAGATGTAATGTTTTTTATAATTTTTTAATTTTCGTTTCACTCTAAATAGTTAACAGGAGGCCTATAACAAAAGAAAGAAAAAAACAAACAAAATCGCTTTGTAGTTTTTAAAGAAAAGAAAAAAATCAAAAAACGAACAAAAAAGAAATATTTAAAAAACACTACCGATCAACATGTCCTTTAATATACATACAAAATGTAACACTAATTTCGCAGCTAAACTGATGAGTCTAATCGATACATATATTTTTTGTATATTTTTACACTCCCTCCCCACTTTTCATTTCAAATTTACATTTAATTCTAGACAAATCCAACTCAAATGAATTTATTTTCTAAAAAAAGGTATTATTTTTATAATACGTCGACGACGACTATGCAAGACTTCTCATGATTGATTCTTGATTGGTTCGTGCATAGAACTCTCAACACTTTATGGTATTTTTGAATATATATATTTTTTTTTTACTTTTTCTCCCGTTTAGTTTTTTTTTGCAAAGAATAGGAGCGAATCTCCAATATTGATATTAGTTTTTTAATTTATTTTGTATTGTACAATATTATAATTTTCTTTTATTTTTTAAATAAAACATATAAATGTTATTTCTAAATAAAAAACAAACATAAAAATAAAATAAAACTAAATAAAAAAAATTTAAAAATATAAACATTGTCTTGGTTTTATTGCGAAAGGCGATCGGATTTCTTTACAACAAAATAAGTAGAAAGGGAAAATGATGTACTGGGGTAGAAAGGGAAAAGGATTATACCCTTCCTTAATATTGCCGGCAGATTAGGGTTAATAGAGTTGTGGAATAACAACTTAAGTCAACATTTCGCGCAAGAACATCACATCTTTTAGTTGGTAATTTGGAGAGCAATCTAAAGATTATAAATCATCTAACATGATCACTTTTCTAATTATAAAATATATTTATCATCATCTTTATCTTATCATCTTATATGAAGAGAAGCGATAATATTAGTTAGATAATATTAATATTTATTATGGCCAACAATCGTTGTCAGAGTCCAAAATTTGACATTTAATTCAAATATGGTAATCCAATTTCAAGCAAAAATAAAATTTAAATTAAAAAATTTATTTTGGAATGGCGAAAAACGCAAATTACGCTTCTATCGTATGTCTTCTTTAGGCCCAGCAAAATTATACTAATTTATATAATATATAATATATAAAATTGCCGCATTTGGTGTTCGTAGATTCCAAATCCATCCATAATGTGTCACTGTTTGGTGCGGAGTAGTGTAATGTCACCACAATGCACAGAGTTTACGAACGGTCAAAAGAAAAAACAAGTAAAAACGGCGCTAAGTTCGGCCGGGATGAACTTTATATACCCTCCACCATGGATTGCATTCCACAGAGGTTGTCGGTTTTCGTAGAAGTGCAGTAATATTACAGGAAAATATAAATTTTTTAATATAGCCAAAACCAAAACAAATACAAATATTGAAGAAAAAAAATAATTTTATAAATAAATATAATATTTAATTATTTCAAACAATTATTTATTTAAAATCAAAAAATAAATATTCTTATATTCATATTTTCAAAAAGCTTAAATACCAAATATAGGTAGATAGTGGGTGCTAAAGTTGGTTGTATTTCCATTCTATTTTAATTCCAAAAGTACAAATTTTGAAAATCCATTATCAGACGTACGTAGTGCAAAATAACCTAACTTCATGATTCAACCAATTTTTGCCGTAAAATAAAAGGTACAATTTTGGAAAAATCTTTCTATTTTGCGTGTATATGAAGTCAGAGGAATGTATACACCGAATTCCATGATTCCAGCTGCGCCAATTTGGTTGGTACCATTTTTACCCCCTCGACGTTTAGTTGGTACTATTTTTATCCCTCTGTACCATTGTATCCCTTGAAAGTACGAATTTCGAAAAATTTATTTATTTTCCGTGTCTACGCTGTCAGAGGAAAGTATACTCCGAATTGCATGACTCTAGCTGCGGTCATTTGGTTGGTACTATTTGTATCCCCTTTTTCCATTTTAAACCCAAAAAGTACGAATCTCGAAAAATTCGTCTATTTTCAGTGTCTACGTAGTCAGAGGAATGTATACTCCGAATTTCATTACTCTAGGTGCGGTCATTTGATTGGTACTATTTGTATCCCCTTTTTTCATTTTAACCCCAAAAAGTACGAATTTCGAAAAATCTGTTTATTTTAAGTGTCTACGCAATCAGAGGAATGTATACACCGAATTTCATTATTCCAGGTGTAGCCGTTTGGTTGGTACCATTTTTATCCCTCCGTGCCCATTGTATCCCTTGAAAGTACGAATTTGGAAAAACAAACCTTTTATTTTTCATGTCTACGTAGTCAAAGGAATGCATACTCCGAATTTCATGACTCTAGCTGCGGTCATTTGGTTGGTACTATTTTTATCCCCTTTTTCTATTTTGACCCCAAAAAGTACGAATTTTGAAAAATCCGTGTATTTTACTTGTCTATGCAATCAGAGGAATGTATACACCGAATTTCACTATTCTAAGTGCAGCCGTTTGGTTGGTACCATTTTTATCCCTCTATTCCCATTTTACCCCTTAAAAGTACGAATTTGGAAAAAATACATTTATATTATGTATATACTCAATTAGAGGATTGTACACACCGACTATCGTGTTTCTAGCTGTTGTCGTTTAATATGTACCATTTTTATCCCTTTTTTGCCCCATTTCACACCCTACAAATAAGAATCACTTTATAGTGCACTTTTTTGCTATAAGGAGAATGCGCCTACCAAATATCAAGCAAATATAAACAGACATATTCAAAAAACATGCTTAAATACACTAAAATATTAGACATTATTATGGGTATTTTTAGTCTTTTTGAGGGAAACATTTTTCCCTTTGGGCCGATTTCGCCCCATTTCAATCCCAACCGATCTACGACTATAAGACGCATTTATGGAAAATTTGAACGTTCTAGCTCCTTTCGTTTAGATGCTGGCGTGTTTTCAAAAGACGGACGGACGGGCGGACATGGCTAGATCGTCTTAGAATTTTATGACGATCAAGAATATATATACTTTATAGGGTCTCAGGTCGATATTTCAAGGTGTTACAAACGGAATGACAAAGTTAGTATACCCCCCATCCTGGAGGTGGAGGGTATAAAAATAAATAAATTTTGATGTCGAACGAAGGATAACTATTGAAATAACACAATTTATAAAGAATATATATTCTAATATAGGTCTTTCAGTGGTTCCAACTTCAAAATTCTAGTTTGCATATATTCTAACAAAAAACATTATTTACAACTTCAAAAAAGTAGTAGTCCATGATTTTAGTGTCAACTTTTTTTGATGTAAAAATAAAAATTTTCTGAAAATTTGGGTTGTAATCTTCATTTGCGTATACTGTCTGTGAAATTCGCGTACGTATTTACTTGTGTTTTAGGTGTTCAAAAAATAACATTTTAAAAATAAAAAAATAAAAACATCCAACATTGGTTGGAGTAAAATTATGAGTGCAGGAGGGAGAAGAGATTTTGACTATACACAATTTACGTTTTACGTTTCAGTTTATGCAATATTTTCTTTTGAACCATTTTAAGTGATCAATTTTATTACAAACGGAAATTTCCTCATTATAAAAAAGTGAGCTTTGCCAACTTTTTTCTAAATCAGAAATAATGTCACATATGAAAAGGCCAATTTTATGATGGTTCTAAAAATTTTTGGAAAGAGTTCTGTAACTAATGAATGGAAAAAGATATTTTGACGAATTTTCGTATGCATAGAACAGAGGTGTTTTCCCAGATTTAGACCCAAATTTAGATTCTAGAGTAATGCATGCATAAATATCCATGCATGTATTTCATCAAATAGTATCCCAGCAAAAACTCTCAATACCAAGTAATGTGGTGGTAATAAGGCAAAACCAAAAACCTTCACTACTTATTTTTCGGATCCGTTTCTAATTATTTTTATAAAGGGATTGTACAAAAATAAGTACTTCCACGCACACTTACAAAAAGTTGAGAAATAAGTACTTCCACCCACGCTTATGAAATGTTAATAAATAAGTACTTCTAAACGAGTTGTAAAATAAGTGGCCTCAGGAAGATACAAAATAAGTCATTATCGATAACTAGCCATATAATAGGCCTGTTCGATTGGGCTAGTAAGTTTTAATTGTTGTATGGAATTTACTCGCTTAACAAGAAAGTATCTTACTACTCTCTTAGTTATGTTGCCAGAATTTTCTTTATGATTCCTTTAAGATAAACCAATGGGCAACAATGATGTCACCTTATCAAGTCTCTTAATCGTAAGCTAGTAAGCCCAATCGAACAGGCCTAATGTATTATCAATAATGGGATTAAAAAGTGATGATGATGATGAAGTGATGAAAACAACATTTTTTATTAAATTATGTATTTTGTATCGACTTGTTAACAATCTGAATACAGAATTTAGACTGTATAACTAAGCTACGATAACAACAGCACTGCTATTCTCTGACTCACAACAAAAATGTAGAAAGTAAATTTTTGAAATCTGAAGTTCTATGAAATTTAACTTACCAATAACTACTTATTTCAACCATTATAAGGAAGCACTTGTTTCATACTTCAAAATAATGCAGGGTGTAACGAGCTGTCATTACTAGGTAATGCTAAAAATAATGAGGTGTCGTTACCAAGTTTTTGCTGGGATTGAATTTAATACCATGTATTTTTAAAATTTCATCAGCGCCATCTACTGCTACAAAGAACAAAGTCTATGCAATTTTTCTACTATAAGTTACCGTATGGTTTGTGGCTATGCTATGTCACTTTGTCAGGTTGTTGTCTGCGGAATGTTGCCAACCACCTGTCCAATGGGAAAATGTTTAGGGAATTATATTTGCATGTTCCTAAAAGTATGTTAACATATTTCGAGGCTTTTTTAAATCTCCAAAATTGAGATTTGGAAAAATTCCGCAAATTTTTATATTTTATATATATATTTCGTAGCTTCAGTCTGATATAGCTTAGCCTGACTGATGAAAATCAAGAAGATTTTCGTTAAAACCGAGAAGTAAAACTAAGCGCTTTCACAATGCACTTACAGCCTTTTCACACTGACGGATCCCAAACAATTTGACACTACAAATCGAGTTTAGCTCGATTTGCATTTAAAAAATATTGAAAATCATAAAAAATAATAGAATATTATTAAGATAAGAATAAATAATGCGGATTTGTAAATTTTGGCTGAAACTTCAACTTCAGGATTTCGCAAATGTAGCTATTTGCTGAAAAAACTACTATTTTCAAAGTTTGACATCAAGTCATTGAGGATATCGTTTTCCGATTGAAACAATATTTGTTATTTCAGCTATTTGTCTGAATTCTGCAGAATTTTAGTTCAACAATTTTACTACAGTTTAGTGAAAATTTCCTTAAAAGTAGGATAAGTATGAGTAAAGTTTCAGTTTCAAAGACAGTAAATAATTCATTTACTAGAATGGGGTAGTACATTTACTTGAAAACATTTCTTTGGATCTAATAACAAATTTAAGCAAGAAAAAATAAAAAAAATATCGTATGAAAAATATTCCATTTAGAAAATTTTAACTAAAAATTAGTTTTTTTTCTAAACTTAAGTAAATGTGTTTATTGAAATTTATGCCGAGTTTTTCATACATTTAAGTATTAATGAACGTATAAAAAATCATTTCAATGTATTTAGAAAATTCTTGAATAGTAAACTAAGAAATAATTCTCGTTCGTTTGCTGAGAATTATTTCTATTTCGCCTATCTTGCCTTCGTAGCAATAGTGGAGTAATAGCTAAACACCTTATATCAAGAATCTCTTGAGAAATATTTCATGTTGTCAGTTTTTGTATTAGTTTTGCATACTCTAAAGCAAACTAATTTTTTCCTTATATCAAGTACAATTTTCGTCAGTTTAAGTACAAATATACTTGTTTTGAGGAAAAAATCAAAAAATGTTCTTCAGCTTAGTAAATATTTACTTGTTTTTAGGAAAAAATTAAGTTTTGCTCAGGTTTAATAAAATTTTCCAGGTTTTAGGAAAATTTACTCATTTTGAGTAAATAATACATACTTGATAAAAGGAAAAAAATATTTAGTTTGAGGAAATTTCAGTAAAAATTTACATAGAAAAATAAAGTAAATAAAATAAATAAAATAAATAAAGTAAATAAAATAAATAAAATAAATAAAATAAATAAAATAAATAAAATAAATAAAATAAAAAAATAAATAAAATAAAAATAAATAAAATAAATAAAATAAATAAAATAAATAAAATAAATAAAATAAATAAAATAAATAAAATAAATAAAATAAATAAAATAAATAAAATAAATAAAATAAATAAAATAAATAAAATAAATAAAATAAATAAAATAAATAAAATAAATAAAATAAATAAAATAAATAAAATAAATAAAATAAATAAAATAAATAAAATAAATAAAATAAATAAAATAAATAAAATAAATAAAATAAATAAAATAAATAAAATAAATAAAATAAATAAAATAAATAAAATAAATAAAATAAATAAAATAAATAAAATAAATAAAATAAATAAAATAAATAAAATAAATAAAATAAATAAAATAAATAAAATAAATAAAATAAATAAAATAAATAAAATAAATAAAATAAATAAAATAAATAAAATAAATAAAATAAATAAAATAAATAAAATAAATAAAATAAATAAAATAAATAAAATAAATAAAATAAATAAAATAAATAAAATAAATAAAATAAATAAAATAAATAAAATAAATAAAATAAATAAAATAAATAAAATAAATAAAATAAATAAAATAAATAAAATAAATAAAATAAATAAAATAAATAAAATAAATAAAATAAATAAAATAAATAAAATAAATAAAATAAATAAAATAAATAAAATAAATAAAATAAGTAAAATAAATAAAATAAATAAAATAAATAAAATAAATAAAATAAATAAAATAAATAAAATAAATAAAATAAATAAAATAAATAAAATAAATAAAATAAATAAAATAAATAAAATAAATAAAATAAATAAAATAAATAAAATAAATAAAATAAATAAAATAAATAAAATAAATAAAATAAATAAAATAAATAAAATAAATAAAATAAATAAAATAAATAAAATAAATAAAATAAATAAAATAAATAAAATAAATAAAATAAATAAAATAAATAAAATAAATAAAATAAATAAAATAAATAAAATAAATAAAATAAATAAAATAAATAAAATAAATAAAATAAATAAAATAAATAAAATAAATAAAATAAATAAAATAAATAAAATAAATAAAATA